>OY755041.1:70738776-71233276 GCA_963576565.1 Aspidapion aeneum | reverse complement strand
TTAAACAAAATACATTTTAGGTGATTTTAAAAATACTCTGCCATTATATGGGCCCCTAAGCTCACATTAGGTACTATAGTTATAGTGTACGTGTGAACTAATATAACTAAAAACTGAAATATATTTTGTTCAACTCCACACTAAATTACCTTTTGTTTGATACCAAACAAGCCATGTTTTGACTTAAACTCAAATTTTTTAAATCCACCCCCACCCTTAAAAAAAACAAAACTAAAATGTATTTTGTTGAACTCCGTACTTAATTACCTTTCGTTTGATATCATACGCCATATTTTCACTTAAACTCTAATTTTTGAAATCTATCCCCACCCTTTTATTTGGTTTGTGTTCGGTGGATTTTGTTCATTTTTAAACGGGACAATCTCGACCGAAGACCCAGCCTAGGTACCAAATTTCATTGCAATCGGCCAAGCGGTTTTTGAGTTATGCGCGTTGGTCGTTACAGACAGACATACAGACATACAGACATACAGACAGACAGACAGACAGACAGACAGACAGACAGACATTCAGACAGACAGACAGACGGCGCAAAAAAAAGTTTCAAAATCATCTGAAACGCAAAGATATATAAAAATTTTTGAAATCGGAGCAACTTTTTTTTTCTCGAAAAAATTAGGATCACCATAGCTCACACTACTATAGTATAGTATATGTGTGAGCTAATACTATAGTATAGTATATGTGTGAGCTAAAAGGGTGGGGGTAGATTTCAAAACTTAGGGTTTAGGTGAAAATATGGCGTGAGTGATATCAAACGATAGGTAATTGAGTCTGGAGTTAAACAAAATACATTTTAGTTTTTTTTTTAAGGGTGGGGGTAGATTTCAAAAATTAGAGTTTAAGTCAAAACATGGCTTGTGTGGTATCAAACGAAAGGTAATTAAGTCTGGAGTTGAATAAAACATATTTCACATTTTAGTTATATTAGCTAACACTAACACTATAACTATAGTACCTAGTGTGAGCTTAGGTGCCCATAAATTGGCAGAGTATTTTCCTTATGTATTCCTAGTTACCCTCCTCTTCCCTATAATTCGGAAAGATGCATTTTTTACCCTTTGTGCATATACATGGTGTTATAATGGAAGTACATATTTATTTGTTTGATTCTGAGAAAAATACGTTACATAAACATATCTTCGAAACGTCTTAACTTTTGAGATACATACAGGGGGTTAAATATCATTAACAAATACCTTTTTTATTAATATCTATGATACTTCTATAGATATTTTTGTAAAATTTGGTACAGATTATCTACTCATCAAGAGGCATGTGTTTAAGCGTAACAACAACGGCGCGAATTGAATTAGGTATTTTTAGAGAAAATAATGGTGGGCCACAGTTTTGTTTTATATTATTTTAAATATTTTTATTATTTGATGATATTTGTATTTGGGTTTGTTTGTATTTGTTTTGTATAAAAAATTAATTTAATTTATTATTTTGCATCTTGCTAGACCCCTTATAAGAAAAAGCAATTTATATAAAATAACAAAAGCATTTACCAGACGAACGTCACTGGCTAAAATAAAAGAAAAACTTATTATACATCAGAACCCACCAAATTTCTTTCAAAAATATCTAGAGAGGAGATTTTTAAAATTAACATCACGTATATAAAAAGTTAAGAAGTTTAGAACGTGAATGATAAAATGATTTTTTTTTCTCAAAATGGACCCAAGAAGTAGGTTCTTTAATATTAGCATCTTATTTAATAATACCCAGTATAAAAAAAAGCTTAAAACATTTTTTATAAATTATTATTAATGGATTTTGTTTTATGCCGAAAAAAGCTGTTTTTTACCTTGACATTTGAAACCATCCAGTGGGTTATTGGATCATAGTATTTAGTTTTAGAAAAAACTTGTTAAATTGCCTTCTATACCAATATTTTACTCACTGGCATAGTCAAAATCCACGAACGTTTGAGAGCAAGGAGAGAAAAGAACAGAACTTATTATATCTTAAATAACTTTTGCTAGCTAGTTGACTATGCAGCTAATTTTTGACATAGCTGCATTTTTATTAAAGTTTATTACTCAATACCTATCATCCCTAAACGTGCTTCGCATAAGCGACAGATAAGTACCCATGATTGTATGTTAGGGGCGGTTAGCACACTTAAATGATCTAATCTAGCACCTAGGCCACTCATTCTGGGCCCGTTGTGCGCCACGTACCTTTTGTGTTTAACTCAGATAAAAATTAAAATACTATCTAGTAAATAGCCCAGTAATTTTTAGGCCAAAAACTTAGGCATCATGACAAACCACATAATCCCATGGTTGTAGCCTTAGGCCACGGGTGGGTCAAAAATTTTTGAAATAGGCAACAGGGTGCAGAGAGCCACAATGTGCCCGCACCAGCTGCTAGATCCAAATAGGTACTTCATATACCCTGTCCCATTTGATGATTTCCTGAATGGTTAGCAAATAATTATATACGAAGTAAATGGAACGGCTACGGTTATACAATGTATATGGGACACTGATGCAAAAATTTAAAGAGTTTTTTTAGAGTGAGAACATACGATGAATACTAAGCATTGCAACCTTTCTCTTTCTAGTTCTAATCGCTGGTGGTATTCTGTGAACTTAATCCTTTGAAGAGATTGTCATTTGTGATTTGCCATTAAAGTGTTTGTCAATGATGTCAGTATATTCTTGAAATTGTTTTGGTTGAACAAAAATAAAAAATGGGAACACAATGCGTTGCTTGTAAAAACGAGTTTTATAGGACTGTAAAGCCGGTTTTCTTTTTGAAGTAAAGAGCTTTGATTATTTAAAAACCTTTATGAGTACCTAATCGCAGAAAATCCAGTTATAGATTAAAACTCAAACGTCCGCGAACTTTCAAAACCACAGAATATCGTCGGAGAGTAAAAGTAAACAAGGAAAGGTAGCACCTCCTGCGCAGCGTGCTCCCTCTTCAAAAAATATTTTTGCGTCACTTTGCTTATATGTAGAGGCCTATCCAGTTATATATATAGATCATTGATGGCCAGTAACATACGGGTCAAAGCTCGTCCGTTATTAGAATACCCATTTACCCATATTTCGGGGCCTCTTTTTTTGTCTCTTACTATGGGCCTAAGAGTTCCTCTGGTGCTTTTTATCTCCAAACACCATACGAACCGATAAGTAGGTATCCATATAATTCAAGTTTACGTTATCTCGTTCGGAGCCACTGAGTATTTGTAAGCAAGTTGCATGTAACTGCAAATGGAAAAATAAATGCACAAGTTGGTTTGATATTTTAGAAAAGTAGTCTGCCAAAAGTGTTTATAAAATGCTTAATTTTACCAGGCCCGTACCCAGAAAAAAAATTGGGGGGGAAGGGATAAGAAGGTTAAAATAGTATTTTAAGAAATTTCCATATTGTAAGGAGTATAACGGATCTTATATCTCCCAACTAGCCTTTCTTTTCAAAATCTCGAAAACCAAAGTTCTGACAGCATTTTAAGTTATTACAAATGACTGCAATAAATTTTATTAAACACCTACTACTACTATGTCGGTTTAGAACGTTTTTCTACGTTGTCCGACGCCTATTCTCACCTCCTTCGATCCTGACAATTATCTTCTGTCAGATTCTTTTGACTCATTGATCTTTGGATTGACTGTTGCCATTCTAGTTTAGGACGTCCTCTTTTTCTGCGCCCTACTGGTTGCCACTCTAGGACCTGTTTTGGTAATCTTTCGTCGTTCATCCGCTGTACATGGCCGTACCATATCATTTGCCTTTTAGTGATGTCATCCGTTATGCTTCCCTCGATTCCCATTCTTTCTTTTATGATCTCATTTCTTATGTGATCTAATCTAGATATTCTCATTGATCTTCTTATTGCATCCAATTCGACACTTTCCATTTTTGTTTTGTATTTTTCTGTTACGCGACAAGTCTCTATTCCATACAACAGCGTGCTTTTTACCATTGTTTCATATATGTTAAATTTTACATTCTTTCTTATCTCTCTGCTCCATAAAATACTGTTAAGACATCCAATAACCTTTTTTGCTTTTACTATTCTTTTTTCCAATTCTTTACAGTCTGTTCCTGTCTTATCAAATGTGACACCCAAGTATACATACTCATTGCATGGAGATATTGTTTGTCCATTGTCTAGTTCTAACTCACTGGATTCGTTTCCAATACATAAGTACTGTGTCTTGTCCACGTTCACTGTTAGTCCCCACTTTTGGTATTCTTCCGTTAACTTTCTCATCATATACTCCATGTCTTCTTTATCATTAGCTACAATTACTTGGTCGTCAGCAAACTGTAGTGTGTATATAGTAAATCGGTCGTTAAGTTGTATTCCCATGCCGTGCACTTTACGTTTCCAGTTTTTTAGAGCCACTGCGATATATATTTTAAAAAGAGTTGGAGAGATACAACATCCCTGTCTTAAGTCTTTTGTTACCAGGAATTCTTTTGAAAGTCGATTTCCAATTTTAATTTTAGATTTTGACCCTTTGTATAGTTCTTTTATCGCTTTTATGTATTTATGATTGATATTAGTTTGTTCGAACACCGTCCATAATTTTTCTACTGGAACGGTATCATATGCTTTTTGTAGGTCCACAAAGGTAACATGAGTCTCTATATTTCTGGCGCTTCTTTTCTCAATTACTTGTTTAAGACAAAAAACATTATCACTACAAGATCTGCCTGCACGAAACCCACTTTGCTCTTCTTCTTCTTGTTCATGAAAATCATTCTCTATTAGATCTCTAAGAATCCTACCGTACAATCTACTTAGAGTGCTGGTGACTGAAATTCCTCTGTAATTGTTACAATCCAGCTTGTTTCCTTTTTTATGTATTGAGGATATGAATGCAATTTTCCAATCATTAGGTACTGGATGTCCGTTTATGCATTGATTGATAATATATGTGAGATTTTCGAGTAGTTTCTCTGATCCATATTTGAGCATTTCAGCATATATTCCCCCAGGTGTGCTAGCTTTTCCGGATTTAAGCTTTTTTATACTATTCTTTATCATTTCTTTTTCGATGATTCCCTTGTAGTGTTCTGTCCATTGTTCTGGTTTGATGATCTGGATGTTTACTTTTTCTTTTGTTGGGTTTTTTACTGTAGAAATGAATTTCCATACTTCAGAGCTCTGCCTACCTCCTACGTGTGTATTTATATCGTGGCATTTGCGCTCGAACATTAAATTTTTTTCTGTGCGTATCAAACTTCTTAGTTGTCTTCTGATTTCCCTGTATATTTCTAGGTCTCTTTGCTCTTTAGTACTGAGCCATTTCAAGTAAGTGCGTTTTTTCTCTTTGAACATTTCCTGTATTTTCTCCGTCCACCACAGCTTCCTGTTATTTCTATTATCTTGGTATCCAACAGCTTCATTGCTTGCTTCCTTCAAGCTTTTTATTATGTTTGTATATATCTCTTCAAATGAGTGATTTTTGTTTATTAATTTTTGATCTAATCGGTTCTGATACAATCTTTGAGTACTTTCGATTTCTAGACTTCTAAAGTTGTATTTTTGATTGTCTTCGATGCACGCTAGGTTTTCATTTTCTCTAATACTTTCGTCCTTATTTGTTTTTCTTAAAGGGAATAATATTTTTGCTTTTACCAAATGGTGGTCAGATCCACAGGTAACACCACGAAGTGCTCGCACATCATACCACTTTAATTACGAGTGTTGTCCACCTATAGCATAATCAATGATTGATTTAAGATTTCTTGTTGGCTGAATCCAGGTATATCAATGAATATCCTTATGTTTAAAAAAACCATTATTTATTTTTAGGTTGTGGGTTTCACACAATTGCATCAGTCTTAAGCCATTAGCATTTGTTACTTCCTCTCCAAATGGTCCTATCACTTTGCTCTGGGTTTGTCTACCAGTTCGGCTATTAAAATCGCCAAGCATAATTATTTCTCTGGTATTACCGATTTTGGTGATAGTCTCATCCAGTTGGTCAAACAACATTTGTTTTGTAGCTACTCTTTCGTCATCTGATGGTGCGTAGACTGCTATTATGCTTATAATATGTCCAAGCATCTTTATGTTCACTCGAAGTATGTTTTCACTAATGCAATCGTAGTCTGTAATTTTATTCTTTGGATTTTTCTTTATTAACAAGGATACCCCTCTGCTCTGCTTTCTTTTGGGACTCCAGTGAATATATGGACAAAATTGTTGACACTATTCGTACCTATTCCTTTCTTTTTTGTCTCTGTGAGTGCAATAATATCGATCTTACAATTCTGCACTTCAGTTGCAATAATGTTCAACTTTTGATTCACTCCCTGTACGTTCTATATTCATAGTCCTTTGTCTTTGCTTTTTTCGTCTTCGAGAGTTTCTATCCATTGCTCCGAGGCTTTGTTTAGGCTTTTTGGTAATTGCTTTGTTTTACAGAAAACCAGTCTAATACCTCAACCCCCTACTTGGAGGGCCAGGATTTTTAGTCAAGGTTTTTCTCCTCTAGCCTTTGACGAGCCAACGCCATACTGTAAGGCAACAAGCTGTGGTCTTTTATACTATCCCTAAAGAAAGGGTTGCCACCTACGCTATGATCACCGTACTGAGGTCCATTCTTTCCGCCTTTCATATCGATGTGGTCTTCTCCCGTAACCCTGGGAAAGGGACCCTATACAGGTGCTAACTCTCCGGGTCGGAGAGTACCTGGAATCTACGGAGGGCAGGGGTCGATTCATTTCATATTAAACACCGACTTTCAATATTGTTTTGTGATTAAGTTATTATAATTTTTTAAACTTTGTACTCGGATGGAGCCACAGTAGGTAGCTTCGTTAAAAACCTATCTAATTTAAAAAGCTAATATCAAAATAAAATAAGTTTTGATTTTGATCAAAAATTAAATAGTGAATTTTGTTTTGTTTTTAGTTTTAACGGGATGAAAATAACTATATATTTTTATTAACTCGAAAACATATTGCCTAATTTCTAAAAATATTTGAGAATATTTTTAAAATACTCTGCCAATATATGGGCCGCAAAGCTAGGTACTATACTGCCGTGCTAAGGAAGACCCCCGTATTTCACAAAAATGACAAAAATGTGATTTTTGGCTTTTCCAACTCCTAATAATGTGCTCTATCTTTTAGGCCAATGAAAAAAGCCATACAACCTCCGAAAGCATTAAAATCTGATCACCAATTCCCCGTATGTGACTATTTTAAAAGCTTTTGCTAAGAAAGAACCCCGTATTTAAAATTTTTTTAAAAAAAACCCCGTACTTTATTTCAAATACGGGGTTCTTCCTAAGTAAACTTCAAATACGGTGATTTTATCTAGTAAAAGCGCGAAATTGGGCAGGTTTTGCGGGTTTTTTCATTAGTTGGTAGTATTTTGTTAAAGAAAGTCAGTGATCAGGACGTAAATATTAGAAGAGTACAAGATGAGTGGAAAAAGAGGAAAATTACTAGTTGCTATGGCTAATGCAAATTCCGGAGACGTTCCCATTCTCTCAGAGGACAATATTTTGCTGGAATGTACAAATTTGACAACTGCTGGTAAGTTTATTTTGCAGATAGTTTAGGTATAGTATAGCAGCAAAAATATAAAGGGTTGACACTAGAGAATTATTAAAATACAGCCAGGCTATAATAAGGCACTATTTTGACACATTCACATTAAAAACTGACAGTTAGTCCTTCAAAATTGACATACCAAAGTCGAATTTAAAACTTTCGTCGTTTATTTTCAATTAATAAAAGAAGGCACTATTTATTCCGGTTCATATAGTAAACAAAGGCCGTGTGTTGAAAGATCATAGCTGATATTACAATGTGAAGGTGTCAAAATTGTGCCTGGCACTATTATAGCCTGGTTATATTTCAATAATTCTCTAATGTCATGTGTTGTGTGTGTATGTATAAAATTTAATATATCCCTGCCCTTATTCTCCTTTATTATTTTAGAATTTACTCAGCCGCAAAAACTAATACCTATAACAAGGGCATGTCAAATTGTTAATGGTACGATTATTGACCACACAGCTGAGACGAATGAAGATAATGACAATAATTCCTATTCCAGTTCATTTAACGGTATGTATTTACATCCTTTTTATTATGCACTTTGATGGACCAGTTACTCAGGGTTGAATCACAAAGCGTCAAAAAGTGTTAATTTTATATATGTGACACAAGCATATAAAATTACCACTAGTTTTGTGACAAATAGTATGAAGTGATAAGACCACAAGAGTTTACTGCCATTCCTAGGTAAAGGATCGTTTACTTACTATGTTTAGTGTTAATTTTATATGTCTGTCACTCTATTTTAATTAGAATAAAAAGTGACAGACTTATAAAAATAAACACTAAGCTTAAATACTAATCAGTTTTGTGACAAAAACTTGAGTGATAAGACCATAAGAGTTTACAGTTATTCCTGGGTAAAGGATCGTTTACTCACTATTTATGTTTAGTGTTAATTTTATATGTCCGTCACTCTTTTTTGATTAGAATAAAAAGTAACAGACTTATAAAAATAAACACCAGCTTAAATATTAAATAAATAATCGATAATATTATAAACATACATTGTTTACCCATACAGAAATCTAAAAATATTACAGGAATTTGGGAAAATTTTGATAAATCTGGAGGTTACTTATATTCATATAACTTTTGACACAACTTGTATATAAAAATGTTGTTTGTAGGTATTAATATTAATGAACTTGTTTTGATTGTTTTAGTTTTAACTGAAATTGAGCTACAAGAAGTATTTTCACAATTTCACACTACAGAGAATCCATCTGAGCCTACTACTTCGACTGAGCTAAAACCTGTAACACCAGAAACACCAATTAATCAAACAGTTTCTACAGATAACTCTAGCAGCGAAGAAGAATATATGCCGGATAAATCAGATATAAGTGACACAACATCAGAAGAAGAAGATGTATTAACAACAAAACAAATGAAGGTGACATCAATAAAAATAAAAGATATAAAAAAGGATCAGGTTAATTTAAGTGCGTCAGAAAATGACAAGGCTACATTGACTTCTCCTGACTTAGAATTGGTCACAAAGAATCAGGTTAATCTAACTACGTCAGAAAATGAGAACGCTACGGTCAACCCTGACTTAGAATTGTTACTACTTTAACAAAGAAGGGGGAACTACGTAAAAGAAAGGAGTATAAGCTATCTGCATCTCAAAGAAAAAAGGTAAAGGAAGATTTTGTACGAGAAAAACACCCAGTTCAGGAAGGATGTGAAAACTGTAAATTTAAATGTAAGACAACATTTTCAGAAGAAAGTAGAAATGCACTTAATCAGGAATATTGGCAGTTAAATTGGACAGAAAAGAGACATTTTATTATGAATGTTACGGAATGTAAATCACCTAGAAGAAAAACCGAAAAATCAAAGAAAAATAAAACCTATACGTACTATTTTAAAGATGTAACAGGAACAAAAAGACGTGTTTGTAAGATATTTTTCTTAACAACTCTAGGATATAAGAGAACAAATGATTGGGCAATTCACTCAGCATGGCACAAAGCAGAGAATAAGTCGCAGATATACTCTACGCCGGATCAACGTGGTCAGTCAGTTCCAGCAAATAAGATACCAATAACTGAAATTGAAAAACACATAAAGTCATTTAATCCTTCTATATCACATTACAGAAGAGAGCATGCGCCCAACAGGCTATATTTGCCAAGCGATTTAAACATTACCATGAAATCAAAATTTTTGCGAAAAAACTCCGAATATTAAGTGCTCCTACGAAAAGTACAGAACAGTTGTACAAGAACTAAATATATCATTTGCTAACCTGGGAAACGAAGAATGTGAACTCTGTGAGTCGTTTAAAATGCACAATCCTCAACACACTCTTGGCAACTTAGACGAAGATTGTTTAGTCTGTGTTGCATGGAAGGAACATATCGAAAAGGCCAAAAACTCGCGTAAAAAGTATGAATCTCACAAAGAAATAAATTTTGATAATGACGTTTTATGCGTGTCGGTTGATTTACAAAAAGTAATTATGCTTCCCAGGCTAGAAATGTTTAAGAAGGCTATTTTTATAAATAGTCTTACTGTTTACAATGAAAGTTTTGTGCCTGTTGGAAAAGTTTTAACCAACAAACGTCCTCTTGCTGTAATTTGGCACGAAGCTATCAGTGGAAGACACCAAGAAGACATAATTAGCGCTTATTACGCATTTTTCCAAAAAAATAGAGATATTAAAGATTTTATTCTCTGGATGGATTTTTAATATTTATCATCAATAACGATAATAACATAGCTGCAGAAACAATAACAATCAATTACTTTGAACCAGGACACACATTTATGTCCGCAGATTCATTTCATCACCAAGTTGAGATGGCATTAAAAAAGGAAAAAAAAAGTATATGACTTTAATGATTTTAAGGAAGTGGTCAAAAAAGCAAATAAGGGCATGGTAGATGTAAAATCAATGAATCTAACTGATTTTGCATCGTGGAAAAGCCGGTCTTCTATTGCAAAAGTTAAGAAACATAAAAATAAAGTGCTTTTGTCAAAAATTATTGAAATTCAAGTCAAAAGAGGTGAATTTCATTTAATTTTCAGATATGCAGAGGATGAAGATTGGCAGAAGTTAGATTTTCTCCAAAAACAATTTGAATCCCATGTACCTGCGCCTCTTGCCAAAAGCCAAATGAATGGATTTGAAACTGAAAAAATTGAAAATCTTTTAAAAAATTTGGGCAATATAATGCCAGAAAATAGAAAAATATTTTGGCAGCAGTTACCTGGAAAAAACTGAGTACCTTAAATAATTATTGTTTCTTTAGTTTTTAAATAGTACAATGTTTTGTTTTTTTCTCCTACGGTGTAAGTTCCTACTTAAGAACTTAAGTAAGTTTTATTAAAATTTATTTTGTTCTTGTTTATTTAGTCTTGATATAATGTTTTGTTTTCTTTTCTTTAGGTATAAGTTCCTAGGTACTTAAAATTAAATTACCTAATAAAAGCTCTTTTGTTCTAGTACACACTTACCGCCTTTAAAAATCATTTTCCTTAAAACTATTAACCATTTTCGTCACATACGGTGTTTTTTCTTATCATATTATATTTTTTTGTTAAATAAATTCCCCGTATCCGACCAAATTTAAAGGTAAATTAAAAAAAACAAAATATTTTATTGAATAATTGTTAACAATCACATTTTAAAACTAATTCCAAAGTTAGATTTCAAAATTTTTGTTCCAGTATAGCAGTGCAATAATTTAAACTTCAATCGCGTTTTTCTCCGTTGTACGTAAATATCAAATACCGGGGTCTTCCTTAGCACGGCAGTATAGTTATAGTGTACGTGTGAGCTAATATAACTAAAAACTGAAATATATTTTATTCAACTCCAGTTTCGTTTTTCGTTTGATATCACACACGCCATATTTTCACATAAACTCTAATTTTTGAAATTTACCCCCACCCTTTTATTTGGTTTCTGTTTAAATGGGACCATCTCGACCCAAAACCCAGCCTAGGTACCAAATTTCATTAAAATCGTCCAGCGGTTTTTGAGTTATGCGCGTTGGTCGTTACATACAGACATACAGACATACAGACATACAGACATACAGACATACAGACATACAGACATACAGACATACAGACATACAGACATACAGACATACAGACATACAGACATACAGACATACAGACATACAGACAGACAGACAGACAGACAGACAGACAGACAGACAGACAGACAGACAGACAGACAGACAGACAGACAGACAGACAGACAGACAGACAGACAGACAGACAGACAGACAGACAGACAGACAGACAGACAGACAGACAGACAGACAGACAGACAGACAGACAGACAGACAGACAGACAGACAGACAGACAGACAGACAGACAGACAGACAGACAGACAGACAGACAGACAGACAGACAGACAGACAGACAGACAGACAGACAGACAGACAGACAGACAGACAGACAGACAGACAGACAGACAGACAGACAGACAGACAGACAGACAGACAGACAGACAGACAGACAGACAGACAGACAGACAGACAGACAGACAGACAGACAGACAGACAGACAGACAGACAGACAGACAGACAGACAGACAGACAGACAGACAGACAGACAGACAGACAGACAGACAGACAGACAGACAGACAGACAGACAGACAGACAGACAGACAGACAGACAGACAGACAGACAGACAGACAGACAGACAGACAGACAGACAGACAGACAGACAGACAGACAGACAGACAGACAGACAGACAGACAGACAGACAGACAGACAGACAGACAGACAGACAGACAGACAGACAGACAGACAGACAGACAGACAGACAGACAGACAGACAGACAGACAGACAGACAGACAGACAGACAGACAGACAGACAGACAGACAGACAGACAGACAGACAGACAGACAGACAGACAGACAGACAGACAGACAGACAGACAGACAGACAGACAGACAGACAGACAGACAGACAGACAGACAGACAGACAGACAGACAGACAGACAGACAGACAGACAGACAGACAGACAGACAGACAGACAGACAGACAGACAGACAGACAGACAGACAGACAGACAGACAGACAGACAGACAGACAGACAGACAGACAGACAGACAGACAGACAGACAGACAGACAGACAGACAGACAGACAGACAGACAGACAGACAGACAGACAGACAGACAGACAGACAGACAGACAGACAGACAGACAGACAGACAGACAGACAGACAGACAGACAGACAGACAGACAGACAGACAGACAGACAGACAGACAGACAGACAGACAGACAGACAGACAGACAGACAGACAGACAGACAGACAGACAGACAGACAGACAGACAGACAGACAGACAGACAGACAGACAGACAGACAGACAGACAGACAGACAGACAGACAGACAGACAGACAGACAGACAGACAGACAGACAGACAGACAGACAGACAGACAGACAGACAGACAGACAGACAGACAGACAGACAGACAGACAGACAGACAGACAGACAGACAGACAGACAGACAGACAGACAGACAGACAGACAGACAGACAGACAGACAGACAGACAGACAGACAGACAGACAGACAGACAGACAGACAGACAGACAGACAGACAGACAGACAGACAGACAGACAGACAGACAGACAGACAGACAGACAGACAGACAGACAGACAGACAGACAGACAGACAGACAGACAGACAGACAGACAGACAGACAGACAGACAGACAGACAGACAGACAGACAGACAGACAGACAGACAGACAGACAGACAGACAGACAGACAGACAGACAGACAGACAGACAGACAGACAGACAGACAGACAGACAGACAGACAGACAGACAGACAGACAGACAGACAGACAGACAGACAGACAGACAGACAGACAGACAGACAGACAGACAGACAGACAGACAGACAGACAGACAGACAGACAGACAGACAGACAGACAGACAGACAGACAGACAGACAGACAGACAGACAGACAGACAGACAGACAGACAGACAGACAGACAGACAGACAGACAGACAGACAGACAGACAGACAGACAGACAGACAGACAGACAGACAGACAGACAGACAGACAGACAGACAGACAGACAGACAGACAGACAGACAGACAGACAGACAGACAGACAGACAGACAGACAGACAGACAGACAGACAGACAGACAGACAGACAGACAGACAGACAGACAGACAGACAGACAGACAGACAGACAGACAGACAGACAGACAGACAGACAGACAGACAGACAGACAGACAGACAGACAGACAGACAGACAGACAGACAGACAGACAGACAGACAGACAGACAGACAGACAGACAGACAGACAGACAGACAGACAGACAGACAGACAGACAGACAGACAGACAGACAGACAGACAGACAGACAGACAGACAGACAGACAGACAGACAGACAGACAGACAGACAGACAGACAGACAGACAGACAGACAGACAGACAGACAGACAGACAGACAGACAGACAGACAGACAGACAGACAGACAGACAGGACAGACAGAGACAGACAGACGGACAGACAGACAGACAGACAGACAGACAGACAGACAGACAGACAGACAGACAGACAGACAGACAGACAGACAGACAGACAGACAGACAGACAGACAGACAGACAGACAGACAGACAGACAGACAGACAGACAGACAGACAGACAGACAGACAGACAGACAGACAGACAGACAGACAGACAGACAGACAGACAGACAGACAGACAGACAGACAGACAGACAGACAGACAGACAGACAGACAGACAGACAGACAGACAGACAGACAGACAGACAGACAGACAGACAGACAGACAGACAGACAGACAGACAGACAGACAGACAGACAGACAGACAGACAGACAGACAGACAGACAGACAGACAGACAGACAGACAGACAGACAGACAGACAGACAGACAGACAGACAGACAGACAGACAGACAGACAGACAGACAGACAGACAGACAGACAGACAGACAGACAGACAGACAGACAGACAGACAGACAGACAGACAGACAGACAGACAGACAGACAGACAGACAGACAGACAGACAGACAGACAGACAGACAGACAGACAGACAGACAGACAGACAGACAGACAGACAGACAGACAGACAGACAGACAGACAAGACAGACAGACAGACAGACAGACAGACAGACAGACAGACAGACAGACAGACAGACAGACAGACAGACAGACAGACAGACAGACAGACAGACAGACAGACAGACAGACAGACAGACAGACAGACAGACAGACAGACAGACAGACAGACAGACAGACAGACAGACAGACAGACAGACAGACAGACAGACAGACAGACAGACAGACAGACAGACAGACAGACAGACAGACAGACAGACAGACAGACAGACAGACAGACAGACAGACAGACAGACAGACAGACAGACAGACAGACAGACAGACAGACAGACAGACAGACAGACAGACAGACAGACAGACAGACAGACAGACAGACAGACAGACAGACAGACAGACAGACAGACAGACAGACAGACAGACAGACAGACAGACAGACAGACAGACAGACAGACAGACAGACAGACAGACAGACAGACAGACAGACAGACAGACAGACAGACAGACAGACAGACAGACAGACAGACAGACAGACAGACAGACAGACAGACAGACAGACAGACAGACAGACAGACAGACAGACAGACAGACAGACAGACAGACAGACAGACAGACAGACAGACAGACAGACAGACAGACAGACAGACAGACAGACAGACAGACAGACAGACAGACAGACAGACAGACAGACAGACAGACAGACAGACAGACAGACAGACAGACAGACAGACAGACAGACAGACAGACAGACAGACAGACAGACAGACAGACAGACAGACAGACAGACAGACAGACAGACAGACAGACAGACAGACAGACAGACAGACAGACAGACAGACAGACAGACAGACAGACAGACAGACAGACAGACAGACAGACAGACAGACAGACAGA
Organism: Aspidapion aeneum; assembly: GCA_963576565.1. NCBI lineage: Eukaryota > Metazoa > Arthropoda > Insecta > Coleoptera > Brentidae > Aspidapion > Aspidapion aeneum. Next base: position 71,217,720 of record OY755041.1, on the reverse strand, counting down.
CAGACAGACAGACAGACAGACAGACAGACAGACAGACAGACAGACAGCAGCCAGACAGCCAGACAGACAGACAGACAGACAGACAGACAGACAGACAGACAGACAGACAGACAGACAGACAGACAGACAGACAGACAGACAGACAGACAGACAGACAGACAGACAGACAGACAGACAGACAGACAGACAGACAGACAGACAGACAGACAGACAGACAGACAGACAGACAGACAGACAGACAGACAGACAGACAGACAGACAGACAGACAGACAGACAGACAGACAGACAGACAGACAGACAGACAGACAGACAGACAGACAGACAGACAGACAGACAGACAGACAGACAGACAGACAGACAGACAGACAGACAGACAGACAGACAGACAGACAGACAGACAGACAGACAGACAGACAGACAGACAGACAGACAGACAGACAGACAGACAGACAGACAGACAGACAGACAGACAGACAGACAGACAGACAGACAGACAGACAGACAGACAGACAGACAGACAGACAGACAGACAGACAGACAGACAGACAGACAGACAGACAGACAGACAGACAGACAGACAGACAGACAGACAGACAGACAGACAGACAGACAGACAGACAGACAGACAGACAGACAGACAGACAGACAGACAGACAGACAGACAGACAGACAGACAGACAGACAGACAGACAGACAGACAGACAGACAGACAGACAGACAGACAGACAGACAGACAGACAGACAGACAGACAGACAGACAGACAGACAGACAGACAGACAGACAGACAGACAGACAGACAGACAGACAGACAGACAGACAGACAGACAGACAGACAGACAGACAGACAGACAGACAGACAGACAGACAGACAGACAGACAGACAGACAGACAGACAGACAGACAGACAGACAGACAGACAGACAGACAGACAGACAGACAGACAGACAGACAGACAGACAGACAGACAGACAGACAGACAGACAGACAGACAGACAGACAGACAGACAGACAGACAGACAGACAGACAGACAGACAGACAGACAGACAGACAGACAGACAGACAGACAGACAGACAGACAGACAGACAGACAGACAGACAGACAGACAGACAGACAGACAGACAGACAGACAGACAGACAGACAGACAGACAGACAGACAGACAGAGACAGACAGAGACAGACAGAGACAGAGACAGACAGACACAGACAGACAGACAGACAGACAGACAGACAGACAGACAGACAGACAGACAGACAGACAGACAGACAGACAGACAGACAGACAGACAGACAGACAGACAGACAGACAGACAGACAGACAGACAGACAGACAGACAGACAGACAGACAGACAGACAGACAGACAGACAGACAGACAGACAGACAGACAGACAGACAGACAGACAGACAGACAGACAGACAGACAGACAGACAGACAGACAGACAGACAGACAGACAGACAGACAGACAGACAGACAGACAGACAGACAGACAGACAGACAGACAGACAGACAGACAGACAGACAGACAGACAGACAGACAGACAGACAGACAGACAGACAGACAGACAGACAGACAGACAGACAGACAGACAGACAGACAGACAGACAGACAGACAGACAGACAGACAGACAGACAGACAGACAGACAGACAGACAGACAGACAGACAGACAGACAGACAGACAGACAGACAGACAGACAGACAGACAGACAGACAGACAGACAGACAGACAGACAGACAGACAGACAGACAGACAGACAGACAGACAGACAGACAGACAGACAGACAGACAGACAGACAGACAGACAGACAGACAGACAGACAGACAGACAGACAGACAGACAGACAGACAGACAGACAGACAGACAGACAGACAGACAGACAGACAGACAGACAGACAGACAGACAGACAGACAGACAGACAGACAGACAGACAGACAGACAGACAGACAGACAGACAGACAGACAGACAGACAGACAGACAGACAGACAGACAGACAGACAGACAGACAGACAGACAGACAGACAGACAGACAGACAGACAGACAGACAGACAGACAGACAGACAGACAGACAGACAGACAGACAGACAGACAGACAGACAGACAGACAGACAGACAGACAGACAGACAGACAGACAGACAGACAGACAGACAGACAGACAGACAGACAGACAGACAGACAGACAGACAGACAGACAGACGGCGCAACAAAAAAGTTTCAAAATCATCTGAAACGCAAAGATATGTAAAAATTTTTGAAATCGGAGCATCTTTTTTTTCTCGAAAAAATTAGGATCACCATAGCTCACACTACTATAGTATAGTATATGTGTGAGCTCAAACTTGAATAAATTATAAGTGTTCTCAAAATGGGAACGTTGGTAGTTTACTGGTTAAAATATAAAAATTGATTTTTGAGTTATCGTGTTCCAGACAGACAAACGTCATCAAATATTTGGGTGGTTAGATTATTTTTGGCCCAAACTTTTGCGTGAAAAAAAAAGACGATCCCAATAGCCTTCCTACCTATGAATGGCGAAAAATAAGTCAACCAAGCATACCAATCCCTTCAATAACAGGATAAAAAATGAAACTATTTTTCAGGAGCAGCTCAATTCTTGGATTAATTTCGCAGTCAAGTCGAGTAATATTATTTTAAACACAACTGTTTATGAATAAAATTATTTGTGTTATAAATATCAAGCAATTAATCAAGGGAAGAAATTAAATTAAAAATGTGGGGAACATAGGTCACATTTAGAGGACAAAATTAATAATTTTTCACTTACTTTGCATGCATTTATCTATAAAATACCAACGCTTAAAATTTTAGTTTTTACAAAATAGAATACTACTTAACCACCACTCTTTAGTTTGAGCTTGTTTTCAGCTGTTATTAGCAAAAATCAAAAAATCGATGTCAACTTTGCCATAGGAAAATGCCCATATCTCTACTACTTATCACTACTAAATATTTTATTATTTTTTAATCCTAAAAATTTCGGGGGATTGATCCCTCTTGACCCCCACCCCCTAGGGACGGCCTAAATTTTATTTTAGCTGAAATCATAATTCGATTATTTCTTGTGACTTTTCCCAGAGATGAACAATCATCTTCTCGGCTTTTATCTTAAATAAATTAATACATTGTAATTTTATTTAGAAAACCTATAGTGCGTATTTACAGGGTGATTTTTTATAACTGCAAACTCGCTGCAGCTCGGTTATTATTACAGTAGAGTAGACATTTTAAACAATGACTGCGCTGCTATAGATTTTTTGCTATATCAGTATATACAGGGTGCATTTTCATGACAGTTTTTGTTGATTTAAAAAATATATATTATGTCTACGCTTTCATAAATATATTCTGAGATATAGCGAATTTAACTATGTCAGTACTTGTATGTACAGGGTGATTTTTTATAATTGCAAGATCGCTATAACTCGGTTATTATTGGGAGTAGAAAGTTCAAGCAAAAACTATTCGGTTTGGTAAATTATGGCCATCTTTGTTAGTTTTCGAGATATTGACGATTGAAATTCCGAAAATTAGCAAATTTTAAATACGGTGCGGAGTATTTCCTGTGACAAGTCACAAACAATATTAAGATGTGTGGATACCTAATGACATTGTCAGTGCCAAATTTTAAATATTTATCAACAATGTTGCTTTGTACCAAACTGTCAGTCAATATTGTTTCAGTTTGTTATTTACAGTCTATACCTTAAATACTCCGCACCGTATACCTATTTAAAATTAGCTAATTTTCTGTACAGAGTGTTAAAACCAAATAAATGTGAAATTCGGAAATAATGCGTTATATTTCAGAAAATATTTATGGCATCATAGACACATTATATATTTTTAAAATTATGATAAACTAAAAAATGTCAAAATAGATATGTAAACTAAAAAATGTCAAAATATATAGGTTGCAATTAAAAAAAAAAAAACTAATCGAACTGACGCAAAGTGTATATAGCGAGTGAGCAAAAAACCTGTTAAAGTGCTTGAAGTTGATATAATTTACCAAATCGACCAGTTTTTATTTGAAGTTTCTACTATCAATAACAACCGAGTTACGGGGAGTTTGCAACTATGAAAAATCACCTTTTACATAGTATATGTTTAGTGGAAAAAACGTTGGTGAAAAAAAATCAATCCTTAAGTTCACCACTACTATGATGCAACGTTCTTTTGTATTTTCTCCTCTTTTTTCTTTATTAACATATACTAGTAGCATATATCAGTATACACAAATAAAGAAACTGTCCTGAAACAGCTGTGCGGGTCATTCAGATAAATGGTAAGAGATTTGAATATTTTACCACGGATAATTTGTGATCCGTGGTTCATATACTTATCTAAAAATCTTAAACACCAAACTGCTCCGCGAATTCGCTGCGTCTTTTCAACGAACTTTCTACGATCCACGGAAAAACAGCAATGACGCATTAGGATCTGCGAACACACAAAGAGGAGCCAAAAAAACTGGTTTTCGCCAAACAGCTTGCAAGCGGCGCGCGTGCATCTTGAAAACACAAAAACAGGACGAATCTGTGTTTGCGCGCGGAGTGTGAGCGGCGCGCAAGCAAAGTACATTGCGTTGTTCGGGGAGCAGTTTGGTGTATATACCTAGTCTTAAGGTTGTCGCCAACTTTGCCGTCACGTCCCGTCCCGTTCCGGCCCGTCAGAATACGGATAGGATTAAAACCAAGCTAATGAATAGACCACCGCACATTAGCACGGAACGGCGAGGCGAGTCCGTCGACGGACCAGATTCTAGTTCTCCGACGCTTCCCGTTAAACGACGGTTCGTGCCGGAACGGGCTGGCCAAGTGTGCGCGGAGCCGGCCGGCGCATTCCACCATCAAGTTGTCTCCGAGTTTAGCCCTTTTTTGAATAATGGGATGGACCCACATGCTTCTCTTTTTCTTCCTCAAATTTTGTTCTTCTTCTGCCGAAAATGCGGCCGAGACAATTACTTCTTCATCAGAACTGTCATTGCTACATGTAAACTAAAATAGAAATATCTTCGCAACAGACGACCGCGACGTGTCGGTTTCTACCGGTAAAGTGGGCGACCAAGCTATCCGTCGCCTGCAGCCGACGGGTATCAACGGCGAGGGGTGGCTCGGTATTTCCTTTTGGTGTACAAGGTTAAGGGAAATACCAGGAAATACTTGGGAAATATACTAGGAAATACCATTGAAAATACTAGGGAGGAAATACTAGGAAATACCATTGCTTGGAAAATACTAGGAAATACCATTGAAATTTGAGGAAATACCGGGAAATACCGTAGGTATTATACCATAGGTATTTCCCTTTGGTGTACAAAAATCGGCGATCGAGCCACCCCTCGAGCAACGGTCCGTGTTGTCCAAAAACTATTTTATGTAGCCAAGATATAAGTTTTGTGAAGTGTTCGTCATAGTTTTGGCTATTTATTAAAGATGCTTTATTTTAATTATTTTAATAAATCCAATCACGAAGCTTGTGAAGGTATAATTAATAAAATGTCCACAAAATGGGGGTGATATTCAGACAGATTTAGTATTTTAAAAAACGTGGTGAATTTGAGACAATATTTTTGTTGTTTGTAGCGATGCCGCCAGGGACTCGCCCATATAGAAACTGGTCACAGGCAACCAATGAACTTGTAAATACAAGTTCATTGCAGGCAACATATGAACTTGTAAATACAAGTTCATTGCAGGCAACATTACAAAAAAATACTTATAATGTTTTCTTTTTAAGAAATAAATATTTTATTTTGTTTTAAAAAAAGGAATTTGCAGGAATTTGGGTGATTTTGTGACAGATTTCTTACAAGTGCTTAAGCTTAAAGGGATTTAGATTTTTTTTTTAAATTAAACTATTTTACAAGTTAGTCCGGAACTAAAGTTTATTTTTAAATCAATCTAGATTGATCGGCTAGAAGCCGTATTTGGCTATATATCGTCGCTAATTTTACAAAAGGGCGTATATCATGAAATATAAAAAATAATGTTTATTTTTTATCGGTTTTTTTCGGGTAAAATGCGTTGCTCCTTTAACTCACATTGTGGCGTATATGTAGTTTTAAGATACGATGTGAGAAATATAAGCTCGGGCGTATATTGGTAAGTTGGTTTCAGTAAAATATCAAAGTTGCGCATATCGTAAACTTTATTTTTTTATATACGCCTGTTTGTAAAATTAGGGATGATATGCTAAGTTTTTGTCACAAAGTCACCGATGAAATTGTAACAAATATTATTATAAACCACGGCTTCGGTTCCTAAAATTGTTAAAATATTTTTCGCTATTTTAGTAGCCGATGGATGTTAGTTTGTAACTAAATATCGATAAAGTAAATAATTGTTTTGTATAAATTCTAAATAATTAACATAAACTATCAGAAGTAGCACAAAGTCACCACGTTCTACGGTAATCGACTTACGGCCTTTTACTTACACCTGTTTTTCGACAAGCAATTGGAAGTGCAAGTAACTCTCCAAATCAGTGCAAGTCAAAGTGCACACTACTCGGTACTTGCCAAGTAGTTGACAAGTAGCCGACTTAAATATAACCGTATGTCAGCGAGCAAGCACAACTTAAACCATAAGCGACACAATATAGTTCAAATTATACCCATTTGTAATGACGTCATTTTTGTTTATCTTTGTTTGGTATATTATAAACAGCGGTAAAAATAAACTTAAAAAAAAGTAGTGTCTATGATTTAAATAGGTAGGTAATTGGTTATGTGAAATATCCACGTTTTTTTCTCACCTGGTGACGTCATTACAAATGCGTATAATTTAGACTATAGTAGTGATTAGAGGCCTTGGATACGGGTACATTTGACTAACGTCTGAACCTAAACAAAATGGCTCTGAGAACTAGTTATTTATACTACTACGAGGCCTGTCTTTTATACTTTGCATATAGCAACATAGAGGGCGACACTGATCGAATGTCGTTACTAAAACTTAACCCCAATTTTTACCTAACCTAAATTCAAAACATCATTGCGATTAATATAGATTTATAGCTACAGTCAATTTTTAAGTAAACAAATTAGTCGAAAAATAGAATTAAACTGAGAATATTTTCGCGCTATAATTTTTTACAATTTCAGAAGGTAATTATTTTAACAAGAATGCCCTGCCGAGTTGATTTTGGTTTTCGATAATGAAGCACCATATCAATCGACAGTTTCTCGTTGGTATGGGGAATTCAAGCGTGGATGGATTAGCCTTAGCGATGATCTAAGGTCAGGTGCACCAAAACCGGCCATCACCCAGGAAAACATCGTTGCTGTGCGCATCTTCATAACGGAAGATCGACACGTGACATATCGCGAGATTGAGGCTTCATTGAAGATTCCAAAGAACTCAAATGAAAAAATTTTGAATCAAGAATTAGGGGTTAGAAAATTAGTTTCCCGCTAGATACCGCATCTGTTAACCGAAGAACAAAAAGAAGCTAGGGTCAATTGGTGTCAGAAAAATCTAGACCGCCTTGTGGCAGGAAACTCGAAAAGCGTGTACAGCATTGTCAATGGTGAGGAATCGTGAATTTACTCATATGACCCGAAAATAAAGGTAAGTCGTCTGTTTTAGTGTTCCATGAGAAAGAAAAACCAACAAAAAAAATCCGTTCTCGAAGTGTATCCAAAAAGATGGTTGCGACATTTGTCTCAAAAGCAGGTCATGTAGCAACAATTCCTCTGGAGGATCAAAGGACTGTTAGTGCTTGGTTAGTGCCGATTGGTACATTACCATTTGTTTACTGAAAGCCATCACTGAGTTTCAAAAAACGAACCTCAAAGGACAAATCATGCTCCATCAAGACAATGCAAGTTCGAACAAAACACAAAAAACCATTGAATTTTTAACCCAACAAAACGTCGAATTGTTGGACCATCCTTTACACAGTCCCGACCTTTTCTATACTTTTCCAAAAATCAAGAATGGACTGATTGGTATAAGATTTTAGGCGCTTGAGGTACCAGTCCTTCAAGAATGCAATTTTGACAGTACCAACAAATGAGTGGAATTACAGCTTTGACAACTGGTTTGCGCTCATATAGTATTATAGCTACAGTGGAGAATACTAAACTTTAACACCGATATTTACTAAAGAGGTCTAAAGTTTAAGTTAAAGGTTTAAGTTTAACTTTGTGTTAATCTTTGGTGAAAAGTTTTAACTGAATTTCTTTTAAACTTTATAAAAGTTTATGGAATTTTGGATTAATTATAACTACATGGGTTAAATCGCAATGAAAAAAACCGGTTTAAATAAGAATCTGCAAGGATTTTGTAAAAAAAATGTAAAAAACGGGAAACAAATGGTTTAAACGATTGGTTTAAGTTTGTAGGGAACGAGGTTAAAGTGAAAATGCAGCGATATTTTAATGAAATTCTTACATTTTTAAATTTTCTCTTACTTCCGAAACTTGACATTGTCGGAAAATGTGTTCATGTTTCCTAATTTTTATTACATAACTTGCAATGACGTAAAAGTGACTTGACGGACACTGACAATTTGTACTGGGATTCTCATTTGCTGGGCTGAAGGTCGACTCGGTTCACGTACGTCTTAAATAAATCTGTATTGCGACAAGCGTTCCGCCATATTGGATTCAATTAAACCCAAAATGGATTAAAAAAGCCAGTGACGAATATAAAGGGGCCTACAGACACGCGAACTTTTCTAGAGATTAGTACGCGCGTACAAGTTTGCGCATACTAATCTATTCGTATGTAGACAATATCCGCCTAAAATATCTCTCGAAGATTACGCGAGCAAATCTCTCGGTGTCTCGGCAAAACGCATTGATAATATCGTGTTTATGTTTAGAACGTTTAATGTTGTCTTCGTGTGTGTAGGCAATTCCACCAAACGTACATGTATGCAGAGATTAGTTCGCACGTACTAATCTCAAGAACTGCTCGCGTGTCTGTAGGCCCCTTAAGGGGGACCCGTAAATGAGTAGTTATACCCATATATTACTTAAGACTAATGAAATTTCAGTCCGAATTTTCATTAATATTACAAAATATGTGAAATATAGGTAGCTACCTAATTATTAAAATCTCAAAAGCAACCGTTGCAGATTTTTTAAACTAGTGCGCATAATCAGGAAGCAAAATAAGAACAGAAATCATTATTAATAGCAGATTTGCTGTTATGTATGCTTATAAGTTTATATTTGTATTTTAAAAGTGTTGAAATAAATAAATAAATTAATTAAAAACATTTTTTATTATAATAATTTAAAGTTTTTATGCAAATAATCAAATCACGTGTGACGTTGTTTGGATTTTAATCTGAAGATCATTTTTTTTACTCGTCCAAAAACTACATGCTAAAATATAATAGAGATATGAGAATTTAGTACCAAACGGTTTATCCAGCCTTGTATACATTGCCCTAAAAGGCACGCTCTAATAGTTAATTGTAGCCAGAAATCGTATAAAGTTTTATCATATCGTTCCTAAATATTATCAAATTTTACATTTTTAACAAATAAATTAACAAAAACATGATTGTTTTTAAGTTACAATTTAGGACGATTTTTGCTTGGATTCCCATGAACTAGGCTGTTAAAGTGACAAAAATCTAAATTTGAGAGTTGTATGAAAATCAGTTTTGCATGTTTTTTTCTTTTTTCTGGTTTATATAGTCTATTTCCAGAACACATCGTCTTACATTTCAATTTTCAGTATATTTGATCGTCCATATAGGTAAAAATACCAAATCAATTGCTGCCTGTTTCGTCAAAAAATCCATAGGCTTAAACTTAGGCCTTAGTAAATACTGGTGTAAAAGTTCTCTACTGTTTTATTCTAGCTGTATATGCACAACTTATGAGACAACCCTCGTGCTACAGCCTTAGAACCATGACTAGAAGCATTAAAGTATTTTGAAGGGGATTCTCAGAGTAGCTAAACCATTATTCTCTCCCAAATTACGCTGTCAAAAGCCTATTTAAAATCTACATAGGTACTATATATATGTAAAATGTGTTCATAGACTTTTTCGAAATAATATACATTTAATCAGGTGTATCTAGTTTATATTATTAATTGTGCCTTAATTCTAAGGGATGCACTGATACAGTATAGCAACTGTGTTCCAAATATATGATTCTTTCGGATTCTCCCCTAGATTTTTGCCATAAAACCCGGAAAAGGGATGTAATATTTTCGTTAAGGCGCCAGACAGTCGGATGCTGGTCTAGTCACCCTCTGGCATAGATAATGCACCATCGTATATTGAAAAGAACGCCGCGCTTCTACATTTAAAATATAAAACGCCGTATGGTTCAAATATTAAAGTCGACAGACATAAATCATATAGTATTTAGCATGACCTTAAGACCCGGTGCTAAGCACACTGCACACGAAACATCACGAAGGAACATATATCGCCAGTTAAAATTTAGGGTTAAGTTTTATCATGTTGGTGTGTTTTAAAAACCGATTTTTCAAAAAATTCCTATTTTTCGGAAACCATAGGCAATATACAGGGTGACTCCGATTAAGTCGGCACGATTGCTATCTTGGCTATTATTGGAGTTACGAGATTGGTCAAATTAGCAAATTAGTAGCATTTTTAAACTAATTAAGGGAGAATTTAATCCAAAAATAAATTACATCGCGCTTTTGCAAAAAAAAAAAATTGACACACCCAGTATATTGTTAAAATGTCAATAAAGTTTATATACCCTACTGGTCTAAACTAAAAAATAACGAAGTTATCACGAGAATTTAAAATCAAAAAAAAATAAAAATTTCAAATCTTTCAACGCCTAATTAATGTTCTAACTATCTTAATCAGCAGAAAATGCTTTTAGTTTGCCACTCTGTACAGGACACACTAAAATTGCAATAATATGTTATATAAAAGCTAAACATGAAATATAAAATTTAGTTTGACACGTGGATAATTTATAAAATAAAACAATTAAAAATGATTTTTTATTAAAAAGAAAAAGGAAAGATGGCATGATTTAAAAACTCCCCGTAGTTTGATTAAGGCTAATTTTTATTTTGGTTTTTATTCAAATCCAATTCAAAAAACTCCTCAGAAAAAATTGTTTGTTTACTAAAAACAGGAAAATAACCTTATAAGTGTTTAAATAATTATTTTTGTACTAAAGGCGTGATGAATGAATGAATTTGCCCAAGGCTGATTGCATCAATTGGGCTGAGGGCAAAAATCTTGGTTTAGTGGGTTAAACAGAAATTTTTGTACGAATAAAAAATAGGTAACTAAACAAATTGTAATCATAATTTTTTATATTAAAAAATTAATGAGAAAAATTTGGAATGATTTCCCTGTAAAATTTAGTACAATTTTTTGTATTCTACATATTTTATCAAAGGGTGGCGTTAGACAGGTAGTCTCTCCTACAACAAAGGTATTAAACTATATATCTTACAATATAATAATGGTTACACAACCTATATTTATTGAGCCTTGATTAAGGCATTTAATATGATCATATTAAGCACCTCGTTTGGCATAGACCGGTTATCCGGAAGTCCGCCAAAAACTCGATATTAATTGACATATTTACGTACGTAAAAATTCATAAACGCTCTTCAAAGCGCAAAACTAACATTTTACGCCCGCTTCTTAAAACCATAAAATATCAAATAGTTTTAAAAATTTTGTCGAGAATAAATTAGGAGGTTCTTTTTTAGTATTACATGGACTAGGCTCTGTTTGTTTCATTCAAAATTATACCGCCACTGAACTTATTAAAATTAAAACTTTTCTGTGTTCATAATCTATGACTATATATATATACCCGTTTGTTTACTGTATAATCTAGAAAAGTGCATTTCCCGCCGTCTGCGCCTAAGTCTGAGTAAGCGCTAGGGTTTTGTATTTTCCAGTGGTGTCACGCCTTTGTTGGGTCCTTAGAGGCACAATAGAACTGCAGCAAGCTGGACGCCGCGGTCAGTCTGTGGAGGAACGTCTTAGGAATAATCTATCCTGGTTTCCATGAAGAGAAAACGTGCGAAGTTTCTTATAAATGGGTTTTAAAGTAACTAAAATTAAATAAAGACAATGGGGGCACTTTCCTATGCTACGCCATATATTCGTTAGCGGTTTTGCTGTATTTGGCCAAATATTTGGTGTTTTCTCAAATATTTCATACATGTATCCACACTTAACAACGGAACTAACAAAAAACTCAAACATGCCAATTATGTTTGCTGATTCGCAAACTACTTAGTAAACAAGATATCAATATTCGTTTGTATTTGTGCAGTCCATTTTGTCAACAAAACTCACCTTTCACTATTAAATGAGGAAACCAAGTGTGGATGGTAAACACAAGTATTTGGATTATTTAACTTAATGTACGAATACGCTACACCAAGTTAAGTTTCAGTATAAAAGACATTCTCCCTCTGTGCAAAAGAATGAAAAACAGAATGGAATTTTTTGCTAAATTTGCATATGGTATATTTAAGTAAAACCTTGATTTAGATTGTGTATTTTGATATAGGAGCTGACACGATTGTGAACTAGAGGTGTTGAAAAAGTAACTATTCGTTACTCGAGTACTCGTTACTTGACAAATACCGGAGTAACGAATACCGATCCGAAAATTAATTGATTACTTTTGTTACATTGATTACTTTGATTTCTTCGATTATTTTAGTATTGTCTCTATTTTTATTTATTTTTAGATTTTAAGTATTTATTTCTTTGTATATAAGGCATTAAATTTTTAAAACAAAGTTGTATACAGGACAGTTCCTACGTAATTTCTACCTTTATTTTTTTATTTTTAGCCCGCATTTTGAAAATTTCCAAAATATCAACAACAAAAATATACCTACAAGTAAATGATCTTCGAATTAACGACAGTCCGAGAATTTTGCAATAATTGTTTGATTGAATTAAATACAGTTACAGTAATCAAAGTAACGATAGTCACGAATATATAAAATGATTACTTAGTAGTCGAGTAACGATTAGTAACGAGTATTCAAAAGTAACGGAAATAAACACCTCTATTTTGAACTTACCTACGATGGCGAGCACATCGAACTATTCTAAGAAGACATCTCAAAAGCTATAGAAGAACACAAAACCCATCTTACACTAGTAATTAAAATAGTGTATTTTGGATATAGCGGAAGGAATGACAGGGGCACAACTTTAATGAATTATCTAGAGGAAAGACACCTTTATGCAACGAATTCGTTCCACAGAAAGAAACTGCAACGATAGTGAACATGGCTCAGCCCTAATGGAAGATCGTTAGAGATGTTAAAGTTCTAAACAGTTTTGCAACAGGCAGTAATCACAGGATGGTCAGAACGAAAATCTGCAATGGTAGTAATTTTGAAATGAAAAAAGATATTAATTATAACAATGAACAAATTGACATAAACAAGCTTACACAAAATAAAGCTATATACCTACAAAGAAAGGCTAACGGAACAGCTAACCCAAAACTTAAGATGCGAAAATTAAAATATACATTGAAAAAATAGTCCATTTCTCAAAGTGGAGTTTGCAAATTGCAAAGAAAAAACTTCACGTCTTATTCACTAGTTTTTATTGTTTCGGGTTTTATTTAGGACATGTTTCGAGTCTAAAGAGACCCATCATCAGCTCTCAAAAACCTGCAAAAGACACTCATACCACAGCCTACCTAACAACCATTCCCCCAGCAAGCAAATGCGAGGGTTCAAATAGTTGCTAATACTAATTGAAAATCCAGCAAAAAAGAGGTTTCCTGCGAAGAAGTGGAAAGTGGAGAATTCACATTTCTTGTTGGTTGAAGGCAATAATCAACCATTAAGTTATTTATTTCTACAACTAAAGCATTTTAATTATATTTAAAATAACAAAAAAAAATATTCAGGTTATTTCATGATGGCATCATGCGTTGTAGAAAGGCAAAAATTAAAATAATTTCATTCCAAAAAATGGAAATAACCTAAATAAAATCCTGATTCCTTTCCTTTGTATTCTTTTTTCCCTGGAAACAACAGGTTTTTTATAGATTCCTATTAATCAGTTTACCAATCTACAATGTTTTTAAGGAATTTCAGTATTGCCAACAGAAATGTTCTCGCAATGGCCGGCATCCTCTCAGCAGGGATTTCTTGGTCGAAGAGAGCAATAATCTCCTAGGGAAGTCATTGCGACATAATTTTTAAATCAGTCTGTACCAAATATATTTTTATACATTTGTTTTATAATATATCTATTAAAATGGATTTTCCCCACTCTTGAAATATAGATTCAGTCACGATGCGCCAAGAAATGTTAAATGATGCTTCCATGATCGGCAATAAGTGCCCAAGGAACTGAGTTTGAGCTTGAGTATACTTACTTAAAGGCTTAGCTAAAAGTCCATTTTCTACAACTTTCTAAGTGATTACTTTAAAACTGACATTAGATTTAAACCAGATTTTGAACAATTGTAGAAGAAAACATTTGCTCGGTACTTTGTAAAAATTTTGATATGGTTCAAATTAGCTTACCTAGGTATGCTGTTCTCCACTGATGACGTGAAACATACAGAAACGTAGGTCTGGAGATGCTACCTTTTGTAAGTTGGAAATTAACCAAAACCAACTCTTACTTTTTTTCTGACACTTGCGAGTTAAGCACACATACCTTTGCGTGAAGTATAAAATTCTTTTTGATTTTTATCTATATACACACAGCACCTCCTACATCTTTTTTCTTTGCATATGCTTTGGGCAGTACGACCTTTTAGTCGCTACGTGATTACGTGGTTTTAAAACCACATTCAATGGACGAAACTTGTCTATAGATGGCGCATCTGCGTCCTAAACAAGACGATGCCTGTGTGCTTTAATTTCTGAGTGCTCGTGCCAGATCGCTAGATGGCGTCACACCTTTAAGTTTACTCGTATTTCACCGATTGGAGCAATTCATATGTACGATTTGGTTTTCGTTAAAATTGGCTTACCTAGGTATGCTGTTATTCACTGATGACGTGAAACACACAGAAACGTACGTCTGCAGACGCTACCTTGTGTAAGTTGAAACAACAACTCTTCCTTCTCTTTCTGGGACACACACCTTTTATAAACGTTCGGACTACAATTTTTCATCCATGCTGCGATTACCATTCTTTGAGATATTACGCATTATTTCTCTATTAAGACGCTATAAACTTTACATTTATTTTACTACTCTGTACACACAAGTTTTGCCATAGCAGGACTGACAGACAAAGAGTAATAGCAATGTTAAAAAAAAACATTTTCAAACCAGTAAGAACCTTTCATTTTAAAATTTCTATTATAGAACTTGGTATTACTTTTATCTCAATTCTTTTACGGAATACCATTTTCCCGTAGTTGTTATGATCCCATTTTCTTAGAAATTTTTGAAGACAAAATTAACAAACGAGGCATCTGATTGTTAAATCTGTAAATGAGCTTTTACGGGATGGCAAAATTAATGATTTTCTCAGTTGTTGGTGTTCGCACCGGTTTACTGCATCAAATGGGAAACTCCTAGAGAATAAAAGACAACAGAAAGAGGGATCACATAAATTCAATAAACAAAGGAATTTAAAAATGCTTTATTGCTCACATCTATTATTTAAGGGGGCAAACGTCGCCTGAAAACTTACCATCTGACAACACTGATATCCCATTTTATGGCCAAATCTTTTTTCTAATAGAACTAGAAAACGAGAAAGCGGCACGCGTCGAAACTTTGAGGGGTGCATTTTTAAAGCATTTTTCGCAACTGTATCTTGGCAGTTTTTTGCTAATTTATCTTATTCAAAAGATAAAAAAATATTTATGGCTAAATCCCAACAACACTTTGGAAAATCTATGATCTTGCGTCACCTTGTATAAACTACAGCGAACTGTAACAATAATTTCTCGTTTTTCCTATGTTTTAGGTAAATACAAACAAAAACAAAAAATCTAACAAGATACGTTTGACAATTTTGACAAAATCTTTTATATAAACAAGATAAATTTATATTTTTTCATTTTCTAAGCGAGATCTATTAGGATTTTTAAAAGCGGAGTAAAGTCGATATCGGAGCGAAAAAGTATACTTCATAATGTTGTTACTAGGGGGCATCACTTATTCACCAGAATTAAAATCACGTGATTCTAATGAATGCAGAACACTAGGTAAATTCGGTAAAAAAAATTTCGGTGTAAGGTAATTAGCTGATCAAGTTCACATGACCCGTGTTTTAGTATTGGCTTAGAATATTGAACTAGCCATTTTCTAATAGTATTGGTAAGATTTGAATATTTCTTAAATATAAAATTGAGATGTTGATCCAAAAATGGTATATTCTTCGACGAATCTGAACGATATATAATAATAATAATGATAATAAAGGTAATTCCCACATTGAATATAAACTCCCAGCTACTTGTTATATGGGACATATACTATTGTCGATTCAGTTTATTTTGCATCACCATTTAAAAAAGTTTGGTTTCTACTTCTTGGATATTCGATGAGCAGCTGCAAGCTTACCATATACAGGTGTCCCATAACTTAGGGGCCATAGTGCCAGGGGATAGAGGAGGTTATTTCCGAGAAAAAAGTTTATATAACATGGGGGTAAACACATCTGTTTTTAAGATATAGGCTTTTTTAAGTTGTAGAAGTGGAGGGAAAAGGGGTTTTAAAAGCTAATTGTGATTCAAAAATGTGGTATTCTTTTTTTTATTAAACTACAAGTTGAGGAGATACAGGCTGTCAAAATAACCACCAAAAATGTATAAAAAATAATAATTAAAAAAATAATAATTTTTGCTTACTTATTCTTTAAAAAAATATCAATAATATTTCATTGTTATGTCTCGCTGGAGACTATTAAAAAAAACATTGAGTTTAATATGACATTTATAAAAGTATATACAAAAAAAAATAGTTTTTTCCTAAAAAAAAATTGTGTGTGTTTAAGACCACACGGCAGAAGTGTAAACTTCAACAAGGCTAAATTAATAATACTGGCCTTCATCTGCATCATTATATCGCTCGCTGAATGCACGGATCACCCAACAAATCTCACAGTTAGTCGACTCGAGCCGGCTTCACCCGAATGAGCGTTACATAGCCGAGCCTGACGGCTCAGTTTAATTCACTACCCACAAAAACTGCTAAACGCGCCTAAAGAAGTTTACACTTAAAAAATTAACCGATTAATTTTTTTCACAATAATTTTTATTTCAATTTATTGCTCTTGTTCTAGTACACGACTTTACCCATTTTCATTTTTCTACTGCGTTTTTTTAAAAAGTTATTATCAAAAAAGTTAAAAAAATTGACAACTTTGATGCTCTGTATCTCGACAAAGAGTTTTGACTCATGCATTATAGGCACGTTTTTATCAGACAAGACCTCTATCACCTGGTGGCCTATGGCCCCTAAGTTTTGGGACACTCTATATAAACAAAAACCGGAAATTATTATTTTTTCAAGGCTTTGGAGATTGTATTAGTTTTTACGACTCCAGTAGGTACAAAACAGCGCTGTGCAAAATGGCGCGGAACAAAATAGGGGCGACAAAATAGCACTGCGACAAAATAGCACTGCGACAAACAGCGCTACGATAAAAAGCAAGGGAAAATTGCTTACAGATAAATAAACAAACTTAAAAAAGCGCTACTTTGATGCCGCTATTTTGTTCCGCGCTGTTTTGTACCGGTGCCTATATTTTACCAAGTTTCAATAGCACCAAAGTTTAAAAAACAGGCAGGCTTACGTTATGAAACCCGCACGAAAGTCCAAGAAAACGAAATCGAACCGTTAACTATTATGAGGCTAAATTTGTTCGCGAAGTTTTCATAATTATCATATCGGACAAGTCTGTTTGTTCGCAGGTGTCTAGGTCTCAAATTAGTGAACCGATTTAAATGCGACTTTCTTTATTGAAATCTGGATTTATTGTTGACTAGATGTAACAGAAGTTGTTGAGAACTATTTTTGTATTTAATAATTAAATGGCTCATGTTTTTAATTTTCTTAATATTGTTTATTGTTATGAAGCATATTTTAAACTAACAATTCCTAAAATAAGTAAATTCTAAGAAATGGAATTATCTCCAAACTTAGTGTATAGACACTTCGTTTCTCAGGTGGCTGCTAACTTACCTCAAGTGTTAAAAAAGTTTTCAGTAAGGATCGTTTTTTACGGCATCTGCTGGTTTCTCTGAAAACATACAACTAAAACCTGTAAATTATTGACAATTATGCAGGATATATAGTTTTCTTTTCTTATGTAGTTATTTTAATGAATGATTCGAAATGATTGGGTTTTTTAAGGATATGGTTAATTACTTCAGGTTACGTCAGGTCTAGCCTGACACCTAATTTGAAAATTATCTTGCTTTATTCATATACTCACAAAACCCCGTAACAAAAGAAAACTAAATATTGCATAATTTGTATCGATAATTGTCAGAAACATTATTCTGTTTTAATATTTTATACCGCACCATAAAAAAAATTGTCTTAGATCAAAGCAAATTGCTTTGCAGTAAAATAATTTGTGCTTTCCTATTCACCAAGAGAATATTTTCTTGATATAGCACAAAAAATGTCTTGCCTCTTATTTTAATGTGAAACAGAATTTTTTTTTTTATAAATTAGAACTGAATGAAGACAATTTGCTTTGTTACTAAATGGAATATACTGAAACAAAACAATTAAAGAAGAAAAATAAAGTCTCATTTTAAGAATAAACATTGCGTTGAACTAAAAAGAAATATTTTAATTCAAAACAAATTGTTTTACTGTAAAACAATTTATTCAAGAAAAGAACGTGTTTTCATTCTAGACAAAAATTTTTACCGTGGGCGTTTTCATTATTAGACAAGGCAAAAATTTAGGATGTCCATCTAATTGTACCTCTTTACCATATTTTGTACACATATATAGTACCATTCCAGGGTTCCAAGAACCTATACTTCGTCATGTTTTTTGTTTACTTGTCTGAGGCGCAGAGGCGATCTACTGAGATAAACCTGTCTCTTATTTATTATATTTTTTCACAAACGAGATCACCCTGTATATCTGCCTATATTTTTTAAAAGCTGTTAAAATGTCTAAATAAATGATGTATTAGAATTTTTTTGAAATTAAGTATTTAGATTTTCCAAAAAATTTGCGATTTAAAAAAAATATTTTTTTTGTTTTGTAATCCTCAAAAGCAGAAAATATAAAACCAATAATACGGTTTACCACAGAAAGTTTTTGAAATCTGTTAACTACTAAAAAATAATTTTAAAAAAGTCAAATTTGCTACTATACAGGGGAAACACGTAAGGTATAAGGTTTTTATTTTATTGACTCGGATTAATCGAATTTTCTTTAAAATATTTTTAATTATTCACCAGTTTGCAGCAGAATTTTGGTGCTTTCGCAAAAAAAATTCTAGATACAAGGACATAAGCCACACAAATAATCAGAAATATTAAAAATGCCGATTTGGTGTCAATTTTGTCCGTTTTTGCCATTTCTACTGGGGATTTTATCTGGTAAAATTTTTTCGTTTCTTATATGTTTCTATATAAAAAAGTGTCACATTTGTCTATCTGCGCGATGGTGCTCTATATCCAATTATTTATTCTAGCAAGCCATGTTTTTTTTTAGTATTTCTATTAATTTTTTATACTTTACAATTATCAACAGAAATATTATGGTTGACGAACAAACCTGATATTTTTATTTAATTAAAAAAAAAATTAAACAGCTTTTAAAAAAATTTAGGCAGTATATACAGGGTGGTCCCGTTTGTGAAGAAATATAATAAATGTCAGTAAATCGCCTCTACGCCACAGACCAGTTAACAAAAAATAAAGTAAGTTCTTGGAACCGTGGAAGGTACTGTATATGTATTGGTTGATATAGAGAAAACCCAAACGAACTCGTTCTTTTGCTTGTAGATATTAGCATGGTGTAAACGGCCTGCAAACGATATTCGCTCCATTGCATTAAAGACCAGCGGTACAATAATTGGAAAATTTAATGCCTCCCTAAAACAACATTATTTTTTAAATAAAGCTAGAAAGCAGTGCAAAGAACTAACCACGTCAATTTCCCTCAAAATATTAACATAAATAAGTACTGCTTATTAGAGAACGTCCTTAAATTACGTAACGCAAAAATTCAGGATTTTTGACCCCCCTCCCCCCCTCGTACCGCATTGTCAAGAAAAAACACATGAAAAAAACATTGAGTGTAACGCAAGGCCAACCCCCCCCCCTTGAGCGTTATGTAATTTAAGGACAGGCCCTGAATTGTTATAATAGTTTACAATATACTTTACCTATCATTATTGATGGTCTCCTTTATACGTGAATATGAGTGTTCATATGTAATTGTGGATCTGTAAAGAATAATTTTGATATTAAATCTCAAAAAGAAATGGATCGACTAAACTTCCCTCCTAGCTAAGTGGCTACTGTAGAAGTCAATAGAGCTGCTTTAAGTTTTTAAATTAATATGTTTCAAACAGTGGCGGATCCAGGGGGGGCGGATCCAGGGGCGCCCCCCGAGAATTTTTTGAATATACAAAAAATTTGTAAAAAGTAATGTTTCTGCTAATAAAAATTCAAAATTTTTGCCTGCGGCGCATGAAAGTGTCTATTGTTATTATCATCGAAATTACAACCACTGACTAATTTAATATAATGCTGCTTAAAAAATATATACCGTTTTTTACCAACAGAGAATGTCACCTAAAGTGGCACCCCCGAGAAGCACCTCTGGATCCGCCCCTGGATTCAAATATCTTAGGTAATAAAGCTTGTTATATTTTATTTAAAATATATTTTCATAAACCTTAAAATACTAAATAAATTTTCTAGCTACTTTTTACTTTATTGAATATATTCAAATAAACAAATAGACTCTCAGGCAGATATACGATAAAATATCCCTAATTTAGGTCAAAATATTTGAAAATAATTTTTTGACGTTATTTATACTTAAAAAAATAAGAAAAACAATAAAAAATTATTAAATTACTCACCCTGTCTCCGTGTTGGCTTTCGCAACTTTTGCTTCTCTTCCTTGGTCCGCAAACTCCTCATCATGAGTCACCAAGGTATCACTAAAATTTAACATGCAATTTTTATGATATATCATACGTCTAATGGTCATCTAGTTCAGTTTCGAGAAAAACCAAATAGTAGGATAACATTTATGTGTAAATATTTAATTATTGATTTTTGCATTGTTTATACAGGGTGTCCCATAACTAAACAGGTGATAGAGGAGGTCATGTCTGATAAAAAGTTTCCGCATGGGTTCATCAAAGTTGGAGATTTTTAAAACTTTTTTGATAATAACTTTTTAAAAACACCCAGTAAAAATATGAAATTGGCTAAAGTCGTTTATTAGAACAAGAGCAATAAATTGAATTAAAAATAATTTTTGAAAAAATTATTCGGTCAATTTTTTTCAGAAAAAACAAATTTTTTGGTATAAATTTTTGTAAATGCCTTATTTTATTTTTTATAAATTTTTGGTTGTTATTTTGACAGCCTGTATCTTCTCAACTTGTACTTTTATCAAAAAAAATAATACCACATTTTTGAATCACAATTACCTGAGTATTCAGCTGGCTGTGACAGATTTAATTTTTTTTCTAAAACCCTTTTTCTCCCCACTCGTCTAACTTTAAAAATCCTATATCTTAAAAACAGATGTACGTTGACCCCCATCTTATATAAACTTTTTTCTCGGAAATAACCTTCTCTCACGTCCCTGAAAATATTAAGATAAATATTTGTTACAATATTTTTCGATATACTTTACCTATCATATTTAATGATCCACTTATTCTGCTTTCTTTTGTATGAATAGGAATGCTCATATGAAATTCTGTATCTGTAAAGAATAATTCAAAAGTAAATGGATCAACTACCTTCCTAGCTAATAACCTACTGTAGAAAGCATAGCTGCTGTAAGTTCTAAAAAAATATGTTCAAAATATCTTAGAAACTGAAGCTTGCTAGAATATATTTAAAAAATATATATATTTATCGATTTCACAACGTTCTACGTCTTCCGATACCCAATCTCCACTCGTTTCTGTTTGCCCATAATTCATCATCTAGGCCTCTTATTCTTATTTCACTGTCTATTCCTTCTCTCCAGCTTCTCCTTGGCCGTCCTCGTTTTCTTCGGCCAGTTGGTTTCCATTGTAGTATTTGTTTAGGTAGTCTTTCGTCATTCATTCTTTGTACATGTCCGTACCACACCAGTTGTTTTGTTCTTATATCATCCACTAAAGTACGTTCACCTACTGTCATAATTTCTCTTATTCTTTGATTTGTAACTCTTTCTCTTTTTGATTTCCCTGCTGCTCTTCTCCAATAGTCCATCTCCGTAGCGGAAAGCATTTTTTCTGTTCTATCCTTGATTGGCCATACTTCTGAGCCGTATATAATAATACTTTTTATAATGGTGTTATATATAAGCTTTTTGTTATGTTTTGATATAATTTGGTCCCAAATTATTCCATTTAATAAAGTTATTGCTTTTCTTCCTTGTACGTTTCGATCTTTTATAGCTTTGTCTAGTGTTCCGTCAGCTGTAATTTTTAGACCTAAGTATTTATACTCATCACAGGAGTGAATTCGCTGCCCGGTATTTAAGATTAGATCCTGTTTCATTCCACCGATACACATATACTCTGTCTTATTGAGATTAACCTCTAGTCCCCACTTATTGTACTCTTCTATTAGTTTTCGTGTCATATATTCGAGGTCATCATAATCCTGAGCCACTACTATCTGATCATCGGCGAAACATAAAGTATACAAGGTGGTTTCGTCCAACGGAATTCCCATGTTTTGGCATTTTCTCTTCCATACTTTAAGGACTTGTTCCAAGTATATCTTGAAGAGCGTAGGCGAGATACAGCAACCTTGTTTAAGACCTTTATTTACTTGAAAGCCTTTGGTTAGTTTTGCTTTTATTTTAACTTTTGCCTTACTATTGCGGTATAACTCTTGGATGGCCTTAATTAGTTGTACGCTTATGTTTGTGTTTTCCAACGCTTTCCAAAGTAGATTTAGTGGTATACTATCATATGCCTTCTGCAAATCCACGTAAAGCAGATGCAGCTCTTGACCGTATGCCATTTTCTTTTCAATAACTTGGGTTATACAAAAGAGATGATCTGAAGTCGATCTACCCGCCCTGAAACCAGCTTGTTCTTCTGCCTCCATGTCTTTATATTCGCTCTCTACTTTATTTCTTATTATTTTACCGTATATTCTGCTTAGCGTACTAGTCACAGATATACCTCTATAATTGTCACATATATCTTTCCTTCCTTTTTTGTGTATTGTGGATATATATGACGTTTTCCACTCAGTTGGGACTACAGTTCCATTTAAATATTTTTGGAAAAGATTCCGTAATCTCCAAAACAGTTCTTCAGTGCCATATTTAATAAGTTCGGCTGGGATATTTCCGGGTCCGGCAGATTTACCGCTTTTTAAGGTTGTGCACACGTTTTTGACCTCAGAGATTGTGAGGGGTACTGGAGATCCCATCGTTCTAATTATATTGTCTTTTGCGTCTTCCTTGAATTCTGCTCTATCTTCAGTTAAAAGTTTTTTAAAATGCTCATCCCATTCTTTGTCTGGTATTGGTGAAATGATATCTCTGCATGTTTCTTTTTTAATCGATCTTATAGTTTTCCAGCTTTCGGTACTTCTCCTACCTCCTAAGTAAGAATCTATCTCTATTTAAAAAATAAAGGTATGAAAAAAAATTATAAAAAAAATTAGGCACTTGTTCGTGCGTTTTCTTATTTTTTTAAAATCACAGATGCAACTGATTATTATTATCTGCCTACTGTATTAAAAAATAACTACTTACTTATTATGATGATGTTGAAGAGGCCGGGCGAGCTTTTTCTGGCAAGAAAGCGGCATTTCTTTTTGAACAAAAAATTTAAACATTTACTTTGAAACGAACAAAATGCCAAAGTATTTGATTAGTGACTCTAGGTGACACTGTCATCCTAAAAATTCTAACAGGAGGCCTTACTGTACTTTAACCAAATTCGGAACACTCTGTCCTAAGTCCGGGGGCAATGCTTTACTCAGTAGTGTCACCTTTTCACTGATATTTAACTATTTTGCATTGTTGCCTTTTACGTAAAAAGTTGCCTAAATCGAATTTGTCCCCTTAATTTTCCCGCTACTGTTTCTAAGCAATATTAGGAAAGCCAAACATATTACTCATCTGATTGCGAATAGTCAAAAACCAAAATATTAAGTTTCAAAGATTGGCAATTTTTCTGTTTTTTAGGTTAAATCGTTTTGTAGATATAGGGTTTCAAGGTCTCGAACCAGATATAAACGGATATAAGGACCGCAATACAAGCCGCTCTGGCTACTCGCAACGCAGTGTCCTCAAAGGGGAGCGGTTAAGTCTAGGGTCACTGCCGCAGAAAACCTCGCGTCTCCGTCAGCCCTTGTGATGCGACGACCGTAGACCAGTCATCTTGTGGGCACCAGCTGTTATTTTATTGGTTAACCAATGGTCAAAATATTTTAACAGTTTACTTTTCGCCCAAATATTTTGCGGTTAGGTGACGTTGTTTTTATATGTTTTTAAAAAATCTTTACCCATTGAGTTGTATAAAGCCCTGAAAGGGCTTTAGAGGCGGAAAGACAAGGCATTTTTTATTGACCCTATCGAATTTGGTTTCTAACGGCGGGTATTTCTTTTACAATAAAAACAGAGATATACATTATTGAACATGATACGATGATACGGACAAAGATAGGCTGATTTTGCATGCTAATAATACCCTAGATAATATATGGGTACTTTTATCTCTTTCACACTGACGGCATAAGTGCGACAGAAAAGCAGCTGGCTACCTTTAATCCACCTGCCGTATTTTAAATGATTCTACGTGCTAGTCAATTTATACAGGGAAAACTGATAGACAATGTTGTCTAAGTACGGAAATGATTTTTTTTGAATTTTGTGCGGGAATATTACAAAAAGAAATCTTAAAACGTTTAAAAACAAGTTTAGAAGTAACTATTTGAGTTTAAACATCGTCCGAAATTGTTTTTTTTGCAAAAAAAGAAAAAAAAAAATCCATAAAAAAACAACATTTCATGGGTAAGTCGTCTTGACGGATAGTTTTTGCTAAAACACGAGAAAGTTCAGTAGCGTCACGATAGATAGTTTTTTCTGCGACCGTGCGATTTTACCCTCACACATTTTGATTGAGAAAGTGTCACTTCCCCGCACTTTCTTTTGCATTGCATGAAAATTAACAAAAAGTATTTGATTTTCTTAAAAATGATTTTTTTTTAAATGCTTACATACCGACTTTTATCCAGTTGTTTATGTTTTTTCGAACCAAACTTTTGACATGTCACGGTCGAGTTTCATACATCTTGATGAATTGTTACACACACTAATCTATGTTTTTATAAATTTCGATAAATTTAATGTTTTTTTGTGGACTTTACAGTAATTTTAAGTTAAATTTTGGTCTTTCATCGCGAAAGTATATATTTATTATTATATGACCACCGCGACCGGTCTACAGGCTGGTATCATATGTGTATGTCCTTCTAATGTCATTTGGCAATCATGCTGTCTTACTTAATAAGGTCACTTAGTTTAATTAATAAATTTGTCCTACATAATATAAAAGAAGAATAGAAACCAACAAAAAATTTGTGACACTTCGATTACCAATTTTCTTTGATTGCGATGGATTAGGGTGACCAGATTACGGTTTGTTAGGGTGCCCAGAGTGCGGAAAAAAAGATTTTGAAAAATTTCCCTAAAAACATTTAAAGACCAAACACTCACGCGCTACTCAATGTTTATGGTCGCATACACTAATCCTAACTCGATTTCCGAAGATTATGGACAATGGTTACCCCCTGGACATAAACCTAACAAATTTTACTATATTTATTAACAACTAGGTAGGTTAGGTTGGGTTAGGTTGGGTTAGGTTGGGTTAGGTTGGGTTAGGTTGGGTTAGGTTGTGTTAGGTTGGGTTAGGTTGGGTTAGGTTGGGTTAGGTTGGGTTAGGTTGGGTTAGGTTGGGTTAGGTCGGGTTAGGTTGGGTTAGGTTGGGTTAGGTTGGGTTAGGTTGGGTTAGGTTGGGTTAGGTTGGGTTAGGTTGGGTTAGGTTGGGTTAGGTTGGGTTAGGTTGGGTTAGGTTGGATTAGGTTAAGTTAGGTTGCGTTAGGTTGCGATAGGTTGGGTTGGGTTAGGTTGGGTTAGGTTGGGTTAGGTTGGGTTAGGTTGGGTTAGGTTGGGTTAGGTTGGGTTAGGTTGGGTTAGGTTGGGTTAGGTTGGGTTAGGTTGGGTTAGGTTGGGTTAGGTTGGGTTAGGTTGGGTTAGGTTGGGTTAGATTGGGTTAGGTTGGGTTAGGTTGGGTTAGGTTGGGTTAGGTTGGGTTAGGTTGGGTTAGGTTGGGTTAGGTTGGGTTAGGTTGGGTTAGGTTGGGTTAGGTTGGGTTAGGTTGGGTTAGGTTGGGTTAGGTTGGGTTAGGTTGGGTTAGGTTGGGTTAGGTTGGGTTAGGTTGGGTTAGGTTGGGTTAGGTTGGGTTAGGTTGGGTTAGGTTGGGTTAGGTTGGGTTAGGTTGGGTTAGGTTGGGTTAGGTTGGGTTAGGTTGGGTTAGGTTGGGTTAGGTTGGGTTAGGTTGGGTTAGGTTGGGTTAGGTTGGGTTGGGTTAGGCTGGGTTAGGTTGGGATAGGTTGGGTTAGGTGGGTTAGGTTGGTTCAGTTTGATTATGTTCGGTTAGGTTCCGCTAGGATTGTTTAGGTTAGGTTTAGCTATATTCGGTTAGGTTCGGTTTAGTTTAACCCAATCGAACCGAACCAAACCGAATCTAACGGTTCGGTTTGGTTTGGTTTGGTTGGTTCCACTCGGTTCGGTTCGGTTTGGTTCGGGTAGGTTTGGTTCAGTTTGATTTTGTTTGGTTAAGTTCGGCTAGGTTTAATTTGTTTTGGTTAGGTTCGGTTCGTTTCGAATCGGTTCGGTTAGGTTCAGTTTTCTTCGGCTAGGTTTGGTTCAGTTTGATTATGTTCGGTTAGGTTCCGCTAGGTTCAGTTTGTTTCGGTTAGGTTTAGCTACATTCAGTTAGGTACGGTTTAGTATAACCAAATCGAACCGAACCAAACCGAACCGTTAGATTCGGTTTGATTTGGTTCATTTC
This sequence comes from Aspidapion aeneum, assembly GCA_963576565.1. NCBI lineage: Eukaryota > Metazoa > Arthropoda > Insecta > Coleoptera > Brentidae > Aspidapion > Aspidapion aeneum. The sequence goes on along the minus strand of OY755041.1, from coordinate 71,190,497 downwards.
GATACGGATCGGTTCAGTTTGGTTTTGTTCGGTTAGAAGTCTGGGAAGTTTTTGTTTCCAAAAATTGTTAGAAAAAGACCTTATTAGTCGAACTATATGAGTTGTCCTAAGTTTGGCAAGACAGGTCTAATTTTTTTTTTCGAAGAATTTGTTTTCAAGGAAATGTTTCTAAAAAAATTTCCATTTTAAACTAATATTTTCGAACAAATTTTCGTTCAAAGAAAATGATTTCGAAAAATTGCTGTTTAAAGAAAACGTTTTCGAACAATTATCCTTTTGAAGAAAACGTTTTCGAATAATCTTTTGTTCGAAGAAAATGTTTTCGAACAATTTTCGGTTTGAAGAAAATGATTTTCGAAGTTTGTGCTTTCGAACAATAATATTAAGATATTTATATGAAATGTACTATAAAATTATAAGTAATTAAAGCCTAACGTTACTAAAACTCGGGATAAAAAGTAACTAAAAAAGAACCCCAAAACCTAAAAACACCGAAAAAATTGAAGAATAAACTAAACAATGCAAAAAATAGCGTATAAACCTTGTTATTAAAGTCTCATTTTGTCCTTTGATATATTATATAGTAGTAATAAACATTTAACATAGAAATGTATTTCTGTCCTGTTTGTTTATTTATTACGTATTATCTTTATACAAAAAATACAAATAATATTTAAAAGAAAATGATTTTTAACAATAAATATACCTACAATAAATATTCATAATCCAAAAACTCCAGGAACATATTTTTTATTTCTTAAGCTGTATAAAAACGAGTTTTTTTTAAGTTTTATTAAAACATTTTTTTTTCTCAGACTGTATAAAAATTAGTATTTTTCACGAACGTCTGTGGAATTTTGAGTACGGTTTTGACACTCGTGTCGCTACCCATGGGAGATGCCAGGCTTGCAGGATGCAGTGACCCTAGGGAGAATACTTTACAAAAACCGATGCAAGTATTGTATTACGCAAACTTATACAAGTATTGTATTAAAAAGCAAAATAAATGTTGTGATTTATTTTACTTATTTTACTAGAAACTGATCTAGAATGTGTTATCAAGGAACTAAAAGAACGTAGTCATAAACATAAAATCAACTTATTTTTGTTATAAATTTAAGTAAATAGTATTTTATTCCAAGCCAGGGGTGAAATTAAAGAACGAAAAAAACTACGTGCCTCGGCCGGGATTTGAACTTGGAACCTTTGGCTGTGTACGCCAAAACCCTATCAATTGGCATACATATCCGAAGGTTCCTGGTTCAAGTCACGGCGGAGCCACAGAAAACTTTTGTTTTTATGATTTTTTGTTCTTTAATTTCACCATTTTCACCCCTGGTTTGGAATTCTTATTTACGGTTTTGAGTAAAACCTTGCATTATTGCACTTTGTTAAGTTATATTTTGTTATTGTTTCTCCTGTTTCCCATACTATATATTATGAAGAAATATTTGTTAAATATTGGATGGTGTCCATGTAAAGTTGTATTTCAATTAGGATAGTGAATTGGCGCTTCTATGGAAACGGTTGATGACGCAAGCCAACGAACACGCAAAGTTCAACGTGTCTACCTTTCCGGCGCTCAGGTTGCTGTTTTTCTTCACCGAACCAGAGCAGATACGTTTCCCCATGATTTGGTTAATTTTCAGTCAGTTTGTCCTTTGTCTTTTTTGTACCCGTACTTACTAATTTTTGCTTTTACTAAAAATAATCAAATTTTAACTGCAAAAAAAATGGTCATAAATGTTTTTTCGAAACTCTACTCCACATATTCACAAAAATCAACTAAATCGGAGGGTTTAGGTCCTTATTTCATAGTTTTGCTCTTTACCAGGACCGAGTTACAATATATCTTAACAAACCAAAATTAATACACAGGCCCGGACTGGCCCGGGCTGGAAGGGGGGGTCCCCGCCGCGGCCCCGTCGGCTGGCTGGGGCTCTGGGGTCGCTGGTCCTAGTCTAGTTAGAGCCCGGCTTTACTTTGTGTCTCAATATACAGATGTAAAAATAAACGTTAGGTCTTTCCCTCTTCTGGTCAGAGAATGTTATTATTTATTAAGTTTAATCAAAATTAAAAAGAAAATACTACATATATATTACTAAGATGATTTTTTTAATTGATTTTTAAAATATTTGTGGATGTTGATTGACCTAGTAAGTGCCTTTAAGAAAACTATCTAGATTTTGCTAAACATTCAATTGCTTTTGTAACAGTGTGATCAGTGACAAAATGATAAATAAATTATTTTTTGCAACACACCTTATTTTTTTCCTGGTTGCGAGCAGTAGCGGATCCAGAGGAGCAGAGCCCCCCTCCCATTTCTCGAGATAAAGGTTATAATCTTTAGTTCCAATAAAAAAATTAATGGATCAATGACGGATCTGATACCTTCCTAACCCGTTAGCACACTCCAAGTAAATTCCACCCTATATCAGCCTTGAAAACAGTCTTTTTATAAATATCTAAAAACCGAAAGCTCCTGCTTGGTTGTAACACAAATTATTGAAAAAAATGAGTTCTACTATATTCCAAAAACCGCATATTGATGCAATGCTCCGTTAAAAAGTTTTTTTTAACTGGTAAAACACTGTCGTAAACATAAATGAATTTTAACTAAACTCTAATTAGTTACTTTACACTATTTTCTTAGAAAATTTTATAAAAATCATCAGACATACACATACGGACAGACATCACAACGATATTGCTAAAATAGGTCAAACTACAAATAACACATTTTCGGCTTTCTCAATCTTAAAATTTGCATCGCATTTGAGTGTCATGTAATGACAAACTTCTGAGCTCAAACTTACTAAAACCCGCATTTTTTTTCATTTTTTTTAACTCATTGGCCCTTCTCTTCATGACATTTCGGATCCGTCACTGGTTACGGGGCCGTTCTCTGCTCTCCCGCCGGGGCCCCTACGTATCCAGTCCGGCCCTATGAATGCAGTCCTGAAAGTCCAAAACGAAAATATACCGAAAAACATCCCTTTGGGATTTCTAAAAGAAATGGTAAATTGGATTATTTTAAGTCCCCACGTTACGAGGGAGCTCTACGTATGTCATATTATTATAATGAGCGCGTAAGGGTATTAAAATAACTCTTTTATGAAAGAAGTTTTTAATATAAAAGGGAACTATAAAATAATTAAAATTTCCCGAAGCCGTTAAGTCTGTGGAGAGTTATATCGGAATTAAAATACTAAATATTGTAGATAAAAATCTAATTGTAAGGGTTTTGCAATAACACTTTTTTGTGCGTAGTTTTGCAAATTTTGAAAGAATATTTTTCGAGATTTTTGCACTTTTAGGAAGAGTCTTCATGCATCTCGCATTAAAACAGATAAAATGCATAAAAAAATTACTAAAAATTAGGTAATTTAGGCACGTTTTATAAGGGTTGAGGTTTATGTTTTTATTGAGGATTTAAATATGTGCTAAAGAATTTTTTTCTTTACTAATTGGAAAAAACTTTAACAAAAAATATTAAATACTTTTCCCATATAAGTGTTTTTTCAAAACGCTTACACATTTCTTTGTTTGAAAATTAGGAGCTCTGTCTCCGTAACTCTTACTTTCAAGTAAAAGATAAGTTTTAAGCGCAAAATGATGGACTCCCAATGGGTTCATCTTTTTCGCCAGTGGTAGCAAACATCTACATGGAGTGATTCGAGGACCATGCGATCACAGCAAGAGTCAAACCAAAACTATGGCTACGATACATGGATGACACATTTATTATATCGCTGGAAAATGATAACGAACTACAGAATTTTCTACACCATTTAAACGGTATTCGACCAACAATCCAATGCACCATGGAAATTGAAAAAGATTCGGCCTTACCTTTTTTGGATGTTCTTGTTAAACGATTAGACAGAAACATTTAAACCACTGTATATACTACATTGGGGGGGACGGGACATTACCTAAATTTTAAGTCTAATCATTCTGTTGCTATAAAACAAGGAGTTATAAGAAGTTTGTATTTAAGAGCCGTAAATATTTGTCGTAATAATGAAGTATTAACCACAGAAATTAACAGCATTAAAAAGGACTAACAACAGAATGGTTATTCCGAGAAATTAATAAACTCAACGATATTTAAAAATAAAAAACTAAATGTACCGAATTCTCAAAATAATAATCCGATAGGTGTTATTAACATTCCATATGTTCAAAGAATTTCAGAAAACATAAGACGAATAGCTAAACACTATAATATAAAAACAGTATTTTCTTCGGGAAATACGATAAGAAGTTTTGTAACTAAAATAAAACCAGACAATCCCTCAAATAATAAGGAATGTATTTACCAAATCCCGTGTGAGTGTGGTAAATCATATGTAGGTGAAACGAAACGCCCTCTTCAGGTTAGAGTAAATGAACATCTAAAAAGTACCCAATTAGGGGATATTGAAAAATCCGCTTCAGTGTGGATTCAGTGGTCAGAAGCTAAAGTTTTGCATAAGAAGTCGCATTGGCGAAAAGGAAAGTTTATTCAAGCTGCGTTTATAATGCAGAATAAAGAAGTTTTCAGTCAACCAAGCACGGACATACCAAACATAGGGAAACTGCTCCTTAAGGAAAACAAGCGTGTTAGGATTAAAAAGGGGGCGGGCATTCACACCTGACTGCACACCAAGTAGTATAAGTAGTAGCCTAGAGACTAGATTGTTTAGTTTACACTTGTTAATGGTTAACTTGATAACCGAAGACCTACTCTTAAGACCGAAAAAACACTGTGATGAACAACAAACTTTTACAATCGCTATTAAGGCACAAATTGTCAATTTTACTCGAGGAACTTTCAGAATTTCCTGTGCGGACACCCTGTGAAGGGGGGTTAAATTGCAAGGAGAAAATTTTTGAAAAAAAAAGTTTGCCTGCAAGATATCGTCAAATCGATTCATATGTTTTTGAGGGTGACAAATCATTAAAAATATATTTCAAGCTATTTGGATAATTTCCTAGGCTAAGGAGACCCCACGAGTCCGTATTTTATGCTATTTTATGTTTGTATTCATGAAATATGTGGAAAATATCTAATCAAAAGTTAGCTTCGGGGGTGGCCCGGGCCCCCCTTATATACGCCACTGCTAATTGGAATAGATACACAAAGCCGCCGAGACCTCAACGTGTAGCTCAAAATTGTAGAGGTTTCTCCATATTATTAATAAAAATAAGGCTTTACCCTCTACCACCCCAGCGAATTATCTTAATAGCTTAAAATATATTTTGTTTTTAGATTTGTCACCCTTAAAAACATACCAATCCTTGGGTCTCAAGAGCAACCCTGGAAAGTCTGTTGCTTTAATCACAAAGTGACACGTTTTGTAAAAATACCCACTGTAGCCGACACAATAAAACAGCATCTCGTCTTTAGATCGGTTTTGACCGCGGCCTGGTTTTCACTCTTGTGTAAATCAAATTAGCACACCCACGGGAGCGCTCTTTCGGGACCCCGTTCATTTTGGTCCTTCGTGCCGCTATTTTGTCATGACTCATGACATCGAAGAAATAACTGGACAAGAAGGACAACGCATGTAGAAAATATCGAGCCCTTGTTATAACGTGAATATCGTACATATCTTCTTCGAATTTAATGTATAAAGAAGTAGGTAAGCCGCGCCGATCGAGTCTTGCACGAAAAACCATAGGCGCGCGTGCAAAACAAAAATTGAATCGGGTGTCATCGGGTGTTAAAGGTCGAAGGTCAAGCGAAACGCGTAATATTTGAAGTAGGTATGTAGACCGATTAATAAATACGTACCTACCCAGGTCGATTTAATTTTCTGTTTTATAATATTTGGGTGATTCGTGAAAATAAACCCAGAGCGGAGGCAATTGCAAATTAACAGAAAAAGTAAAATTTAAATTTTTAAAAGGTCATTTTTTGGATTTTTATGAAAATTTGAGAAATGTCGCATATTTTATATGGTTATGTTAATATTTGCTAGGAGACAAAAATTTACTAAAAAATTTATATCCACGGTTTAAACAGACAGACAGAAAGGCGGTAAGGCAATTTCCTAAATTTTAAAGGAGCTAAAAACGTTTTACGCCCTTATGAAACAGACGATAGGAGCGATATTTGCAACAAACATTCTAGGTCTTGAACTTGTTTTTTTAAACTACTGGGTTTTTTTTTTTTTTTTTTTTTTTATTTGTCAAACACACTGTGTTTTTTTTATTACAATCTAGTCAGTAAGACTAATTAGCAATTTTGTTTTAACTTAATTTACTAGAAAAGTCAGATTTAAACTTAGGGTTCACTCAACAGTTCTCCCCGCTTTGTTTAGTCTGTAACTCACAATTGTGTTGTGTTTATAGCATTATTTTGTTTTATGTGTAATTCACTTAGTTTACTAGCTCAAACGGCTTCACTCTTTTTAGTCGTCGAACTAGCATAGTATTGTCTAGAAGCTGAATTGCTTCCACATTCACATGCCGATGGAGTCTATCTTCATGGCTTTTTGCGTACTTTTTTATAGTCTCTGCTACAGTTTCGATTTTTAGATCTCGATGAAGGTCACTATTTCGAACGTACCAAGGTGCATTCACAATGTTTCTTAATACTTTATTTTGAAATCTCTGTACAACTAGAATGTTACTCTCTTTAGCACAACCCCATAGTTGAATACCATATGTCCATACTGGTTTCAGTATTTGTCTATAAAGCAGTAACTTATTATGAATTGTTAAATTGGACTTCCTTCCAATTAGCCAGTTCATTTTTCTATACCTTATCTCAAGTTCTTCTTTTTTTTTCTTAACATGTGCTTTCCAGCGCAATTTGGTATCAAGTGTCATACCTAGATATTTTGCCTGATTCGAATATGGTACTGGAATGTTGTTAATTGTTATTTGTATGTGATTTATATTTTTGTTTGTAAAATCAACATGAATTGATTTGGTTTCATTTAATTTTATTCGCCACTTTGTGGTCCAACTGTGAATTTGGGTGACTGCATCCTGAAGTTTCTCTACTACTGGGTGGGCCAAAAAAAATCGGATTTTTTTTTTCATTATAACATTTGAATTATACCATTGATTTTAATGGGACAAACTGCACTTGCCAGAGAATTAATCAGAGATTTAAATAAATATATTTTTTTGTCCGCCATCTCAAAATGCAAGATGGCGGATGAAATTAAATTGTACCCTTCAAAGATTCTCGTTTATTCTTGTGTTGCGAACACGTTTTAATAATTTTTTTAAATCTATAAAAAAACTGCATTCTTGCCACGCACAACAAGGTACGAATTAACAAAATCGGTTCGGTGGTTCTAAAAAAATATATTTTTGTTTCAACCATTGTTTTGAATATTATACGATTGCCAATCATGTCTGCATTTATTTCCTTATACATTCATTAATACTGAACCGATTTTAATGAAATGAATAACATCCTGGTCAAAATTGATTGCCTTTTAAAGACTATATGATCAAAATTTACAGCCATTCTAAAATTTAAGATGGCGGACAGAATCATACTTAATTCTTTAAGATGGTGTGTTTATTCTTGTTTTCTGACAATGTTTTAGTTTTTTTAATCTATGGAAAAGCACTACTTTTGGCTCGCACAAAGTAGTACAATTTGGTAAAATCGGTATGATGGTTCTCAAAAAATCTATTTTTATTTCAGTCATTGTTTAACAGATTATACGATTGCATTGCTAATCCTGCCTGCATTCATTCCCTTATAAACTCATTATTACTGAACCGATCTTAGTGAAATAAAAAATCATTAGGATGTTTTTTATTTCATTAAAATCGGTTTAGTAGTAATGAATTTATAAGGAAATAAATACAGACTTGATTGGCAAGGCAATCGTATAATATGCAAAACAATGGTTGAAACAAATTTTTTTTTTGTTTAAATACTGAACTGATTTTGCTGATTCGTACCTTGTTGTGCGTGGCAAGAATGTAGTTTTCTTATTAATTAAAAAAAATAATTAAAATATGTTTGCAACAAAAGAATAAACGAGCATCTTTGAAGGTTACATTTTAATTTGGTCTGCCATCTTGGATTTTGAGATGGCGGCAAAAAAATATATTTAATCAAGTCTGAGTAATTCGCTGTGAAGTGCAGTTTGTTCCATTAAAATCAATTCTACAGTTCAAAAGTTATAATGAAAAAAAATGTCCGGTTTTTTTGGCCCACCTGGTATATAAAAATTTTTAAACGTTTTTTTTATTCGAAGGCATTTTAGAATTTGGCGTGTACGCCCTTTTATTATTACAAGCTTTTATTTAACTTCACCTGTATGTATGTATGTATGTACATATGTGGGTATGTATGTAATCAAATCTTGCAACTCATTTTTGAAGAACTTCCAAACATCCGATTAACTTCAAATTTCGCATAGCGTCTTAGTTCCGATGACGATACAATAATATGGTTTCATCCGGTACCGACCTCCCCCCTAACGTGGGGGATGGAGAGGGGGTAAAACTTTAGTTTGTCCGATTTCAACCAAAATTGGTATCTGGGGGTTTTGTATGTGAGTATGAGAATTACGAATTTTTAATCAGATTATAAAAATTCAATATGGCGGATTCAAATTGGACGATTTAATGTCAAGTTTTTCTGATTACTTTCAACTGACTTCCACTTATCCGATTGACTTCAAATTTCGCATACCGTTATAGTTCCGATGACAATTCAATAATGTGGTATAACTGACTGCCTACATACCCCTAACCTGGTGGGCGGAGAGGGGGTAAAATTTTAGTTTGTTGGATTTCTACCAAAATTGGTATCTGGGGGATTTTGAGGATGAGGATAACGAATTTTTAATCAGATTACAAAAATTCAATATGACGGATTCAAAATAAACGATTTAATGTCAAGTTTTTCTGATTACTTTCAACTGACTTCCACGTATCCGATTGACTTCAAATTTCGCATACCGTTATAGTTCCGATGAAAATCCAAAAATGTGGTATCACTGACTGCCTACCTCCCCTAGAGTCCCTGTATGTTGACATATTTGGATATAAGTCAACATACAGGGACTCTACCTCCCACCAAACGTGGAGGGCGGAGAGGGGGTAAGATTTTAGTTTGTCCGATTTCCACCAAAATTGGTATCTGGGGGTTTTTGGGAATGAGGATTACGATTTTTGATCTGATTACAAAAATTCAATATGGCGGATTCAAAATGGACGATTTAATAACGATTTTTTCTGATTACTTTCAACTGACTTCCACGTAGGTATCTGATTGATTTCAAAATTCACATGCTCTCTCACTAAAAAGGGGGGGGGGCGTAGAAGAGGTAAGGCTTTAGTTTGTTCGATCTCGACCAAAATTAATTAATCCTTGCGTATAATGATCATAATAATAACGACAGTTTTAGCATATGTCGCCTTTGTTGGACGGCCTTCTCATCGAAGACAGATATTTTAAAATTGACAGGAAAGACTCCTGCAATAGCAATGCGCAAGCTGAAATGCATAGACTTAGACAAATCTAAAAATTAAAAAAATAAATTTAGAAAAAAAACATCGCTTTTATTATTATGATATCATAACACTCAAAATATTATTTTATGCTTTTTAGTCCATTTCATAAAAGCATGTTTTCAAAAAGTTTTTTTTTCTAAATTTATTTCAAATGAAAAACGTTATTGTTTTAACTAATAAATAGAAAACAGGGTTTATGAAAATGTAAGTAAGTAATATTTAACTTTTAATCAAATAAGCTAGGTATACATTTTAAGTTATGTACTTTGTTAACTTTGATAGTTTTTTGAGTTAAATCTTAAAAAACTAATAGAATATTACAGTGATGTAAGGTAGATGAGGGGTATAAGGCTCACCTTTTTTTACGACTGAATTATCTTAAGACAAAAGTAAAAGCTAATATTTCTGTGACAATTTCCAATGCTTTATAGAGTTATCCAACTAACCCCATGAAAAAAAACACATATAGAAATATTTTACCCCTCTTTCGAATAGTACTGGTCGCGTAAAACTACACTATCTTTTTTTTTAACGTGGCAGAAAGGCACTACAACATTTGGTGCGAAAAATTGCCCTAGTTTGTGAAATGAGAAATAGATTGAATGTTTAAATATACCTCTACTTTTTTTTATAGTTAGAGCAGGATCAGATCTTTATTCAGTTTTAGGGTATTCTTATTATTTTGGCCACCACTGTATTTCTATTTTAATACCCTTTCTCTTGAGTAAACTGTTCACGCAATGATCCCGTGTCAAGTCGCTAGACATGCATTGTTTCGCGACACACGCCCGCTCTTCATATAATTTTATTGGCTTGAGAAAGTTAGGGTGACCATTCGGGCTACTTCGTTGTCAGCCCAGTATAGCGTCTATCTTGTTGAAGACGCGACGCAACGTCGTCTTATAATTTGGCGTACATATAGGGGCACTTCCGGGGCATTGCGGGGGCCTTGTCTGGGCATTTCCCGGGCCTTGCGGGAATTGCCTGGGCTTTTCCGATCCATTGCTGGGTAGGTCGTCAAAAATTCTTTAAAATGACCGGAGCTTTTTTTGGGTTGTCAAAAATGTTTTTCTCCAAAGTTAGTGGACTTCGAGGGCATCGCCTGGGCATATATTGGATGTTTCAATGCCTTTTAAAGTAAAAAAGCTAGCACCGATGAAGCCCTCGGACAGGATAACCAGCCGGGCCATTTTGCAAAAGAATAATGCGAAAAATAAAGAAGCTTAGCAATATACGTTTAACTTATATACACCCAACAAGTTTTCGTAGCTACAGAGGTAAAAATGGTCTCGTTTCTCTCGTATTTGTTCGTGGGTAGCTCGAAAGCTTAGTCTAACGAGGGTCCAACATCTGATGGATCTATTAAGTGTTGAGAGTTAATTGTTTCGCACTTATAGAAAAAAAATTGCAAAGAAATGGTGTAGCGAAAATTTTATAACACATGGCGCCGCGAAAAAACATTTTGGTAAAAACTGAAAAACTTGATGCCGCAAGCGAAAATTATAAAAAAAATTGCGACGCACTTAATGTGTTTAAAAGAAAAATTATTTCAATTCAACATAATTAGAACATAGTCCAATCTGAATACTCTAGAGCCGCTAGTGCGTGCAAAAAGGTTTGCCCGGTGCGTACAGAGTTCGAGAGCGGTGGGGTGGTTCTATATAAAGAATAAATTGATTGAGATAAACAGCACCGAAAATATAAGGGCGCCAGGAAGTGAGCAGATCTTCCAATCTCTCGGTCTTTTTGAGGACTCTATTTTATCAGATTAGAGGAGTTTGCCATTATTTTTTTCTATATCTTACAAACAAGATGTTTTAAATTTCTATTAAGAAATATTTTTTTTCTTTTTAGATAAATAATAAAAGAATTATTTCTCCTGTAATCCTGTACTATATTTCATTGAAGAATTTAAAAGAATTAACATTGTTAATAAAGTGGATAATAATTCAATAAAAAGGAAGTTTGAAGTAAAGCAAATAAATAACTTAAAATAAAATAATTACATCTCGGGTAATAATCCAAAATAATGTTGGACGTGCGCGCGCAACATGATCATGTACCGCTTACATAAACGCCGCCGGAGCCGTACTTTATCCACAACGGATATGAAAAATTAAATTCCTAATTAAATAAATAATTAAGTAAAAATTCATGACAAATAAATTTAACAATTAATAAGAAAATCCAGAAATTGCATCTCTAGATAAAAATTAATCACCAATAATTAATAATTGATATTGGAATAAAAATAAAAATAATAATGATAAAAGGTTCGATCATACCAATCTCCTTTCTATCGTCTCAATCGGGAAATGTCACAAGTCAGGAAACTACTCTGCATTTCTGAATCACTTGTGGGTGAAAGAATTTGAAATATCAAACTTCAACTGGATGTTTCGAGAAAGCACTTAGCCGTACTCATGAAGTCCAGGGTAATATCGAGTATTTATGAAGTCCAAGGAAAGGACCAGTATAAGCCCAGGGATAGGATTAGTGCTTGTAGCCCGTGGAGAGGACTAATTCTTGTAGCCCGTGGGAAGGTCTAATTCTTATAGCCCATGGGAAGGACTAATTTTGTAGCCCGTGGAAAGGACCCTACAATATTTCCACTCATGTAGTCAGCAGTAAAACAATTGAGCAATCTTTGTGTGCATTTATTTATTTATTTAAAGAATAATATTTTTATTTAATGACTTTAGTTTATTTGTAAATAATAATTTTAATTTGATTTTATTTCTCCAAACAATAATATTTTTATTTATTTAATTTAAAAGAAAAAGAACCACAATAATTTAATTTATTTAAATAATATTTTTGTTTTAATTTAAATTGTTTAATTTATCAAAAAGAAATTCAATTATGTATCTCTTTTTTATTTAAAGGATAATGTTTTAGTTTATTATAATTTAGGTTCATAAAAAAAATAACATTAATTTAATTTTAATCAATTAATTTCATTTCGAATTTATTATTTTATTTAATTTATTAAAAAAAGTAAAGCATAATTTATTTTAATTTTTTTTATAATATTTTATTTTATTTAGAAATAATAAATTAATTTTATTTAGCATGATTCAATTTTATTTAAAATAATTTTCTTCAATAGGTCATAAATATCCATGAGTTTTATTTTATTTTAATTTATTTTCTTTCATTATTTTATAATATTATTTAGTATAATTTATTCTGAAAAAAATGGGGAATTTAGTTTAATTTTGTTTCTTTTATTTTATTAAAAGAAAATGTATTTTATTTGGAATTACTTGGTAAAATGTATTTATTCTATTATTTTTGTAATTTTTTTTTTCAAACAAAATATTTTGCCATTTAAAAATGTACGTGATTACACTAGTACTATGATTAAAATGTACGTGGTTTGACAACTATAATTAATACAACAGTACTACAATTTTATTTAAAGTGTACGTGGTTTTTAGAATTTTGGCACTTCAGTTTTTCGCTCTTTAAAATGTACGTGATCTCAATGTGACAATTAAAAAACCACGTGGGTCATAAACAAAAATTGTAAAACCATTCATTGTAATAATCCCTTGTTACAGTTTGCTATTTCTCTTAATAATTATTTTATTAAATTAGATGTTTTATAACATAAAAATAACATTTTTAAAGGCAAAAATATTTAATACGCGACACTACAAAGATGCTCAGTAAATATAAAACTAAGAAGGATAGAAAATACTGTGAAAATAAAATACTAATAATTAATTACCTTGTGATGTTAAAGGGTTTGACAACCATGTCCATACACTGTATCGCATTAAAATCCACCTTTCGGCGATATGTCAGTCAGTGTGACTCCAAAATCAAAAATATCAACTCAAACCATCAAATAATAAAACACTGGGCAACATTGTTTGAAGAAATTTAGGAAATCCGAATTGATTGGCGAAAAAAATCGCGAAATAAATTTTTTTCTGTAACTGCAGCGAGTGATGGACAAGGCGTAACGTATTTTCAGCAAAATTCGTAGCAAATCGGAAAATCAGCGCCATAGGTGGTCAAAATATGAACTAATAAATTAGAATCAATTCATCAAAATTTTGTTTATTAATATATCAAAGGACCACTAAATGACCAACAAGTGACCAGACAGAGAAAGAGTATAAAATAACTTAATTGAAATAATACACTAAAAATAAACGAATTAAATCTAACATCTTTTTCTTACTTACTAGCTTGAATAAGAAAGAGCTATACTAACAATATACATTAAGAAAAGATATGCGTTAACAAAAATAAAAGATAGAAGCAACAAGAAAGAAAAAGACAGGCAAATAGAAAAGTCACCAAGTTGCCGCACAGGGCTTAACACACTGTGAACAGAAGATTTAAAGAAATCTGGAAGGGCGGGCAAGTAGGCCGCTATTATGGGCTTACTCTATCATCATAAGAATATAAGCTATAGAGAGAAAATAATTATTGATAATAATTGGAATAATTATTTATAGGAATATAAACAATGAAAACATAACTAAAAACAACAAGTTGTACCAAGAAAAATATTAAATCTGCCACATTCTTACAATGTGCAAAAATCCAAGAAATCTCAGGAAAAGTTTCAAAGTCACCCTGGCAACATAGCATTTCTTCTCCAAAAATAGAATGTGTTTCTTCGCAGGTGAAAATTTGCATTGAAAATCGCGATCGGTGGTTGTGTTTATATTGTGATAATATAATAAAATTTCAATTATTAAATAAAACTGCACTTGCGTAGATCTAAAAATTATGCAAAATAGTTCGTAAAGGATTGCTGAATACTACGCTATATTGCTAGAAATCCTAAAGCTGATATATTTTGAGGAATAACTCCCTACAATACAAGGTAAGATAATAATAGGAAAATAGACAAATAGAGGTGTAAAAATAATCTATTTACATGTTTTAGTCTATGAGCTAGGCGGATCATGATGCAACAATAAGAAGCAAACTAGATAGAGGCTAGAAAAAGTCACAGATAAGCTACAAACTAGGAAGATGGATAGACAAAAAGCTAGAAAATAGACAAAAATCAACATCAAACAAATATAATGGATACTAGAAAAGCTGAAATGGGCTCCAATGATGATATGCGGAAAGTAAGAATAAGGTAGGTTGAAAATTATAGAAAATAAATAGACAAATAGGTAAACTAACTATTTTTACTATTTTTAGGTAAACTACAGCCCAAATAGAATTACTGGAAGCTAGATAAAAACAGAGGAGTATCTCCGAAGCAAAAGAAGTATGAAAAATCTTCACCAAAACACTAGAGAATAAAATAGACCTAGATAATAGGTAAATTTGTCTAGGATCAACCAATGTGGAATAAAGTGGACTACAATTGTTGCTTTTCTTTTGCAATACTATTATTAACTTTTAGAAGTTGTTTTGTAAATATTTAAGAATATTTTAATAATAAAATGCTGATAAAATAGTTATAAAAATTTGATTATTGCAAATAATGTTATTGTAGTTAATTTTTTTTTATTATTACTTAAGCAACATTTATTTTAGAATTTTAAAAAAGAAATCTAATCCTTTTAAGCCAACAAAAATAAAAATAAATTTAGTTAAAAATAGCACCTACTATTTTTGTTTGTTCTTAATTTACAAAATTGGCGAATGCGATAGATCTATTGTGCTTTTGTGAATCAGATAAAGAACAGAAATTTAAGTTATTAATAAATTATGAAAAATAATTATAGTAGTTTAACTAAAAATATTTAATAAACTCTAGTGACGAAATCAATACGTCACAAAATTTAAAATCTTCGGTAAAAATAGTATCAATTGTTAACATTTTGGTTAGTTTTAAATATTTTTGCCACCGCAGTTGAAAATTTTTAAATCAATAATTAATAAGAAAAACAGAGCATTTCACTGGCCTTGGAATGACGCTAATTTCCTCCTAGTTAACAAGACCCCCTGTAGTTACTTTTATGTGAGACGCACGCTATATAAGTAGATATGTTAGAGTTTAAGGACGTAGGTTTATTGTAGTAATTAATATGTACTGCATGACAGTTTTTATTTTATCTTTCCTCTAAAAATCTCCTCCGAGTAAAAAACTTTATTTTGATCGGTCTAAAATTAATGTGGTGAGATTCAGTAAAATGCCATGATTTTTTGCAATATAATAAATATATATATATTTTTTTTAGTTAAACGATTTTATTATAAAATTTCACAAAAAAAAATAAAAATAATTTGCTAGATTACTACTGTCTAGATGTACCAATAGCGTTACTGGTACATTAGATATTTTTAAAATCGTGGCGCTATTATTAAAGATCAAATTGAGATGTATACGCGCCACATTTTTATCCCGAACGTAGAATTGATGGGTGTCAATATCTTTAATAATTTACCCCGACTTTGTATTGAAATTAAAAATATATAATGTGCCAACAGAAATCTTCTAAGGTATTTTTTACTTTTTAGTACAATTTTCGAAAAAAATCGTTTAACTAAAAATATAGATTTATATTATTTTTAAAAATTTTTTTAATGAAAAAACAGAAGTATGTAAGATGTATAATTATGGCTTTCACAGCCTTTCCATTTCTAGTAGTGCATCATGATTACATGGTTTCTTTTCTGACAATTTTATACAATCCCATTCCTCAATCCTTGGTTTATCATGCGATACCTCCGTTTTTTTCATAAAATAGTATTGTCAGCAGAACAAAACATAAATCTGAAAATCGCATGTTCGTATTTATTTAAATATCAAAGGTCAGAATTTACCTCTTTTGCACTTCTCATTAACCCCTTAATTCCGTTTTTTTTTTCATAAAATTGGATTGTCACTAGATCAAATCATAAATCTGAAAATCGCATATTCGTGTCTGTTTTGATTACTAGTTATGAATTTACCCCCTTTACAGCCCTGACGTCCCCCTACCGCCGTTTTTTTATCATAAAATTATATTGTCACCAGAACCAACCATAAATTTGAAAACGGCATGTTTCTATTTGTATTTTTACAAAGTTCTAAATTTACCCCCTTTACAGCTCTTACCCCTTACCACCCCCTATTTCCGATTTTTGTTCATAAAATTGTATTGTCACCCGATCAAATCATACATCTGAAAACCGCATGTTTGTATCTGTTTTGGTTTCAAAGTTCTGAATTGCCCTCCCTTACTCCCCTCACCTACCCCCGTATTTCCGATATTTTTAAATAAAGATGTATTTTCATTACACCAAATCGTAAATCTGAAAACCGCATGGTCATATCTGATTTGGTTTCAAAGTTATGGATTTATCCCTTTTACACCCCTTAACCACTTTCTACCACCCATCTGTTTTCATAGTATTGTATCGTCATCGGACCTAAAGTACTTTGCTAAATTTCATTAAAATCGGTTCACGGGAAGTGTGTCAAAAATAAATCGCTAGATTTAATGACAGACATTCGCCAGGCTCTGTGAAGTTAATAATAATCGTTTAAAACATGGTCACCTTAATAGTGTATCTGAACAGGAGCCTTGCATCCCTCCGCCACTGACGAAATGTGGCGCGAAAGCCGAGTTCTCATTGTGAATTCAAACTCGCAAAGAAACGATCGCAGAGCCCTCTTCTTCTGGCAAAGTTTAACTGGGCTCGCGATTGAGCGATTTGGCGGAGGTTCTTTAGATGTTATATGTTTTCTGCTCATGAGCTATTTCATATCAGAGCAGAGCCTCTTAACACACCAAAATATACAGTGCATTCAGTGTAACTCAAAGCAATAAAACACAGAACTAATAGATAGAAATAAATGCAAATTTTGTTTTTGTTAGTCCCCACGAAATGTTTATGTTTCCTCTTGGTGGATTTTGATTTTACAATCGTGATGTTTGTCAACAACGAGACCCGATGTTAAAGGGTTCAGTAAACAGTTTTAAACTAAAAAAGACACAAATTAAAATTTAGTTATTATTAAATTTATACAAGGGCTTAAAACTAATGGATAAATTAGCAGCAATGTAATAATAGAGAACTAGGCAAATAACAGGTTAAGGGAGTAAAATTAATCTGAAAACTTACCATCTGACAACACTGATATCTTATTTTTGCCAAATCTTTCTTCTAATACAAATAGAAAACGTACGCTTTGAATGTTTCCGGGATGGGTTTTTAAAGAGTTCTTAACACATTTACCTTTACAGTTATTCTTATTTAAAAAATAAGAAAAAAAGTTACTGCTAAAACAAGAAATATTTCTTTAAAATATTGCCAGTTCACTTGTGTTATAGAAAAGTATAGCGACGTTGTTTAATTTTTTCTATTTTTTACAAATATAAAAAAGAAAATCCAACAAGATACATTTGACAATTTAAAAGTAATCTTTTATATGAACTGAAGAAATGTTTCGATTGGTTTTTTATAGATGAAATCTATTAGGATTTATAAAAGCATGGTCAAGTTTATATTTAATGTAGGTCACCAAATCAGACAAGAGCCATCAACCAGCGAACTGATGCGACTCAATCCGGTTATTAGTAGGTATTTCAGGGCATACAATTTGTAATATTTGCAAAAAATTTCTTTAGAGGCCACTGGTCATGACCTTCCAAGCAAAATCACGGAATTTCCAACCAATTTATAATATAGTTTCTAATAAGAGTAATTTACCTAACAAGCACGAAAGAGGCACTGTACACACGTGTTAGGTATGTAGGTACTGTTACGGGTTCACAACGACAAATTAAAACTCGCAATTGTTGAAAACGATACGTCAATTTATTTTCACAAATTATGTACAAAAACACGCACTTAAACTTGCTAATAATTCACCACTATAATCGGTCTATTAACTTCGTGTTAATCTCACGACCACTCAGTATGTTATCTGTGACTGACTGACTGATGCACGACGTCCGGCCTTATATATGAGGGCTGCCTACTATTCTAGAACCCTTCCATCCTTGTTCGATTCGCAATCATTCCAGCCCTTTTCTAGACTTTCGCATACCAGTTTGTCACAGATAACGCAACTAAAACCTATATTAAGAATACAACTATAAAATACGTCAACCTAATACTACACTAAACCTAAATAAATTCTAACTATAAAATTTAAATACTTAAATTTGTAACACTATCTTCCTCTTCAGGTTTGATCGCCTCGATCAACATTTCCCAGGTAAGGTTTTAGTCTGTCTAGATGAACAACTTTCATCTTGGACTTCGGGCTTTTCTGGATTCGGTAGACTACATCATTAATTCTCTTAACAACTTTATAAGGCCCTTCCCATGGTGGTGTCAACTTAGGTGATCTTCCTTTCTTGCGTTGAGGATTGTATAGCCAGACTTGATCATTCTCTTTGAACCCTGAAGAGTTTGCTTTCAGGTCATATCTCGCTTTCATGCGGTCACTGGCTATTTCTATTCGCTCTCTAACCACTTCATGGATATAGTGCAGCTTTTGCCTTAAACGTCCGACATAGTCATTAATCTCTAAGTGTTCTTCTTCAGGTGAACCAAACATAATATCACATGGTAAACGCAGTTCTCTACCAAACAGGATACTAGATGGAGTAGCTCCTGTCGTATTGTGAATGGCGGTTCTATAGGCCATCAAAAACAATGGAATATATTGGTCCCAATCTGTTTGGTGCTCATCAACAACTTTGCACAGATGTTCTTCTATTGTTTTATTAAATCTTTCAACCATGCCATCTGACTGCGGATGTAAAGCCGTAGTCCGTGTTTTATGTATTCCTAAAAGGTCACAGAGATTCTGGAAGAGCATTGATTCAAAGTTTCTTCCTTGATCTGAATGTAGTTCCAAAGGAATGCCAAATCGGCTGAAAACATCATTTACCAGAACTTCCGCAACTGTAGTGGCCTCTTGGTTAGGCAAAGCAAAAACTTCTGGCCATTTGCTAAAGTAATCCATGACAACAAGGATGTATTTGTTGCTTTTCATAGTTTCTGGAAATGGTCCGGCCACAATAGCAATGCGTTCGAATGGTAGACCTACGTTATATTGTTTCATTTGACCTCTGGACCTTGTTTTGGGACCTTGGCTGGCTGCACAAGTCGAACATCGGCGGCACCAGTTTTTCACATCTTGAAAGTAATTGACCCAATAAAATCGGTTTCGAATTTTGTCCATGGTTTTATTTATGCCTAGGTGCGCGCCTGATTTTCCACCATGGCATTCGGCCATTATATTGTCTACCATGCTCCTAGGAACCACTACTTGATTAATCACAGTAAGGCCATCGGCACTTTCCCAGGCACGTTTAAGGATGTTTTCCTCTACTATCAGTGAATCCCATTGCGCCCACAGTGATTTGAGTATCACCCCTTGGTTTGCGATATCTTGCCATGATGGTCGTGGCTTGTTCTCTTCTTTCAATCGCAAGATAGGTCCTACATCTTTGTCATTAAGTTGTGTGGTTCTAATCGAAGCCGACATCCATTCTTCATCTGGTTCTAACTTTATCTGGCGCACGTAGGTAATTCCTTCTTTCTGGTCAATTTTCCTGCAATGTTTACAATCCTCGGGGCAAGGTCTTCTGGACAATGCATCTGCATTATTATGCACCCTTCCTGCTCGGTGCTTAATTTGATAATGGTATTGTTGTAGCTTTTCTATCCATCTCGCGACTTGCCCCTCAGGTTGTTTCATTTTCATGAGCCACTGTAACGCAGCATGATCCGTTCTAATTAGAAACTCTTGTCCGTAGAGATATTTGTGAAAGTGATCTACGGATTTAACTATGGCTAGGAGCTCCTTTCTAGTAACACAATAATTTTTCTCTGGTTTGGATAGCTTCTTGCTGAAAAATTCGATGACCCGTTCTTCTCCATCTTGTACTTGGGAGAATACTGCTCCTATGCCATCGTTGCTCGCATCAGTATCTAATATGAATTTTCCTTTTGGAATGGGATATGCGAGAATCGGACTAGAACATAATGCTGCTTTTAGTCTTCTAAATGCTTGGTCACATTCGGTATTCCATTTGTAAGAAGCTTTGTCTTCTGTAAGTCTATGTAACGGAGACGCTATTTTGGCGAATCCTTCTACAAATCGTCTGTAGTATGTACACAGACCCAAAAAGCTTCTCAATTCATGTTTGTCACGAGGTTGAGGCCATTCTTTTATTGCTTGTAGCTTCTTTTCGTCGGTATGGATGCCTTCTCGGGAAACGACGTGACCCAGGAACTCAACTTTTTCTTGGAACAGGAAACATTTCTTTGAGTTTAATTTAAGATTTGCGTTCCTGATTCTTGAGAATACTTCTCGTAAATTATCTAGATGTTCTTGAAATGATTTCCCCATTACTATGACATCATCCAAATAGACTAGGCAGGTTTTCCAAGTAAGGCCTCGTAGAACGACTTCCATTAGTCTTTCAAATGTAGCTGGGGCATTGCACAGGCCAAATGGCAACACATTAAACTGATAAAGTCCACTTCCGGCAGAGAATGCAGTCTTCTCTTTATCTCTTTCAAAGATTCCTACTTGCCAATACCCACTTTTCAGGTCAAGAGTAGAAAACCAATATGATCCTGCCAACGTTGTTAATGTGTCGTCTATTCTTGGCAGTGGGTAACTATCTTTCTTGGTCACATCGTTAAGTTTCCTGTAGTCGACACAAAATCTAGTACTTCCATCCTTTTTAGTGACCAACACCACAGGAGATGACCAAGGACTTGATGACTCTTCAATAACACCGTCGCTGAGCATTTTATTAATGAGATTGTGAACTTCTTCTTGCTTGGCCATTGGTAGTCTTCTTGGGGGTTGTCTTATCGGTTGGGCATCGCCAGTGTTGATAGCATGGTGAATAAGGTTTGTGCGTCCCGAACTACTCCTAGTTTCGAAGATATTACTTTGTTCTTCTATAAACTCTCTCGCTTTACTATATTCTTCTGGAGTGAGATGTTGCCAAGTTGACTCAAATTGCTGAAGTACCTCCATTGGTAACTTGCTTGTATCCTCGGAAGTTGGCTCTTTACATCTTGTTACTTTCTGTACTGGTTCAAATAATGCTACCACCTCCCCCTTATTATTACTATTTGGGAAAATATTGGCGACTCTAATCGGGATGTCTTTATCGGTTTTAACTAGTGATTTTGCAACGAGGTAGGTGTTGGGTGTGTTTTGTTGGCTTATGAGTCCGACGCAGCTTGATGTTTTACTTTCCAGCCTCCCAAAAATTATGGTCTCACTGTTACCGACTAGTCTTGTTGTGCATACTGCCACGACCTTTATTGGTTCTTTATTGAAGTGACTATTTGACAAAATGAACTCTTCATTCCCAAATCTTAGGGTATTAAGTTTATTATCAAACGCAAATCCATATTTACTTAACAAGTCCATTCCCAAAATAAATTCGTCTTCTATTTCTGCAACCAATACAGTGTGGCGAATCTTCAATCTTCCCAGCTGTAGGTCTATATCTGTCTGCCCCAACACGTCGGCGGATTCTCCAGTCACAGTCTTAAGTGTTATTTTCTTTCCTGTTGGTCGAATTTTATATCTCGTTGCAATTTTGAACTTAAGCAATGATATGGCAGCACCAGTGTCTACTGTTATATTAACTTTTCTTCCATTAATAAGTCCGTCGATGTTAAGACTGTCAGCAGTATGTTTTAAGCTCTTGATAGAGTAAATTTTGGGGGCTAAATTCCCATTAGCCAACACCCGCCCCTCTGCGTTGACTAGTTTTAGTTTTTCTGATCTCTTCTTCGGTACTCTGTCCCAGTAGATGGTGAGCGAGACCTCATTTGGGCACGACAATCGCGTTGAATATGCCCTGTACGTCCGCATCTGAAACACTTTACATATGGAGGGGATTGTCTACTTTCTTTCAAAGAATCAATCCTCTCTATCAGTGACTGAAACAGTTGGTTTAGCGTTTTTAAGTTGACCTCCTCTCCAGTGCTCATTTCTTCTCCCTCCTGAATTGAAACAGCTCTTACTTTTGGCCTGGAGATATTATTTGATGATTCAATTTCAAGGGCTCGAATCAACACTTCACTGCTGTTATGGAAGCGTTCTCGACGAAGTGACTTTACTAAGTCCGTGTCTCGCAAGCCGTTAATAAAGCGATCTACCGTAAAGGGATCTCTGTAATTTTCTGGCATATCTGGGTAAGCCAAGTACATCAGCCTCCTGATATCCGCTTTATACTCTTGTAATGACTCCCCTGCCCTTTGTTGGCGAATATTTAATTTTGACCAATGCAAATTTCGTAAATTTTCATCTCCATATCTTCTTTCTAAAGCTGCCACTAAAGCATTGTAACTCTGTTTTTGTTCCGCTGGAATAGACCGTAAAAGTCCAAGAGCAGGTTCTCGTAGAGCTACTAACAAAGCTCTAGCTTTTTCGTCATCGTTCCAACTATTTGCAGCGGCGGCAGCTTCAAATTGTTGTTTGTAGGTAGACCAGGAAGACGTACCATCAAAATTTGGAGGCTTAATGTTTTGGTTGGAATTCACAACATATCCCTGAGTTTTTATTTTGTTGTGTTCTTTCTGAAGCTGTATAAACTGCTTTGACATGTCCTGGAATTTTTCTTCCATGGTTTGAAAAACTTTTTCCCTAACATTCTGTAGTTTGGTCTCCACTTTTTCTTCAACATTCTGCAATTTGTTTTGCACCTTTTCTTCTACATTCTGCATTCTTGGAGTTATTTCTTCCTTAAGACCTTTTGTTGCTACCTTAAATTCTCCTCTCAGCTGTTCGGAGTTGCTCTTTATTTGGTCGAAGTTTTCTTGCATACCATCTAATCTTTCTTCAAATGTCCGTCTCATATCGTTTTGGTTTTGTGCAATGGTCTGTCTCATATCGTTCTGGTTTTGTTCCATGGTCTGCTTCATGTCATCCATGGTGTGTTTCATATCGCCCTGGTTTTAAGCTATTTGAGCTGCTAGAGCCTGCATCATTTTAGTTAATTCTTCCATCTTGGCCGATCTTTGTCTAGTAAGCATCAACTTCCTGATAAATCACTTAAAACGTCTATTTTAGGGCTATAAAGCGAATGTCGAAGTCGGTTTTTCAATATCTCTTCCAATTCTTAAATAGAACCTAATGGAATGTTCTGGAATATACTGGTAAATGCTACTCTTTCTGCTACTAGGCAAATGTAGAAGTCACTTTTTGATTATCTCTTTTGGTTCTCGAATAGACCGTCGTAGAATGTTATGGAATATTCTAGCAATAATTTCTAATTCTTACTTTTAAAATAACTAAGCTACTGTCGAAGTCGGTATTTGTATATCTCTTCTAGTTTTTGAATAGAACGTCGTAGAATGTTATGGAATCTTCTAGAAATTCTTTTTAGTTCTTACTTTTGAAATTACTAAGCTAAAGTCGAAGTCTCTTTTTGGATATTTCTTCTGGTTTTCGAATAGAGCGTCGTAGAAAGTGATGGAATGTTCTCGAAATTCTTTCTGATTCTTACTTTTAAAATTACTAATCTAATGTCGAAGTCGTTATTTGTATATCTCTTCTAGTTTTTGAATAGAACGTCGTAGAATGTTATAGAATATTCTAAAAAATCTCTCTAATTATCAATTTTTGGACTGTAAAGTTAATGTCGAAGTCGGTTCTTAAATATCTCTTTTAGTTTTTGAATAAAACAATATCGAACTTCTTCGAATATTCTGGAAAAATCACTTACTGTTTTTCTGTCCAATTGTCCTATCCGGTGGTAATATGTAAGGGTAGTCTTTGCACTATTCAGTTCCGAATATTCTGGCAAAATCACTTACTGCTCTTCTTTTTAATTGTCCTAGCCGGTGGTACTGTGTAAGGATAGTCTTTGCACTATTTATTTCTTTTAATCTCACTTCTGACACCAATTGTTACGGGTTCACAACGACAAATTAAAACTCGCAATTGTTGAAAACGATACGTCAATTTATTTTCACAAATTATGTACAAAAACACGCACTTAAACTTGCTAATAATTCACCACTATAATCGGTCTATTAACTTCGTGTTAATCTCACGACCACTCAGTATGTTATCTGTGACTGACTGACTGATGCACGACGTCCGGCCTTATATATGAGGGCTGCCTACTATTCTAGAACCCTTCCATCCTTGTTCGATTCGCAATCATTCCAGCCCTTTTTTAGACTTTCGCAGACCAGTTTGTCACAGATAACGCAACTAAAACCTAGATTAAGAATACAACTATAAAATACGTCAACCTAATACTACACTAAACCTAAATAAATTCTAACTATAAAATTTAAATACTTAAATTTGTAACAGTACAATATTTTTTCTACGGGGTTGTGGAAACTAAAATAAAGCCTAAAAATACAAACAACTCATTTATAATTTTTAATTTACAATGATTGCCGGAAACTTAACTTCTTATTTTGGTGCAATTTTGGATAAGTTCGTTTTCATATTCTGGAATAAAGATATAAGAAAATCTTTGATATCTTTGTTCTAAGTGTATTTGTTGGCAGGCTCATAGTAACGTTATTTGATCCATTATAGTCTTCTAGGGGATTAAGGAGATAATCGGTGTTTTCTCCCAGTAATTTTGTTTCTATTTTTATTTATAAAAGACGAAACGTCACCTTCTGGTTTTGGATGAAAAATAGGCTTTGTTATTTAATCTATCCTTTTATTTTTCCTGTTACCATCGGAAAACTAGCCCACTTATATTTTTTGGCTTCTTACCAAATATCATTGCGTAACTAGGTTTTTGAAGGTTCTGGTTTTTTTTTCTGTGTTTCCATTTTTTGTCCATTTGTCCATGTTAAACCGGGAAAAAGGAACAGCCGCTTGCACAGATGACTAGTTGTAGGTTACTTAAACACCCTATTAGGCTTCATTGCGTAACTATATTTTTAAGCGCGAGTTTTGAAGTTTTTTCTTTTTTCCATTTTTTGTCAATTTGTCCATGTTAGACCGGAATCAAGGGGCAGCCGCTTGCACAAATTACTATCTGTAGAGTACCTAAGCACTCTACCATAGAGGTGTTGATTTTCGTTACTTTTAAATACTCGTTACTAATCGTTACTCGACTACTAAGTAATAATTGTATATATTCGTTACTATCGTTACTTTGATTACTGTAACTGTATTCATTTAAATCATACAATTAGTTTACTTGTGGGTATATTTTTGCTGTAGATATTAAGAAAATATTCAATTGAAATTTTCAAAATGCGGGCTAAAATTTAAAAAAATAAAGGTAGGAATTACGTAGGAACTGTTCTGTGTACAACTTTGTTTTAAAAATATAATGCTTTACATACAAACAAAATACATACTTAAAATCTAAAAGTATAGAAAAATGGTGACGAAAATAACAATCTTAGACGAGAACTCAAAAAATATACAAAAAGTTTGGACAAAAACAACAAAAATAAAAAAATACATTCTGTATAATATATAAGCGGCTGCAAACAAACAACATTGACAGATTGTCACGTCCTACTTTTTCTTATTGTGACCTTTTACAAATACAATTTAAATGCGTTAAGTTACTTAAGTTTTCATAGTTACTCTCTGATTTTGAATTACCGACTTTCGAGAGATTACTGATTACTAAAATAATCGAAGGAGGCAAAGTAATCAACGTAACGAAAGAACATTTAATTTGCTATTCGTTACTACGTTATTTGTTGAGTAACGAGTACTCGAGTAACGAATAGTTACTTTTTCAACACCTCTATTCTACCAAGCTTCATTGCGTAACTATACTTTTAAAGTTGAGTTTTGAATTTGGTGGTTAAAATTCTCACATATCTTGCAAAAATGCCGCGCCGCCGTGGGCCATAGCGCAGCGCCGTTGTTGTAAGTTATTCCCATAAATACTATACTAAAAAAAATTGTTTTAAATATTCAGATTAAATATTAAGAAGTAAAATATTGATGATTTAGTGAAAATAAATTTACTGTAATAATTTTCAACATTCATTTATAAATTTCAAAGCCTATGTGGACTGGTAAAATATAATTAATTTAAGGCTTTGATCAGTTTTTAATGCACTATCTAAAAGTGGTTATATTATTTATTAATATACCTAATTGCGTAAATGGAAGTGACACAAAATAAAACCAGTGACGTATCTCTTGCATGGGCTTTATAAACCCATAACACTATTAGCTCACACATATACTATACTATAGTAGTGTGAGCTATGGTGATACTAATTTTTTCGAGAAAAAAAAAGTTGGTCTGATTTCAAATTTTTTTATATATCTTTGCGTTTCAGACGATTTTGAAACTTTTTTGTTGCGCCGTCTGTATGTCTGTCTATCTGTGTGTCTGTATTTCTGTCTGTAAGGACCAACGCGCATAACTCAAAAACCGCTTGGCCGATTTTAATGAAATTTGGTACCTAGGCTGGGTCTTGGGTCGAGATGGTCCCGTTTAAAAATGAACAAAATCCACTGAACACAAATCAAATAAAAGGGTGGGGGTAGATTTCAAAAATTAGAGTTTATGTGAAAATATGGCTTGTGTGATATCAAACGAAAGGTAATTGAGTCCGGAGTTTAACAAAATACATTTTAGTTTTTGCTTTTAGCTCACACATATACTATACTATAGTAGTGTGAGCTATGGTGATCCTAATTTTTTCGAGAAAAAAAAAGTTGCTCCGATTTCAAAAATTTTTATATATCTTTGCGTTTCAGATGATTTTGAAACTTTTTTGTTACGCCGTCTGTCTGTCTGTCTGTCTGTCTGTCTGTATGTCTGTCTGTCTGTCTGTCTGTCTGTCTGTCTGTCTGTCTGTCTGTGTGTCTGTATGTCTGTCTGTAACGACCAACGCGCATAACTCAAAAACCGCTTGGCCGATTTTAATGAAATTTGGTACCTAGGCTGGGTCTTGGGTCGAGATGGTCCCATTTAAAAATGAACAAAATCCACCGAACACAAACCAAATAAAAGGGTGGGGGTACATTTCAAAAATTAGAGTTTATGTGAAAATATGGCGTGTGTGATATCAAACGAAAGGTAATTGAGTCTGCAGTTAAATAAAATACATTTTAATTTATTTAAAAACAAAGGGTGGGGGTATATTTTAAAATTAGAGTTTAAGTGAAAATATGGCGTGTGTGATATCAAACGAAAGGTAATTGAGTCCGGAGTTTAACAAAATACATTTTAGTTTTTGATTTTAGCTCACACATATACTATACTATAGTAGTGTGAGCTATGGTGATCCTAATTTTTTCGAGAAAAAAAAAGTTGCTCCGATTTCAAAAATTTTTATATATCTTTGCGTTTCAGATGATTTTGAAACTTTTTTGTTACGCCGTCTGTCTGTCTGTCTGTCTGTCTGTCTGTCTGTATGTCTGTCTGTCTGTCTGTCTGTCTGTCTGTCTGTCTGTCTGTCTGTGTGTCTGTATGTCTGTCTGTAACGACCAACGCGCATAACTCAAAAACCGCTTGGCCGATTTTAATGAAATTTGGTACCTAGGCTGGGTCTTGGGTCGAGATGGTCCCATTTAAAAATGAACAAAATCCACCAAACACAAACCCAATAAAAGGGTGGGGGTAGATTTCAAAAATTAGAGTTTATGTGAAAATATGGCGTGTGTGATATCAAACGAAAGGTAATTGAGTCTGCAGTTAAATAAAATACATTTTAATTTATTTAAAAACAAAGGGTGGGGGTATATTTTAAAAATTAGAGTTTAAGTGAAAATATGGCGTGTGTGATATCAAACGAAAGGTAATTGAGTCCGGAGTTTAACAAAATACATTTTAGTTTTTGATTTTTTTAAGGGTGGGGGTAGATTTCAAAAATTTGAGTTTAAGTCAAAACATGACTTGTGTGGTATTTACATTATTATGGTACAAAAGGTAATTTAGTCTGGAGTTGAATAAAATATATCTCAGTTTTTAGTTATATTAGCTCACACTATACACTATAACTATAGTACCTAGTGTGAGCTTAGGGGCCCATATATTGGCAGAGTATTTTTAAGGGTGGGGGTAGATTTTTAAAATTTGAGTTTAAGTCAAAACATGGCTTGTGTGGTATCAAACAAAAGGAAATTTAATCTGGAGTTGAATAAAATATATTTCAGTTTTTAGTTATATTAGCTCACACGTAAACTATAACTATAGTATCTAGTGTGAGCTTAGGGGCCCATATATTGGCAGAGTATTTTTTTAATGTCTCAGGGCTGTGCGTTTTTTAAAAACAATTTTTTTGAAGATATTTTGATCAAAACTCTAAATATCAGGGGCGGCGGCTCTTTAAGGCCAAAGGCCCCTCTTCAAAAAAACCAAAAAAATAAAATCCTAATTACAAATATTTTTTATTAAATGTTTTGCTTACTCCTTAATTTTTCCTTTCGCATCTAGTCATGGAAAAAAGGTGGTGGCATAGGAGACGACCCTGTTTTAATGCAAAGAAAGGCGCACTTATTTTACGGCCAGTCTGATTAATATAACATGATAAGACGATGTAGTATATTCATTATGGTTTTTGAATGAAATGAGTCCATCTATTTTTTGAACGTTACAACTGTAAAATTAAAAACAATATAAGCAGTTAAGTACCAATTTTATGTTGATTTTTATTTCTGTTTTTTTTTTAAGGATAATTTTTTTACGGTAAGAAATATATCTCAGTTTTTTCAAGACACAATTGAGTATTATTTTTCTGTTCATGAAAAAAAAGTAAAAATCCATAACCCTCACACTTAAATGATTAGCGCCTCTCCAGAA
Source organism: Aspidapion aeneum (assembly GCA_963576565.1). Classification (NCBI taxonomy): domain Eukaryota; kingdom Metazoa; phylum Arthropoda; class Insecta; order Coleoptera; family Brentidae; genus Aspidapion; species Aspidapion aeneum. The sequence goes on along the minus strand of OY755041.1, from coordinate 71,161,353 downwards.
TTACAGCTTAAGGGGCGCTAAATATCCATTAATATTTATTTCTAAAACCTCTATTTTGAATGAAATTTTTCTTAGGAAATTATATTTTTCTCGTATGACATTTGATTCGGAAACACTTTTTTCAAATTACATCTTTTTTAAATGACATTTTTTTAATACATTTTCTTTCAAATACATATATTTTAAACACATTTTTACAAAAATATATTTTTTTATTATTTCTTAAAGATAGCTTTCCTGTCCTCCTTTTAAGAGTTCAAAATTGAACCCTTTACTTTGTTAATTGATCGCAAACGAGTCCTAACCTGTCCAGAGAACCGTCAGACCTTTTTCTCTCCAGAAAAAAAGTTTCTCAATTGGAAGTTATAGGATTTATTTGCGATGAGTGTAAAATTCAGTTTTCAAAAAAACCTCAATGAAATAATTGTTTGCGATTCTTTCAAAATAATTAGTGTTTTCGATTAAAATATCTTCAGAAACTAGTTTTTTGATTTTTTGGGGGCAAAATGGGATACTTAATTTTATAAGTTATTTCTTCTATTAAATGATCACCATTGCGTTCGTCATTTGGAATTAAGTTGACTAGATATGTTATCTTTATGTTTTAATTTTCAGTTTCAGCGATTTAAAACTCCATCATGCTTTTATACCACGCATACGGGGGCGATTATGTAATTTAGAATCAATATTTTTGTAAGGCAAATTTTATTTATTAAAATATTAACCAAGTTTAAAATACTTATTTAAAAAATAAAAAGTTAAAAAAAAAATACATTTATAATAATAAAATTTATAAAGAATAACAGTCAGACCTAGTCATCGCTGTCAGCTCTCCTACACGAATTTTGCGCCCATTTCTTGCAAAGACAACATAAAATACAACTTTCAGTGATGGTACCAAAAAAAAAGTTTGAGGCATAATGGGTATAGGTTACTAGGTTTAACAAGGTACCCCGTTTTGCCTCCATGAAAAAACCCAGTTTGCACCAAACCAACAGTTAAATTCAAACAAAAATCATGCAAAGGCTTATTTTACGGGCAACGCGTTTAATTATGAAGAATATATAATACCCACTAATTGTTCAATTCAAAGTATGTAAAAAATGTATGTACCGTCACAAATTGCCCAAGATGTTTTTACAATAAACAGCGCACAACATCAAATGTTGAGCAAAAACCAACTTAAGCTCAGCCGACCGGCACCAATCATATTTCGGAGAGTGGAACCATGGGGATAAAATATCTGATATTATTAAAAGAGGCTTTATTCTGGCGCAGTTTAGCTAAAACTGCTGTATACCGTTTTAAACCCGTATCCCATTTTGTCCCTTTGACTTGACTATTTAGTAGTTAAAATTTCACGTTGCGAAAATTTATTTAAAAAAATGTCTTCGAAATGTTTTGTTTGAATAGAAAATTTTTCGAAATTTTTTTCTTGAACAACCCTTTGTTGGAAAAAAAAATTAATGATATTTTTTCAAAAGAATTATTTGGTGGTCACGGTTTTACCTAGCGTTCAGATAATTTGCAAGTAATTTCATTTTGAACAGATGAATAATTGTAGAAGTTGTCATTAGTTTACCCAGCGACATATTTATTTCCAATATTTTTGAAATACATAAGCCCTAGAGGCTGTTTACTTCCGCTCAGACTTATAACAATTATTATAATATATTGTCTCCGATAATATTGAAAATTTTGAGAACTTTCCCTTATTACATAATATGTAATAATAAAAAAAACACCCTTACCTTGTACTTCTAGTAGAGTCTCTGTATGTAACAGATATTGGATGTCTGTTCCCAAGGTCTGTAGACGATAGGTTGCCCGGTAACTCTAAGGTCGAAGCGGCATGACAGGTGACAGCGGGTCATTTGGAGTGCCACGATTTGATTGGAGCCCTATGTTTACATGCATTTTTAAGCATTTTTAATCTTTAATGGTTTATTTTTTACATTTGTGGGGTTTTTTCGGACTATATTTATTTAAAAACTGTAAATACTTGTCCTAGTTTATTTTTCCTTTCTACGTGTATTTATTTTAACGGACTTGAGAAGCCAAAAGCTTCCCAAGGTTCCCAAGACATTGTGCATTTGGGATATTTGATATAAGGCAGGTTTTATATTTGAGCTAATTGATATGTTTTATGATTATTGTTATTAGAGACACTTTAAGAAAAATAACAAAACATATTTACCAGTAGCGCACCCTGGAAAATGTCTTGGGGAGGGCCCGAGACCCCATAATGCCGTATTTTGTGCTATTTTCATGTAATATGTAGAAAATATCTAAACAATCCTTAGGCTAGGGGGGGGACTGAGCTCCGAGGCCCCCTGGGTGCGCCAATGTTTCTACATTTAAATCAATAAAGGAAAACAAGAAACTTAAAGATTTCCTATTCTATTAAATGTTTTTTATTTAAATGCGCACTCCGGGTGACGTCATTTCCCGCGTTCAACAACTGGCTCTGATTGGTCAGAAAGTTACCAGGTAACCTATCCTCTATAGACCTTGGTCTGCTCCATGCAGAAACTCTAGGTATGTTCGATATTTAAATCCGATCAATCCCACTGCTCCAAATCCGTGCGGAATTACGAGCAGAGATAGGGGACGTAAATCTGAATCGTTCGGTAAATGAATTCAGATCGATCGGATCCAAATCTGCGTACTCCGATTTTCAGATGTATCTTTCACATTGATCTGTTTGTTTGAGGTTTTGTTTATTAATTTTTTTGTTTTTATCGTAAAAAACTACCTTTTTTTTCTAAAAATGAAGAATTTGAAACTATTTGAAGCAGAAAGTGGAAAAACCTATAGCATACAGGTATCTGACGAGAACTATGTTGAATTTATGAATAATAACATTAAGTATCTCTATCTGTCCGTTCGGTAATTACAATTTGCTCCGACCAATCTGCGATCAGCTGATCAAAAATCCGTCGATGCGATTTTATTGGATGCAAATACCGGACCTACCTTTTAGGTCCTTCCAGCGTAAACTCTTATAGCCGGTCACTCCCTATGTCGGCAAAAGTCGAACCTGTAAATAAAAAAAATTGAATTTACCTATACAAGAAAATAGCAATAAATAAAAATGTATAAAAAATAAATAGAACGCTTGTCAAACCTACGCAGACTTAAGGAAATGGAAAGAAAATAAAATCCACCATTTTTTTACAGATTGAGCATGGTCACCTTTAAGAGGCACGAGTATTTACGGTGGCCGTCCTTTAATGTTACCGTTATTTTTACCTTTACCTTCCCAGCCCGCGTAGCAATGGCTAGAGAAGGTCTTATTTTCGAGGAAAACTTTTGTTGATATATCGTCGTAGTGTCTGTCTGTGTGTGTACGTGTGTGTGTGTGTATTATTTATGTCCGTAACACGATAGCTCCTAAATCGCTTAACCGATTTTCATAAAATTTTTAGGTAAAATAGTGTTTGACACTCTACCGGGCTGATTTTGGTCAAAATTCATTGATGCTAATGACAGCTTTTTGACAATGAAAAAATTTAAAAAAGGCTAGCTTTTTAACGGAGCATCGTATCAAAATGGTATTTCCGCAGTATAGTAAAATACATTTTGCTGAGTAATTTGTCTTATAACCAAAAACTTCGTAAGAGCTTTAGTTTCTGAGATATTTACAAAAAACTGATTAAGGCTGCGGTATATAATTTTTGTAAGGCGTTTATAAATAAATGGATCCATGAGGGATCTGATACCTTCCTAGCCCATTAGCACACTCCAAGTAAACTCGAACGAAAGCTCCTAAAAATTTTTGGTTATAAACAAATTTTTCAAAAGAATGTGCTTAACTATATTCCGAAAAGCCTGTATTAATGCTCCGTTAAAATGTAAGTATTTTTTAATTTTTTTAACAGTCAAAAAAGTGGCTTTCGCAATAATGAATTTAGACCAAAATCCAATCAGCTTGTAACAGTATCGAACATTATGTTACCGAAAAATTTCATGAAAATCGGTTTAGCGCTTTAGGAGCTATTGTGTTACGAACAGACATACACACACACGCCAGGCGCGGATCTACGGGATTGAAAAAAGGGGAAATTTCCCCCCTCACAAATCTAAACTATATTTAGTTTGACATACAATATACACGTTCTGGTCACTATGCAAAATAGTTTTATGCAATATTTATTATATTTTTCCTCCCAATTTAAGTTCCTAGATCCGCTCCTGCATACACACTGACACGACGACGATATTGCTAGGATAGATCTAGATACACCCAAATAACACCTTTTCTAGCAATTGCTGCGCGGGCTAGGAAGGTAAAAGTGATAAAATATCACCCAGCATTTAAAACATTATTTTTGTAAAATAAGGCTAAACACAACCGTAAGGCTTGAATATTTTGTTCACCACTACCACAACGTTAGTTATAAAAATTTAATCGTTTCACAAACTCCATAATATTTTCAACACGTAACTCAAAGGCATACTCGTACTAGTAATATGTAGGTATAAAAACAATTATAACTACACGTGACCCACTTAATTTCTAAACAAATCACGACCTACTGCCATTTCTCGTATGATGCGCGACGGCAGCACTCTATAAAATATCAGCTTTCTCCCCATCTATATCCGTTTTGAATAAAATCGATGGTGAAATAACGGGCTAATAAACCGATCTAAATGATTTTAAAGAGCCCTTTTGACATTCCTTTATTTTTTCGCCGTTGCGAAAAAGCTCTTAAACTCTTCACTTCGATCAACAAAACTCCCGCGCGCTCTTTTGAAGTGACTAATTTAATGGAAAAAATTCCCTTATAGAATTGAGGATTTTCAAAAGGAATAATCGGCAAAGAAAGCTTAAAATTAAGAATCTTAAATAAACATTTTCTCAGCACGGTGGTCCTCAAGGGTTAATAAGTTTGTCAAAAATGTACTCAAAAACTGTTTATGAGGTATCTTTAGGGAACGTTTGGTCTCCTCAAAACCACCTTGATTAAAATCCCACCTAATCTAAAACTCAAAATATTTGGATTTTTAAATTTTTTTAATTTTTTTTATTTCTTGTGGTGATTTTTAAGAGACCTTTCTCTAAGATGTTACTGTTTCGTTTTCCAATCAAGTCAAAAATACCTGTTTTTATACTCAAGACCTATATAATAATTAGAAATTATGATTGGTCTTAAAAAAAATATACTGGAGAAAAAACTAGAAAAATCCATAAAAGATCTGCAAACCTTGGGGGCAAAGGTCTCGGAATTTCAAATTTTTTTAACTAGAGTTGAGTTAAGTCTCAACTAAGTAAAAAAAGCTAATTTTTTTTACTCACCCATTTCGTGGAATTTTGAGAGGGGTCGAACTTTCGTTAAACCGGATTTTTAACCGTCAATTTAAAAACTCATATCTTTTTACCCTATTATGATATCAACTTCAAATAAGTTTCAGTATTTAAGGATTATTGTTTTTGAAGTAAATAAAAATGTATTAATTCTTTTTGTAAAAAGGGACCTAATCATTTTACTTCTGAGACTGGATTTATAAAATTCATAAATTTTACAAAATTATATTTTCTGAATGACACAAAGAGCCACTAATATTTTATGTCACCTGAGTTTAGACATTATTATACGAGAATAAAAAATTTAGAAAGCAAGTGAAATATGTGAGAAAAAATTTTTTTGCTTGCTAATTTTCAAAAACTAGCTATTATTCCTATTTTCAAGGTCAAATTGGATCAAATTGCTCGGATCTATCTTCATTAAATTTTAACTTAATTTATCGACATATCTTAGGCTGTTGGAATTATACAAAAAGTCGAAGTATTCCATTGTAACATCATAAAAATACGCAATGTTGCTGCCAATTAAAATGGGACTAATAAAATTAATTTGAATATTAGGGGAAAAATATATGACTTTTTAAAGTAACCGATTTATCGAAAATTTGACCCCCCTTCAAAATTCCACGAAAGGGGTGAGTAAAAAAATATGTTTTTGTTATTTTGTCTAGGGTTTATTAAATTTTTAGAATCCAATGATAGGTTTTAATAAATAAATATATATATATATATATATATATATATATATATATATATATATATATATATATATATATTTTTTTTTTTTTTTAATATATAAAACAGATATTTCTTGCTTAATTTGAAATCGAAAAGTAACCCAATAGAGATAAATCTCCTAAAAATGACAAACAAAAATTTTTTTAAAAATTGAAATATATTAGTTTTTGATCAGGTGGGATTTCAATGAAGGTGGTATTGAGGAGACCAAACGTGCTATAAACAATCAAACAAGTTTTCGTGGCAATTCGGGAAAAAATAAGGGTTTTTTTGTTGTTTATCTCGTATTTTTCCGTGGGTAGCTCGAAAGCTTAACCTCACGGGGGTCCAAGATCTAATGGATACCTAATAAGTGTTGACAGTTAACTGTTTCGTCCTCAGACCACTGGTTGGTCAATGTGACACCCTTGCTAAATAAAGTATACGGTTTTGTCTGTCACATTTCTAGTGAGAAAACAAAATCATACACCCCACAAGAAGTGCCATCTACCGAAGTACGAGAGAAACTAAAATCGCAGCAGGCAAGTAAAACTGCTATATCGTCGATCGATGAAAGTATCGATTGAATGAAAGAATCCATCACATTGCCTTTTTAGGTTACATCAACGCTAATTGCGATTGTTCTGCTATCAAGACGTCGGCATCGCGTCAGTCAACGGAGTTATTTTTTGATTTTGATTAAATTTTTGACAAACTCATTCACCCACCATGTCAGGTCAAAGAAACGTCGAATCAAGTTAAGCTGAGGTAAGCAGGTAAGCAGGTAATCAGGATACGTGGCCCTCAAAAGAAAATTGTTGTGATAGCTCTTGCTCTTTGAATCAAAATGGGTAATTGGTACCGGCAGTATTAGCTGCCTGCCCAAGTAACATTTTTAATTATAGTTGAGAGGCTTATAGTTAAAAATCGTGTCCCGTGGGATAGTTAAAGAAGATTTTTTTTAAATGCCTTATATCGATTGCTAATAGATCACACAATTGTAAGTGATCGGGTGTTTACCTCTAATTTCTTTGAGAAGGCCTGTTAGACGTCATAAATCCAAAATAACGGTTATTTTGAAGTTTTTTCTCAAACTTTCGCTAAATTAGTTTCACAGAAAAACTATTAAAACGTTTTTTGTTTGCAAGAGAACACCAATTAATACAGTGAACAAATTAGCTTCATATCTAAAAAACTAAAAAAAAATAGAAATTTTTTATTAAATTCAAAAAAATAGTTACTTTTGTTTTACCCAAAAAAAAATTAAAGAAGGAAGTGTAATGAAATGAATAAATCAATTTTAGGTCTCTGGGTGTTTGCCTCAAATTTAAGCAAGAGCGCCTGCGTGACGTCATAAATCCAAGATTGTTAAGTTAAGTAAGTTAAGAACGGTAAGTTAATTGTCGTTTTCACAAGCTTTAGATATCGAGAACTAAAAAAGATATATTTTTTTAAATAATGGAACACTAAATGTTAAGTCACTGGTTGCCTTGAATTTGACTAAAACTAACGTCATAAATTCAAGATGGCGGCTTTTTCATAGTCTTCGGCTTGCAGCTTCTGCTAAATTAGTTCTGCAGAAAAATTGTTATTGTGGTAAAAAATTAGCTTTATATGTTAAAAACTAACTAAGATATGATTTTTTTTGCAATTTTTTTATATTATTTAAAAAATAGTAATACCTTTGTTAGTTTATAAGATATGAAACAAATTTCTCAACTATATGTATCGCTGTTTTCTTGCAAGCTCAAACCTTTTTACAGTTTCTGTAAAACCAATTTAGCAAAAGCTATAACCTAAAGTTGGTAAAAATAATTGAAAATGCCGCTATATTTGATTTATCACCTCATAGGCCCTTCTACTCAAATTGGAGGCAAACGTCCGGTTACTTAACATTAAGTGACCGAGGGTCATAACTCTTTTGCTTAATCTTAAATTTCTTAATAGTTAAAAAAATAACAATATCTTTTATAGTTCTTGAGTTATAAAGCTTAGGAATTGTTGTTCTATAGCAAAAAAATCACAACCTATACAATTTTTCTGTAGAGTTAATATGGCAAAAGGGAAAAGCAAAAGTTTTTAAAAAAACATGGAAAAAATCGCAATCATGGATATATGACGTCACAAAGGCGCTCTTACTCAAATTTGAGTGATCTATAACCAATCGATTTAAGGTAGTCTAAAACTTCCTTCCTTAATTTTTTTTTTGGTAAGAAAAACATACTTTTTTTTCAAATTTAAAAAAATTAATATCTGTTAGTTTTTATGATATGAAGCTGATATCACCACTATCTCACTTGTTGTTCTATTGCAAACAAAAAACGTGTCTGTAAAACTAGAAAAAATTATATATGAAATTTGTGAAAAACCATGAAAAAAGCCGCCATCTTGGATTTATGACATCACACCGGCCCTCCTACTAAAATTAAAGGCAAACACCTGGTGGCTTAAAATTGTGTCATGTATCACCAATCGATCTGGGGCAGTTTAAAAAAAATTTCAACAACTATGCCATGGGAAACCTCAGGACACTCAACTGTTACCTAATATTTTATAATTTTCATGCCTACTTCTTATAAAGGTGTTTTTAAATTTTATAACACGTTCTTGAATTTGGAAGACATTTTATTGTAATAAGTGACATTGTGTCTCCATAATTATTATTATATAGATGTTCGTTGAGAATTGTTACTTCATGTTGTATATTTCATATCTAGTCATAACCTGGTTACCTCAGAACTCCTAAATATCTTTTAATTTCACAAAATTTATAAAATTTCTTGGATTACAGGATACGCATGGCACGTATTTAACGTGCTATACCTTTCAGTTCCCATTACAGCTTTTACTATTCTACATTGCATAATTGCGATAGGTAATAACATAACAACCTAAATTACCTAGTCCTAGTTATAATCCTAAAAAATACTCTGCCAATATATGGGCCCCTAAGCTCACACTAGGTACTATAGTTATAGTGTACGTGTGAGCAAATATAACTTAAAACTGAAATATATTTTATTTAACTCCAGACTAAATTACCTTTTGTTTGATACCACACAAGCCATGTTTTGACTTAAACTCAAATTTTTGAAATCTACCCCCACCCGTAAAAAAAAACAAAAAACTAAAATGTATTTTGTTAAACTTCGGACTCAATTACCTTTCGTTTGATATCACACACGCCATATTTTCACTTAAACTCTAATTTTTAAAATATACCCCCACCCTTTTTTTTAAAATAAATTAAAATGTATTTTGTTTAACTGCAGACTCAATTATCTTTCGTTTGATATCACACACGCCATATTTTCACATAAACTCTAATTTTTGAAATCTACCCCCACCCTTTTATTTGGTTTCTGTTTGATGGATTTTGTTCATTTTTAAATGGGACCATCTCGACCCAAGACCCAGCCTAGGTACCAAATTTCATTAAAATTGGCCAAGCGGTTTTTGAGTTATGCGCGTTGGTCGTTACAGACATACAGACAGACATACAGACAGACAGACAGACAGACAGACGGCGCAACAAAAAAGTTTCAAAATCATCTGAAACGCAAAGATATATAAAAATTTTTGAAATCGGAGCAACTTTTTTTTTCTCGAAAAAATTAGGATCACCATAATATATATAGTATATGTGTGAGCTAATATGCATTCTTTGCGTAAGCTAATGTATTGTGTCACTCATGAAAATTTCTTAGACTAAGAATATAACTTATAACACTAAGTTAGCTTAATTTAAGAGGTAGCCTTATTCATTTGTTACTTTGTTGGGTTTTTATGGGACAACCGGTACCTACAGTTATTCAAAGACCTAATATTGGCAATCAAAACATAAAAAACAGGTAATATAAAGTATATTATATAAAGGATACAATTAAGATAAGTAACAGCATTTTTATTCGAGTAAAAAATTAAAGAATACTGGAGCTACCTACCTTTTCTGATGTTTTTGCCAATTTAAACCTAACTTCATTCAATTTTCGTGGATAGAATTTAAACTGCTAGTTTTTGCTACTTCAATTTACTTAAGAGCTTTAAAGGGACTGGCAAGGTTATACGCCAATAGATTTTCCTCTTTATTTAGGACAAAAAAATTGGTAGTTCAGTTTTTAAGGAAACAGGCATAGGATATAAAAAAATTAGATGACACTCAATGATGTAGACTGCAATAATATAGATTGCAAATGTTGGTCAATCGCAGGGACATGATATCTCTGCAGTTAGTTAACATAGGTTAGCACAGTGTGCGGTAAAGTAATTACTTTATCTCACGCGAGTAGGTAAAATATATAAAACGATCGTTCCCGCGATCTCTCACAAGTCGTATACTGCTAACGCTGTTTAATTTGCTTTTCACCTTGTCTTATCATTGTAAAATTTTGTTGACTTGGGTTACGCCGTATTAGAATTAGGGTATCGATTTACCACAAAATGTTTTATTTAAAGCAAAACTCTATCAACAAAATTTAGTATTTAAGAATCCACCAACAAAAATTTAGCACCTTATGATATAGTATCAAAGCTTCTTAAATAAGCATAATGATCCTTTCTTTTCATTTGTACATAGCGTTAGGATTAATTGGCTAAGATAAGAACAAAAAATCCTACTATCTTTTGCTTAGATAATCTTTATTTTTAAGTAACAATGTATTAAAAAAAATAAGTATAGAAAATCAAAATTTTGTGCAGATTTGTTATCAGTTAAATACATATTTATACCTACGCATAAATTTTATTTAATTTTTCAGGTATAACTAACCATTTACTATGCTCAAATTAAATAGTAAATCAATTAAAGAGGACCCGTATACGTACAATTTTTGTAATAAGTCCTTCAAAATATTAAGGATTAATTAGGTTTAGTTACAATATTCAGCAGGATTTATAGATATATGTCGCTCGAATTCAACGGTTAGAGCTATAAAGACATTTATCAATTTTATTGAAATCCTGGTGAAACTTACGCTCCTAGGATGTTAACAATGGAAACCTTAAAAGGCCCTTTAAGATATATCGCGTATATTCTTCACGAGAAATATTGGAGACACACAGCAAAAAAGGACCGCATTTTCACAAAAATAGTGAAGACAAAAATAAGTAACGCAAATTTGTAAAAGCACATCTTTTTAGATAATCTGGGGGCACGGCACACGGTGGTCAGCTTGTCGGTTCTGAACAATCGAAATTATTTTATTGTTGTAATTTTGACAAATTGATGCTGAAATTTAGGAAATGTCAAGTAGTGTTGAAAAATTTGATTTTAATGAAAACTGGAATGCTAATGGCGTAGAAAGAAAATGATCGCTACATGTACTTGAGAGCTGGGATGTTAAATAGGTCGGTAATAGCCAGAATATTCCTAAATCGGCACCAACCTTTAGAAATTTCCCAAAAACTCTGGGGCTAAATATAAAAAAACGCTGTTCAAAAATTATGTAAAATACATAGTCGAATAGAGTTTTGTAAATGTGAATAATCATTCATCCAAATGTCCTCTAACTGAATAACAGAATGGCAAACGTGGGAGGTGTTATCAATGTTGGCTGGTTCTTAGCGCGTTGGATAGAATAGACCGGTGTTCGGATCTTATATATATATATATATATATATATATATATATATATATATATATGGTATTTACAGGACAGCTGCTATTGTTTTATTATTGAGATATTAGTAGACATTGTCGTCGGTAAACTACTGTATGATTTTCTGATTAAAAGGACGCCGAGTGGCCCTAATTGAAGCTGCAACCAAACTTTAATTGAAAAATCAAATTACTTACTTCAAAGAGTTTCGATAATGGACACCGCTTCCTTTTTTACGCGTTTTTAAAGTGAACCGCATATTTAATATTCCAAAAAATATTTTTTGAAAAACAAGGTATATTAGGTTGACTATATAAAAGAGATAACAACTCGTTTAAAATGTTGTCTATAGTACATATATATGAGTGTTTTATTGACGTTCTGCAAATATTTTGGAACGGACTCAAAGACACCCACAAACTCTATCAATTTCAGCAGTAATACATCAATTTCTAAAAAACAAAAAAATCTTCAAAATAGTGTTTTTTAAATAACTGTTTGGCACACTCTGTATTAAAATTTTTATATCACCTAAATACACGCTTTTTTTTCTTATAAACGGTAAATTAATAATTTTGGTCTGCACGAAAAATAAGCTTAAAAAACGAAACGCAGAGCTGGCTGGAACACCCTGTACAAAATAATGAATCCTGTAAATTCGTCATGCTCAATATAAATTAAAGAGATTATTTGAACGTTTATATACAGTCGAACCTCTATAACTCGAACCTGAAGGGACAACCAAAACAGTTCGAGTTATGGAGAGTTCGAGTCATAGAAACTCGAGTTAAGGAAGTTTAAATACGTGTAAAAAGTGCAGGGACCACTTAAAATGTTCGAGTTATAGAGAGGTTCGAGTTATAGAGGTTCGAGCTAGAGAGGTTCGACTGTAGTTATAAAATTTAAGAACGTGTGGTGGTGTCGCATCTTCTATGTCTATTTGGATTAACAGTTTTGCCCTTTTCAGAATTCAAAGTCCATGTAAAAAATATTAATTAAAATATAGCCTGATGCGTTGATTAGATAAGCTAAGTATACATACATGTATTTTACGACAATCACATAAAAAAATATATTTAAAAACTTTTGCCGCTAACTGGATTTCGATCGTGCGATTTAGTAGCTATGTTAAACATATTTCCAGACAACAGTTTACAAAGTTTAAGAAAATTTCGTCATTTTTTGATAGTGCCTGTGTATAGTGAACACTCAGTTTTAATAGTGCAGTGTAATTTAAAAAAAAAATTAGATTGTATAACGCGGTAAGTAACAGTTAAGTCAGGTCAGTGCTATTTAACACGTTCGCTGCTACGCTGTTCCTTTGAGTATATGACCCATTTAGAGGTGCAACCGGCGAGCTTTATCATATTGAGGGGCAGATGGCGCTGAAATAAATTCGTCTAGTACTCAATATTCAGGGACTGCTAGTACGATTTAGTTGCATGTGCGAATTCCGAGGTTCATGTCTAACATAGAAATGTCATTAGATCATAGTAGTTGTCTCTGAATATTACGTACAAGACGAATTTATTTCAGCGCCATCTGCCCCTCAATATGGTAAAGCTCGACGGTGGCACCTCTCTATGTGTTATTTACTCAATGGCTGTTCATAACAGCCCATTAAATAAAACATCCGCTGTATTTATCGGCGACCCACAAGAAGATCGAAAAAAGTATTGTTGAAATGTAGAATTGTCGAAAAAGAGATGTAGAATCATATTTTTGTCGAAAATAAAACAATCGAGAATAAAATAGGTGAAAATATATTAAACGAAATCTAGTTTTGTCGAACCGTAACAATGTCGAAAATATAAAACATAATATAGTTTAAACGAATCGTAATTCTGTCGATCCGTAAAAATGAGGAAAATAATATAGTCGAAACGTAAAAACACCGAACCATGGTTATGTCGAAAAGCAGATAGGTCGCACCGTAGAAAAGTCGAAAATAAAGGTTTGACTTCTTTGTTAAATTCATTAATTTAATGTCTGATAGCTTAAAAACGTCGTTTTTTTGGAGCTAGTTAAGGTTTTAAGTTAGGATACATTTGCGATGAATTGACCGAAGTCAATTTACCACCAATTTAGACCTCCGGAAAGGAGGACAGAGGAGCTATAGTTTAAGAGGTTAGATATCATTTTATTGTGTTATAGTCAAGGCAGTACCCAAGATAAAATTTCGGGGGGGGGGTGTCCTATTTGTTTTGGGGAGAAATCTCTTTTAACAAACTTTTTCGACTATTTGGGGGGAATTGATCCTTGGTGCCTATTAAAGATACAATGTTGTGTGATACAAATTTTCAGAAAAAATTGTAGAATACAAATTTCTATAGTGGAGATCTGGTGAGTCATGTAAAACCAATCTGCACATTCTCGAAGGGTGTCGGGGTGGCGTTTTTTCAATAAAATGTGTGCCCTCTTATGGGGGTAAACGGTTAAATTATTTACGAAAATGCTAAAAAATGATATATTTAAAAAACCAAGGTATACTAACTCAAGTTATCTATTTTTGAAAAGGCGCTACCAACCACCAATTTGGAGGTAGGTCTGCACCACATGACAGATCTCCACCATATACATATACTCGTTTTTTACGATATTTGCTAAAAATTTTGGTGTAACACCCAATATTGTATCACATAATTAGTAACCGGCAATTCTTTTTCTGTGGCTTAATTTTTTTAAATATTAACATTTTTCTCCAAAGTTAACGAAAAATGTGTTTAAATTGTAGTATAGATATTTAAAATATAAACTACTAAATACATATACATCTACACAGATTATTAGTATACTTATTATATATTAAGGATTAAAAGACACACCTTATCCAGAGGCAAGAAGTTTATAGTCTCGTAGCGAGGTATATAATTGGTCAATAACTAAAAAGACATTTTAATTACGAATTTTATAGGAGATTTTTTTTGAACTTTTGGATTTTTCTGCCTAAAATCATAAAAAATTATAACTATGTGGTTTTCAGCTAATTTACTAAAAACATTATGTCTGATAAAGCCTTTTATTTTGAAATTTAAGGATCAAGTGACACGTTTTATATCGAGGTCAAAAGCTATTAGCACAAGCGTAGCGAAATCTACAATTCGTCAAAGGATAAAAATGCTTTTTTATAACGAGGTTTTTAAATTAATTTTACACATTTATACTGACTTTTTTTTTAAATATTATTTGATTTAGTAATATAATTAAATTATTTCTGTTTGGTATAATATATGAATATGATAATTTATAAACAAAATATTTTCAATATCTGTTCTGGCAATTCGTTTTAAAAATGACAAAAGGAAAATGTGCAAAATTTTATGTAAAGTTTTTTTTGTGGGGTATGAAAACACCTATCATTTTTTAGGGGACGATTAGTTATTGGGGAGGGGGCAAACTTGGCCTTTCCCTTTTTGTAGGACCGACAACATAATATAATATTTTGTGAACATTGCCGTCGTACATAGTATTGTAGGAAATATTTTAAAGCTTATTCGACAACTTATACCTCGACTAACAGCTCGGGATCACTTTTTTTTATTCTGGATCATTAAGTAATTTATTTTAAGCATTACTGGCTGCAAATAAATACATCCACTGCACTGTGGGGCTTTATCGCTTCTTTTTATACTTCCTGCCCCACTGTGCGCCGGCTCTCTCTCTCTCTCTCTCTCTCTCTCTTTCTCTAATACGAATCACTGTCAAGATTTTTCGCCGAGGAAAACGTCGGGCGTCTCGGCAAAATAAAGCGCGGCAAAATAAAGCTATAAAATTAAGCCTGTTTTGTGTGTGTGGAGTATTAGTTTATAGTAATGATGTAAAACGGTTAGTATCAACTTTTTTATTTACTGGGAGTTTCCATCCAATTAGGATCAATCGCCCAGTTTCGCAACGTTAGAGCAAAGTTAAAGCATTTTTAAACAATTCAAACCACCAAGTACCTAGCCAGGAATCGAACCCGGACCGCCGGTGTCCGAAGCAAATATTGCTACCACTACACTGCGACGACGACTTAAATTAAAAAAATTCTTAAGCGAAATTAAACATTACTATTCGTACCTATCATATAATGTTTATTAAAACAAAGTAAAAATGTTGACATTTTCAATTTTGAAATGCAAATCAGCGGTCACGTAACCAAGCCGGAAATTATTAAATAACAATATTAAATTGGTAATAAATTGTTAATAAAAGGAGCCTAAATAAATACGAACAAATTTTATTTAGCAATAAATAAATATTGAATATGATTTTTAATTCGAATTCCTCATGCCGTTTTAGGATCCTGAAACAATATGCGTACGTAACGATTTAGATAATTTCTGTTTTGTTACCTACCGTAAAACCGGGTGAATAGAGACAGCCTGGCAGGTTTAAACCTGTGTATCTCTGAAACTAAAAGCATTTTCACAGTGGATTATTTAAAAAAAAACTGCCATGGCATTTAGTACTCAATTTATACAAAAAATAAAATTGATCAAGAAATTCCTTTTATATTTTTTTAGCCCGCGTAGCATTAGCTAGAGAAGGAATTATTTTCGAAAAAAATTTTTTTTTGAGATAACGCCAAAAATTTGTTATTTGGATGTATTTTAACCTATTCTAGCAATATCATCGTGATCTCTATCTGTGTGTGTGTCTGTGTGTATTATTTCTGCCCGTAACACGATAGCTCCTAAACCGCTGAACCGATTTTCATAAAATTTTCAGGTAAAATGGTGTTGGTCAAATGACAGTTTTTTTACAGTGAAAAACTTTAAAGCTTTTTAAGGCTAATATATTATCATGGACTTGAAGTGTGATAATAGGCTAGCTAGGAAGGTGTCAGATCCGTCATGGATCCATTTATTTTTCTGGTATTTTAAAAAGGGAAAACAATCTCTTTTTTTTGAATAGCCCAAAACTTCTAAAATAGATATCAATAGCATGGATTGCTATTGTAATTTGCTGAGGATCATGTTTTGTGTAATTTTTTGCTCGATTTGACTTATATTTATGTTCGATAAGAAAAAATCTAGCATTCAACACTGGGGTTTAGTGATATATATATATATATATATATATATATATATATATATATATATATATATATTAGCTCACACATATACTATACTATAGTAGTGTGAGCTATAGTGATCCTAATTTTTTCGAGAAAAAAAAAGTTGCTCCGATTTCAAAAATTTTTATATATCTTTGCGTTTCAGATGATTTTGAAACTTTTTTGTCGCGCCGTCTGTCTGTCTGTCTGTCTGTCTGTCTGTATGTCTGTCTGTCTGTAACGACCAACGCGCATAACTCAAAAACCGCTTGCCCGATTTCAATGAAATTTGGTACCTAGGCTGGGTCTTGGGTCGAGATGGTCCCATTTAAAAATGAACAAAATCCACCGAACACAAGCCAAATACAAGGGTGGTGGTAGACTTCAAAAATTAGAGTTTATGTGAAAATATGGCGTGTGTGATATCAAACGAAAGGTAATTGAGTCTGGAGTTAAACAAAATAGATTTTTGTTAAAAAAAAGGGTGGGGGTAGATTAAAAAAATTAGAGTTTACGTAAAAATATGGCGTGTGTGATATCAAACGAAAGGTAATTGAGTTCGGAGTTAAACAAAATATATTTTAATTTTTGTTTTTTAAGGGTGGGTGTAGATTTCAAAAATTTGAGTTTAAGTAAAAACATGGCTTGTGTGGTATCAAACGAAAGGTAATTTAGTCTGGAGTTGAATAAAATATATTTCAGTTTTTAGTTATATTAGCTCACACATACACTATAACTATAGTACCTAGTGTGAGCTTAGGGGCCCATATATTGGCAGAGTATTTTTTAATATCACTCAAAAACACCTTAATCTATCATACTTACCGCAAAATCTTTTTTTAAAAAATCGGCAATACTTTTTTCTGGTAAAAGATTTCTAGGTTAAAAATGGTCGACATAAAACACCTAAATTTTAATTCACCATCAAAGTGACGGTAATTTTGCCCATATATTCACTGGAGTCCCAAAAGAAAGAAGAGCAGCCAGAGGGGTATCCTTGTTAATAAAGAAAAATCTAAAGAATAAAATTACAGATCACGATTGCATTAGTGAAAACATACTTCGAGGGAACATAAAGATGCTTGGACATAAGCATAGTAGCAGTCTACGCACCATCAGATGACGAAAGAGTAGCTTCAAAACAAATGTTCTTTGATCAACTTGATGAGACTATCACAAAAATCGGTAATACCAGAGAAATAATTATGCTTGGCGATTTTAATAGACGAACTGGTAGGCAAACCCAGAGCAAAGTGATTTGGAGAGGAAGTAACACATGATAATGGCTTAAGACTGATGCAATTGTGTGAAACACACAACCTAAAAATAAATAATGGTTGTTTTAAACATAAGGATATTCATCGATATACCTGGATTCAGCCAACAAGAAATCTTAAATCAATTATTGATTATGCTATAGGTGGACAACACTCGCAATTAAAGAGGTATGATGTGCGAGCACTTCGTGGTGTTACCTGTGGATCTAACCACCATCTGGTAAAAGCAAAAATATTATTCCCTTTAAGGAAAACAAATAAGGACAAAAATATTAGAGAAAATGAAAACCTAGAATGCATCGAAGACAATCAAAAATATAACTTTAGAAGTCTAGAAATCGAAAGTACTCAAAGATTGTATCAGAACCGATTAGATGAAAAATTAATAAACACAAATCACTCATTTGAAGAGATATATACAAACATAATAAAAAGCTTGAAGGAAGCAAGCAACGAAGCTGTTGGGTACCAAGATAATAGAAATAACAGGAAGATATGGTGGACGGGCAAAATACAGGAAATGGTCAAAGAGAAAAAACGCACATACTTGAAATGGCTCAGTACTAAGGAGCAAAGAGACCTAGAAATCTACAGGGAAACCAGAAGACAGCTAAGAAATTTGATACGCACAGAAAAAAATTAAATGTTCGAGCGCAAGTGCCACGACATAAACACACACGTAGGAGGTAGGCAGAGTTCTGAAGTATGGAAATTCATTTCTACAGTAAAAAACCCAACAAAAGAAAAAGTAAACATCCAGATAATCAAACCAGAACAATGGACAGAACACTACAAGGGACTGCTGCAGGAGACGAGACCCGAATATCTGGCAGCTTCTCCGAGAAGAGACATAGAAGTACATGGAGAGGAAGTAATCATCGAAAAAGAAATGATAAAAAATAATATTAAAAAACTTAAATCCGGAAAAGCCAGCGGAACTGGGGGAATATATGCTGAAATGCTCAAATATAGATCAGAGAAACTACTCGAAAATCTCACATATATTATTAATCAATGCATAAACGGACATCCAGTACCTAATGATTGGAAAATTGCATTCATATCCCCAATACATAAAAAAGGAAACAAGCTGGATTGCAATAATTACAGAGGAATTTCAGTAACCAGTACTCTGTGGCCTATTAAAATGCGTTGGATGACATTTGTGGCAGCTTAAAGACGCTGCCGCCATTTTGTGACACTGTAATTAGAATAATAACAATTTGCCAACTTGTGACACAATAAAAACCACTGAATAATTAAACAAATATCTGGAAGCAGAACTGTATTTTTCAGCTAGGTAAAACATTGATATGCCCGGTAACTTTTATACAGTGGAGAAGGGGGGGTTCAGAAATAAGAAAATTTTAAGTGCGCCTCAGTGTTTAATACCAATGTTTTACAAAGAAGATCTTAAATAAAATACAGTTCAACCCAAACGCTGTAGCCAAACAATGAAATTCTACCTACTTCCGAGGCTTCCAGAGTATTTGTGTAATTAAAAAACCAAAAAAATTGACTAATAAACGAGATAAAATTCTAAAAGATTTTTAACTGAATCAAAATGACACAAATAGAAAGTTCTTTATAGGTAGATGCACATTTCCAGCAGGTCACAGTGTACCCACCTTTGAGTCAGTAGCGTAGGACTCAATTATATGAATGATTGTTAAAAAAAAAAAAATATATATATATATACTTCCAAAATTATTCCGTCATAGGGGAGATCTGGACCAAATATCTGCTGTCATCATTCTACGTTAGGTAGAATGAGACAGACAGCAACCCAGTCCGAGATCTACCCCAGGAGGTAGTGATGTAAGGAAACCGCTAAAAAAGATAACCTCATCTCTCTTTTTGTCACTGCAAAGTCAGTCATTGGGTTGTACAAATAACGCAAAGATTTAGTTCATCTTGTTTATTCTAAAGGTTGAAGTTGAAGTTAATATTGGAAACATGCTTAAAATAAATGAGTGTAACAAGGAAACCAAGTCAGAGCCAGAATGGCACGCAATAGCAATTTAAACTTAGCTTAATTATGCCGCAAAACTGGGGTTATGACGTCATACCTTATCTTGCGTTTACAAAAATATTGAAATTATATGGTGAAAATTATATATATATAAAAACAAATATTATATCTAAGGGTGTACTTGCTCCTACCTTGGTCCTGGTTTATAGAATGAGTAAAAATAAAAAAGACTTATTTTATTTTGTAAACCTGGAGTCCTGTTGTCCAGACATCTCCTCACCACTGCACCGGGTCCTGTCCTGTTCACGCCCACCCTGAGGATCTCCTAGCACATGATGCTAGGGCAGCACATAGTCAAAAATGGTTACTGGATTCTTGCCCGAGCGTAAAACCCTGTGGAAAATGAAAAGTTTCAGTTTCCTGGAATTCGTCAATTTTGCACGAAGTTCCCCTACACCGAGTAACTTCAATCGAGAACCCCATGTCGATTCAATAAAATAAAGTAGATTTAAACAGATGAACTAAACTAATCCTAACGTACCTTTCCCAGGGTTACAACTGGCTCGTCGATGGAACAGAACCTCGTTCCACCAGCACAACTGTCCCGTCGATGGAATGGACGGTGCTGTAACCAAAGGAGAAAACAATACATAGTTTTTATCCAAAACGTGGTTAAAAGAAAAATATAAAAACGCCAAAAATTCCCCACGTCTTTTGTCAAAAAAGTACATTTCACACGAACAATAATTACAATCTGGGAGGAAAATATTATCTTGAAGAGTCCTCGAATAATAAAAAAAATGAAAAAAATAAAATCGAACTTACCACTGCTCTTTCCGTAGAAACGGCGTAGGCCGACTTAAATCCCCTTCAAAAGGGTGTGAGCGTCACTTTAGATAACGCCTAACACGACGGACTCACAATTATACCGTCTTGGGTATAATTTGCAACTACTGCAATGCCAATAACCACAAAACAATGGCGACACCACAAGACGGTCACCAGCCCAGCCAAAATTCTTTAGGAAAAAGAGACCAGGCACTTTGTCGAGAACACAAAAAAATGAAGTGGCCGGAAACCGTTTTGTAAATGTGGTGGGGACAGTAAAACGCAATACCAATCTAATTTTCCCGGTTAGATTCAAATAAGGATGCAAACCTATTTATAAAAAAAAACGCTCTCACAGAAAAGTCACTAAATGCGGTTTGCAACACTGGAGGAAAAACCCGCGGTTTTTAAACCAACCAATGAGGAAATACACCAATATTTCCATACCGGTATATAGGGGGCAGCACCGACCAAGGGGATAGAAAATACGTAAGACGCACACTGAGATGTTGTCGGATCTATTTCCACGGTTGGAATTTTTATAACAAGGACGTCGAGACACCCTCCATACATAGACCGAACATTTGCCTACCGGACCCCTGCCAACATAGCAAGTAGGAGGAAAATAACCCGCTAGACTATAAGAAGCTCAGCATTGAAACCATCAACTGTAAAATCAATTACCGGAGAACAGAGCTTGCACCAAACCCAGGAATATTCGAACACTCAACCAATTCCCATATGAGTAAAGCTATACTGAGTGTAGAATTTAGTTGTATTTTAGTTACAGTCTTAGTCAAAAGTTTCCTTTGCTCTTTATAAATGTTTTCTCTAAGATTCATATGGTTTGACGCCATTTTTGTAAAACATTTCTACATTAATAAAGTTGTTTCTGAACCTGAACCTAAAAATACACACTGAACTACTGCTTAAACTCGGCACAAGAGTGTTCAGATGTTAACTCACACGATTTCGTTTATTCTTTTAGTCTTGGTTTTTATCCCTCGTTTATCTCCCATTTACAAAAGTGCATAACTCGTATTTATTTTATCTTCTCCTCATCAAATTAATAAAGATATCAAAGGGGCGGAGCCTCGGTTGTTTCTGTTCAAACCGTGGACCTAACTATGTTTTCGTGCTATCAAAACTAGCTAATCCGTGAAGGATATGGGGTTCGGATTGTCCCAATATCCTCGAAAATAAACATAAGCGAATTAACTGTTCATCCAAATGTTTCCTCCCTGTTACTGAAACCATTTGTGATGCGGCGACGCCGCCATTCCCCAGCAGTACAGCTGTTTAATTTCGTGAACGTCAAAGAAAATCACAAAATTCCACAGATAACAATCAAAAGTTTTTATGTGATTTTCCCGAAACCTGTGATCTTAAATTCCAATTACGATGTCCAGATAATGCGATGTGCGTAGTGTCCACAGTAATTCGATGGAATGCCTCCTTTTAAGGTAATTTCCTAGACACTATATAACCTCCAAACCTAGCTCTATAAAATACCCTGAATTTGTGTACAGAAAGACGAGTCGAAGAGCCTTGATTATCCACCTAAACAAACAAATATGTAACGTTGCCTTAAACGTAAAAATGACACGTTACATAATCCCCCCCCAACTTCAAAACGATTAACCTAAAAAGGTTAATCGGAGAGGTCCGCTGCCGACTTAAGGTCTTTGGCATGCCAGCTCGCTAGTAGTACTTTACCCGATGGTTCCTCAAGCTCAAATATCCATGGAGAAATTTTATTCCTAATCACATAAGGACCAACGAATTTCGGTGCTAACTTCTTCGAGAAAAACTTCGCAGCATCTGACAACACATAATTCTTCTTCCAAACCCGCTGACCTACAACAAAGTTGGGTACCCTTGTACGCAAATTATACTGAACTACGTTTTTCTCTCCTGCCACCTCTAACCTTCTCTTAACATCAGCATAGAGCTTCCGGAAACCTTCGTTCTTACTTTCAGCTGCAGTTTGTACACCATTCTCTTCAGATAACAAAACTGGGTTGGAGTAATCTTTTCCTGACAGACACATATTCCTACCAAAATTAACAAAGAAAGGAGACATCCTGGTTGTCTCATGGGTTGCAGTACGAATCGCGCAGGCAAGTTTATGTATTTGTTCGTCCCACTTCCTGTGGTTTTCTTTCACATAACAACATAACATGGTTTTTAACGTACGATTCGTCCTTTCTGTTGGATTCGCTCTGGGGTGATAATACGGATTATACTGAATTTTAACCTGATAACTCTCAGCAAAACGCTTAAACTCGTTACTTTTGTACTGAGGGCCATTATCACAAAGTATCAAACGGGGCACTCCGATGACCATAAATACTTGTTCCTCAAGATGTTTGACAATAGCTTGAGTAGGGGCTGTTCGCATTGGAAAAACTAAGGAAAACTTACTCAAATAGTCCGTCACGACGAGAATCCAGGAATTACCCTTTGTCGAACGAGGTAGGGGTCCACATAAATCTGTTGAAATAATTTCCCAAGGACGAGTTGGTTTTGGGTGAGATATCATCTGATCAGATACACCTTGTGTATCACCTTTATGAGCTGCGCAGACAAAGCATTTCTTTACAAAAGTTGCCACGTCCTGGCGCATTTTTGGCCAGTAATATTTTTCTGCCAGTCTGTGGAAAGTTTTATACACACCCATATGTCCTGCGGTAGGAGGATCGTGAGCTTCTCCAATAATTCTACGCCTATGGTCTTTGGGGACTACCTCTTTCCAATATTCGTTAGAAGGTGAAAACGAACGAGTTGAGGGTATTCTTGTTTGACATATTTGTACAACTTATTATATCAGTGTATCATCAATTCATAAATTTTACCGGTGATTCTACGACCCTCTTTACCATCTTTTGGTACCATCGATCTTTAATTGCTGTTGAAACGTCTCTGGGCTGCGAAATTGTATCAATCATGGGTACTGCACGAGACAACATGTCCGGGACAAATAAATCTCTCCCTTTCCGATGGATTACTTCAAAATCATATTGCTGCAGTTTTACAGACCAACGAGCAAGTCTTCCACTGGGCTCTTTTAAGCTATGAAGCCATTTTAAGCTAAAATGATCTGTTATGACCTTAAATGAGATCCCCTCAATATAAGGCCGGAGCTTCTCTATCGCCCAAACCAATGCCAAACATTCTCGCTTGGTGGTCGTGTAAACACGTTCTTGCTTAGTCAAAGATCGACTCAAATAGCAAATGACTTTGTCTCCTTCAGGATAAGGTTGCGTTAAACATGCTCCTATTCCATATCCTGAGGCGTCTGTTTGAATGACAAATTCCTTGGTATAATCTGGACATGTAAGAATCGGTGCAGTCACTAAAAGTCCCCTAATCTTAATAAATGCCTTTTCGCAGTCTGGAGTCCAATCGAACTTTTGATTTTTCTTAGTTAGAGCTGTAATCGGAGCTATTATCGCTGAAAAATTCTCTATGAAACGTCTATACCAGGATATTGTACCTACAACTCTACGAACTTCTCTGACAGTTCTTGGCCTCTGGAGCTCTAACATGGCTTTAATTTTATTAGGGTCAACTCGAATGCCTCGACGGTCCACTACGAAACCTAAATAAGTCATTTCTGGCCTACACAGTTGGCATTTTTCCCAACTTACCGTTATCTTTGCATTCTGCAATCTTCGTAGGACTTCCTCAAGAATTCTAAGATCTTCAGAAAAGCTCTGTGTGACAATTACGAGGTCATCGAGATATACGTACACGTAGGGGTCTAAATCGTTTCCTATGATGCTATCTATGAGTCTCTGCCAAGTTGCAGGTGCATTATGAAGACCAAATGGTAAACGCTTAAATTGGAAGAGACCTCGTCGACAGATGAATGCTGTTAGTGGCTTCGATGATTCTTCCATTGGTACTTGCCAATAAGCGCTTTTGATATCTAAAGTTGACAAGTACTTAGCATCTTTCAATTTGTCAAGCGTCTCGGATA
Organism: Aspidapion aeneum; assembly: GCA_963576565.1. Taxonomy (NCBI): domain Eukaryota; kingdom Metazoa; phylum Arthropoda; class Insecta; order Coleoptera; family Brentidae; genus Aspidapion; species Aspidapion aeneum. The sequence continues at coordinate 71,136,631 of OY755041.1, read as the reverse complement.
CGAGTGGTAAAGGATAACTATCACGCGCCGTCACTGAGTTCAATTTGCGGTAGTCTACACAGAAACGATATTTCTTTGTGTTTTTCTTTTGTACCATTACCACTGGTGAAGCCCATGAACTACTACTCCGTTCTATTACATCTAGTTTTAGCATTTCGTCGATTTCGTCATCAATAAGTTTTTGAATGACCGGTGAGACCTTATATGAACGTTGTCTTATCGGTGCTGCTTCTGTTGTAATCTTGTGTTCTACCCTGTCTGTACATCCTAGCGAGTCACCCATAATAGTCTTATAATTAACGACCTATTCCTCTAGTCGTTCTGATTCATAATGCGTAAGAGTAGTTTGTTGGTCTGATGTTTCCAAAGAACAAATCACATCTTTATTATCGGCAAAGTGCCACTCATTAGTACTTAAGTTCGGTACTATACCCATCGAAATCCAAAAATCTAATCCCAAAATCAAAGTGTGCGGCAATTCAGGAACGACGACGACCTCTATTAACCTAAATTTATCCTGAACTCGCATAGGAAGCTGCACCGTCCCAATACTACTCGTGCTTTGACCATTTGCCACAATACAACTCGTCTTCTTTGTCGTATCAAGTGAAAAACCAAACCTCTCGATGATTGACCAACCATGATTCCCTAAAAAGGTACGTGAAGCCCCGGAATCCAACAAACCTAATAACTTATTTCCGAGCACATCCACTTCTAAATAAGGCCTCTCATCTTTACGAGCATGACTTATCACATAATCTAAGACGTACGTTAGCCTATCGGTCGATGCTTGTTCAGGCTGACTCGAAGGTCCACCGCCTACGAGCGCCTGGGTCCGTTTCCCTGACGATTACAATTACGACATTCTCTTACTGTAACCCCTGCCTGTCCACACGAATAACACTGCTTACCTCTAGATAATGCGCACCCGATTGCCATGTGCCCTGTTTGGTTGCATCTATAACAAACAACGTCCCCGTTCGCCCTACCAGGTCTAGCACCTTGTGGTGGTTGTCTATCCCTATCATTTTCACTAGACTGACCACTAGCTGGTTGCTGTCTATCTCTATCAGCTCTAGCAGCGAAATTGCTTGCTGGCTGTTGCCTATCTCTGTCAAATCTATCAGCATGATGATTTGAATTCCGTTGGTTAGATGTCGCGGTACTTGATATTTGAATTGCACTGACTTCTGTTGGAAAATCGTCACTGTCGCTCTCTACGTCAACGTAGGTCAAGTAAGGTTCGATTGATTGGTTTTTCCTAGGACTAAAATTCTCCTCCTCTAAACCATATCTCTGGTCTATTCTACGACACAAATTTTTTAAATGTGATAGGCTGTTGACCTCAGTAGCAATCAACCCATTTTTATAGATGTCCGCGATATTTCTGACGACGATAGCTAATTTTGCCTCTTCGGAAACAGGACAGCCAAGTCTTTGGAAGTATGTGTTCATGATAGCAATATAGGTCCCTATAGACTCTCCAGGGCCTTGTTTACGTTTTTGGATCTCCTTCAATAGCTTCTCGCCATATGAAGAAGGAAGATACTCTGCCATGAACCTCTGTTCCAGCTGTTCCCATGTATGGACTTCTCTTCGAACATCTTTATAAAAAGTATAGGCTGACTTTTCAAAAAGATCAATGCCTGAGTTCAGTAATACCTTTTTGCTAACTCCTCTAGCCTGACTCAACTCGTCCACTCTCTCAAAAAATGCGGTGACGGAGATCGTACCCGTCTCGCCTGTAAACTTAAGGTTCCATTTATGCGGAGGTACAGGTGCAACGTGATATGAGGTACCAGGATCACTTGACATTGGTACTGGCGACGAACATGAAAATGGTCGTGACTGAGCAATTGGTGCTATGCTACTTTGGAGGGCAGCTAAACTCAAAGGAACGGTAGACGGTTGTTGATACTGAAAAGCTGTTGTACCGTAATTCTCAATCGGTATAGGGAGTGGTGCTTGTACTGGTGTTTGAGTCGAGTTTGTAAGCACTTGCATTTGCAATGGAGCAATGACAGACGGTTGGTTTGTGGGCTGTTGAGCTGTTCTTTGTGTGCTCGAGTGCTGTGGTTGCGGGAGTTGAGACTGGCTGGGAATGTTGCCAACATTTGTCGAGTGATCTGAGCTTCGACTCGTTGATTGGGTTTCAGATGCTTCATCATCATCTGAGGTCACGCCAACTCTTAATAAATCTGTTGCTTGGCTCTGCAACCTCCCAATCAAACTCAAGGTTTCCGCAACCAGTAAAGGCATACTTTACTTTGACTTTCTTCAAAGTTTGACGGATTCATGTTATTTATCCTGGCTAACACATGTTCCAACCTTACAGCGATTTTCCTAAACTCTCCCCCTTTGCTCGTACCAGAGAACTTTTCTACCAGCGGTACCAGACTATCAAGCTTCTTCATGCAGCTAAAAGCATCCTGGCCAAATTTAAAGGGATACGGAGGGTATCTCATACTTCCATCGGTCCTTTCTCTCTGTCTAATCAGTATGAGCTGGTGCTTCATCTCTTCCACCGATCCAATGGCTATGCCTCTCCATGTTAATTCGTAGATTAACTCGTCCTTGACTAAGTACCTTATGTCCGACAACCGACTCAAAGAAATAGCCATGGTGCCTTTTATATTCAAACTTTAAACTTTATTTAAAACTGTTATGTGTACCTCCCAATTATAAAACTAAACCACGCAATAACAAACACAAAGTTCACTTTAAATTCACTAGTGAAAATCACTATAAATTTTCTCACAAATGTAGAAATTATAAAACTTAAATACGGGCAGACGCGAACAAAATCGAAGAACACCGGAGCAGTAAGAAAATAAAATTTATTTGCATTTAAAAATGTAATCATAGTTTATATTAAGTATTTGTACAACCAACTATGACGTCCAACCTTGCAGAGAGAAATAACTACTTAAATCCTAAATTAGAATTAACAAGTAGCCATAAAAAAAAGTTAAAAAATAAAAGAGAGACAAGAGTTTTGGCAGTGTTCAGGTCTTATGTTCCACTCCTGCGTGAGTAAAACCAAAAAAAAATAATTGCGCTTATCCTAGCTGAACTGGATTAAAGTTAAGTGATGTTTGTTTACCTCAGCAACCGAATAGGTAAATTTATCCCTAAATGGAACGTACAACAGACTACCTATAACAAAAATCCCAAAGCTGTCGTACACAGTTAACGCTAGGGTATACTCCTGCTATTGCAGAACGGCTTCACTAATAAACTCCTCAAAAAAAAATCCCAAATCGCCGTATACAATGATTTTTTTTTAAAGAATAAATCAAAACCCACTTTAACCTGCTTACCTATTCTGAGTCTACACGAGTTAATATATAAGTGAACGCAATAAACGTCGGAACAGATGTTCATGTTATAGAAATCGTAAAATATGCTCAATTAAAAAAAAATCCGCTCGCTGAAATTGCGTTGAATTGACTAGTAAGGATGTTGTGTGTAATTAAAAAAAATTTAAAGAAATTTTTTAAAAAAAAATTACCGATGGTAATAAAAAATTTACACAAATAACGTCTTGGTAGGACTGCAACTCTCTAATAATCGTTAAAATGAAATTCCCAAAATTTTAACTAAATTGATGCATCAACCCATGGTCAAAAAGACCCTAGGATCGTACCGGGAGGTGTCAAAAAAAAAATTTAAAAAAATTTTTTTTGGTGTCGACCATAGTAGCCCAATAGTCAAAAAAAATTAATTAGTGGCTCACTAAAATTTTCAAAATATTACTCTACCCTAATAGATGGTTTGGAGTAGGGAGAAACAAAAAATTAAACAAATGATGATAGGTTGTTAAAACGCGAGGGTTCGAAATGAAATTATATTTTAATTAAAAAAAAAAAATATTTAAATAAACTGGTAAAAGAATTGTAGGGCGAGGTACTACTATGCAGCAAAAAAGAAAATTTTCCAACAAGAAAATCAAGTTTCCTTCCAAAAAAAAATAGTAAAAAAAATATAAAAAAAAAATATTTTCAAAAATTTTTTTTTAAATGTTTAAGTGGGGTTGCAGCTCCTGTTAACGATTTTAAAAGAATTAAAATAAAATTAGCACTAGAAAAATCTTAATAGAGTTATGTCATGCAACAGTTTTTGTTATTTTCCTTTAAAAACAGTTGTAGATTTCTTTTCCTCTCCCAAAACTGTGTGAATGTGAAAAGTGAATGAGCTACAAAAATTAATTTACAATACAAAAAAAATATTGAAAATTAAATTCACTTAAGAATCATAAAGTACAAAAAATCGTCATTGCAAAAAAAACCAATCAGTTTAGGAAAAGTAAAAAAAAATATTTATGTTCGAAAACAACCGATGTTAATATATTTGCTCAAAATTATTACTTAAGGGAATAAGTAACGTTAGCACTTATTTACTGTATCACTATAATAATGTATAGAACCTAAGTTTTAAACTCTGCACTCAACTCAGTAAAGAATTCTCTTGTGTGCACTTTAAAAAACAAATATGAAAACAATTTCAAGGTTCACCTATAAGAATATTGTAAAACTAAATCTGCCTACTCAAGTGTTTTTACACACAACATCTAATCAAAAAAAAAATTTACTGCTTAATGCATTCTCAGATCCTTATTCTTGGTGTTCACGAGATATAAAATTAAGTTGGGCCCTTTCCACAACTATTAGTCAAAGCAAAATTACCAAATGTACAAGGGCTAATGAGACCCTATCACGCCAAAACTATTACATTAATTTTAAAAGAGCATAATAAAACTCCCGGCCCCAATTGAATTTTTGTTATCTCAACAAAACTAGGCCTAAACCCAAAAAACTTTTTATTAGACATTTCCCCTATTTCCTAAGTATAATGTCAATAAACCCAAAAACTTGTGATATCCATTCCAATCCCATCTGGACCCTATATATTTTTTAAACGGTCAAACGCCCACAGGCGAAACAATATCTTATTTCAAAGAAAGGGTGAAGATATTTTGAAGCACCCTGTGAAAATAGGACACTATTATGGAAAATTGTTCAGATCAGTGTTCTTACTACTTTTTAACCTAAATATATCTAGTTCGCTCATGTGCATGTTACTATTTTAATTCTTATCATAACTAAACAGATCACAAAAATTGTCTTTCTCCGCAAATCTGCAAGGTCCTGGAAGATGTGAGATTCAGCCTGTAGGCCAAATTTAGTTGTATTTTAATTTAGCGAAAACCGAAGTTGCAAAATCCTAAAAAGATTAGCAGGAAGTCCTCGTTCCTCGATTTCTACACTCCGAACCAAATATTTCTTCCATTTCCACCCAGCTCGCGGGAGGAAAACCCCTAATTATTGCAATACAAAAGGTACTACTATCATATTATGCATAACAAAAACAAGTATATGCCCTCATCATTGTTTTGTCGCATCAAAGAAAACCTATTGTTTTTAAATTTATTCTTAGGTTGAAATCTTTTTTTTTTAGAAATCAATGATCTTAAATTTATTGTTTAACCTGAACACTTTCCCATTTATTCCACAAAAATGTATTGTAATTTAAAAATTTGCTTCATTATTTGAGGTCACCAGTATGAAATTATTTTAAAATTAAAAAAAATGAAATAAAAAAATTATTTCCCAATTGTCCACAACTTCCAAGTTTTTATCCCTAAATACCTAGGTACTTTCTCAGTCTAACACCATCCATCGTTATCCAACATAACGCTATTAATTTCAGAAGCAACAAAACGAAGATTAAGTGAAAAAGCTAAGCAAGTAAGTTGGAAGTTGCTTTACAATGGGCGCAGATGTAAGGCCCCCTTAAGTACACGCCACTGTCCTGAAATGCAAACTAACGAAAAACTGAAGACTAGCATATCTGCCGTCAAACAACATTTGGCATGAAATTAAAATAGTTTCATATCATACCAGTATCCTCCAAAAACAAAACGTTTTTTACTATAAGACCAAAACACCTAACCAATAAATCTTGTTATTTAAAACTATGATTTGGAAGTAAAAGATTTATTTATTCCTGCCTGATCAACTAAGAAAAAAAAAAGTTCCCCTTTTGTAACTCAAGAAGTTCCCGTTTGGTCCCCTAAAAAAATATTACCTGTCTGGTCACCCTTTAAAACTACGACCACTATACAAACCGTTTAGACCAACCAAGAATTCGAGAAGTTATGTTTACCGAAAAAACTAATCTATTTAAGAAAAATTACATTATTTAAAAAAGTAGTAAAATTTTGAAATATTTTTACCAATTACCCCCGCCTAGCATTTATATTTAGTTGAAAGTCTCTCTTAAATTCACTGACCAATTTCACGGCCTCAAAATGACATTACTAAAAAAAATTACTGAACTTTAGAAGTGAACTAAAAAAAAATCAAAAAAAACTTATATCTATATTTGTCTCAGTTAAACATTTCTTTTGTGGCATTATATCTAGTTGGGCTTCAAATTCATTTTCTCTGTATTCAATCCGAAGCAGGCAAAACTTCTCAAGGCTCAAACATAAATGTTTGCCCTCCATTGGCCATGACCAAGCTATGACCTGAACGCAGAAAAAAATACAGAAAAAAGTAATTGTGAACCAGAAAAACTTTAATTGATAGAAATACCCGTAGGTCATTTTTTTTTAAAAAATGCACTCCAAAGCCCAACGCTGTATTTTCTACCAAAAAAAAATTGACCACTCACGAAAACGCAACTAGACAACTAAACTGGCAACCAAAGACCTAAAAAAAACTGTCCTACAAAAAAAATACTCAAAAAAAAATGTTAACTGGACCTCTTGGCGTTGATCTTCAGCCAATATGTTGCTCTAGGAATTTTAGCCTTGTGTTCCCTAAACTTCCGAGCTAACTATAAGTAGTAGTAGTACCCTCCTCTGACCCGATGTAACTGAGTGACGTAAGATGTTAAATGCCATCAACAGTTACCACCAAAAAAAACAAGAAAAGAAAATGACAAAGCAAAATAAACTCATTTTCCTTTTCTTTCATTACTAATTAATACTTTCAACTAAAGAAAGCTACCATCTGTTAAGCTATATTTACTTTAAAACAACTCAGCCAAGAAAAATTTGTGTGAAACCCTGTAAAAATATTCCAATTTCCAAGTGGTGATATCCCACAAAAAATTAAAATCACCAAAAAAAACTTGTTGACCTAAATAAATTGACTGCACTAAAAAATAATCTGTGAAACAATTTCTATCTTATCACAAGCAGGAAATAATAAAATATAAATAAATGAACCTGCAGAAAAAAATTGTTAGAAAAAACACACTACCTATGTCATATATTTAAAACATAAAAAGATCATGTCTGGAGGTCCATCCACCTATAAATCAACAAAAAAATTGAAGTAAATTTACATTGTTGTATTTATTTTTCTTTAAAAAAAATTAAAAAATTAAAACATGTTTTCCGTACAAAAAACTTTAAAGAATTAAGACATGAGTTGGACTCCGTTCAATAAAAACTCCCATGTTTTTTATCCACTTATTCGTCCTTAATACATAAAAATGAATATTTTATTTTCCAAGAAAAACTTGTAAAGATAAGCTAACAAAAAACTATGAGAATCACTAAAACAACAAAACGAGTTCCAAATCAACCAATATTACCAAAAACATATTTAAAAAGTGTTATTTCTGAAAACCAATGATCTTGTTTTTCATTAAAAAAAATTGATTGGGTATCAAAAAACACCGACAGCCACTGAAAGCCTTTAACCTGGCTTTGGCTGTACCACAATAAAAATTTAAAAAAAATCCAAAAAATTCAAAAAAAAGTTTTTTCTTATTTTTTCCAAATAAAAAAAAAAGAACAAAAAAATTACATCAGATGTTAAAAAAACTAGCCAGAACACACGTTGGACGCCAATTTGTGGCCTACTAAAATGCGTTGGATGACATTTGTGGCAGCTTAAAGACGTTGCCGCCATTTTGTGACACTGTAATTAGAATAATAACAATTTGCCAACTTGTGACACAACAAAAACCACTGAATAATTAAACAGATATCTGGAAGCAGAACTGTATTTTTCAGCTAGGTAAAACATTGATATGCCCGGTAACTTTTATACAGTGGAGAAGGGGGGTTCAGAAATAAGAAAATTTTAAGTGCGCCACAGTGTTTAATACCAATGTTTTACAAAGAAGATCTTAAATAAAATACAGTTCAACCCAAACGCTGTAGCCAAACAATGAAATTCTACCTACTTCCGAGGCTTCCAGAGTATTTGTGTAATTAAAAAACCAAAAAAATTGACTAATAAACGAGATAAAATTCTAAAAGATTTTTAACTGAATCAAAATGACACAAATAGAAAGTTCTTTATAGGTAGTAGTATTTACCCACCTTTGAGTCAGTAGCGTAGGACTCAATTATATGAATGATTGTTAAAAAAAAAATATATATATACTTCCAAAATTATTCCGTCATAGGGGAGATCTGGACCAAATATCTGCTGTCATCATTCTACGTTAGGTAGAATGAGACAGACAGCAACCCAGTCCGAGATCTACCCCAGGAGGTAGTGATGTAAGGAAACCGCTAAAAAAGATAACCTCATCTCTCTTTTTGTCTCTGCAAAGTCAGTCATTGGGTTGTACAAATAACGCAAAGATTTAGTTCATCTTGTTTATTCTAAAGGTTGAAGTTGAAGTTAATATTGGAAACATGCTTAAAATAAATGAGCTAACAAGGAAACCAAGTCATAGCCAGAATGGCACGCAATAGCAATTTAAACTTAGCTTAATTATGCTGCAAAACTGGGGTTATGACGTCATGCCTTATCTTGCGTTTACAAAAATGTTGAAATTATATGGTGAAAATTATATATATATATACATATATATATATATATATATATATATATATATATATATATATATATATATATATATATATATATATATATATATATATATATATAAACAAATATTATATCTAAGGGTGTACTTGCTCCTACCTTGGTCCTGGTTTATAGAATGAGTAAAAATAAAAAAGACTTATTTTATTTTGTAAACCTGGAGTCCTGTTGTCCAGATATCTCCTCACCACTGCACCGGGTCCTGTCCTGTTCACGCCCACCCTGAGGATCTCCTAGCACATGATGCTAGGGCAGCACATAGTCAAAAATGGTTACTGGATTCTTGCCCGAACGTAAAAACCCTGTGGAAAATGAAATGTTTCAGTTTCCTGGAATTCGTCAATTTTGCACGAAGTTCCCCTACACCGAGTAACTTAAATCGAGAACCCCATGTCGACTCAATAAAATAAAGTAGATTTAAACAGATGAACTAAACTAATCCTAACGTACCTTTCCCAGGGTTACAACTGGCCAATTTGTGGCCTTTTAAAATGCGTTGGGTGACATTTGTGGCAGCTTAAAGACGTTGCCGCCATTTTGTGACCCTGTAATTAGAATAATGACAATTTGCCAACTTGTGACACAACAAAACCACTGAATAATTAAACAAATATCTGGAAGCAGAACTGTATTTTCCAGCTAGGTAAAACATTGATATGCCCGGTAACTTTTATACAGTGGAGAAGAGGGGGTTCAGAAACAAGAAAATTTTACGTGCGCCACAGTGTTTAATACCAATGTTTTACAAAGAAGATCTTAAATAAAATACAGTTCAACCCAAACGCTGTAGCCAAACAATGAAATTCTACCTACTTCCGAGGCTTCCAGAGTATTTGTGTAATTAAAAAAAACAAAAAAATTGACTAATAAACGAGATAAAATTCTAAAAGATTTTTAACTGAATCAAAATGACACAAATAGAAAGTTCTTTATAGGTAGATGCACATTTCCAGCAGGTCACAGTGTACCCACCTTTGAGTCAGTAGCGTAGGACTCAATTATATGAATGATTGTTAAAAAAAAATATATATATACTTCCAAAATTATTCCGTCATAGGGGAGATGGAACAGAACCTCGTTCCACCAGCACAACTGTCCCGTCGATGGAATGGACGGTGCTGTAACCAGAGGAGAAAACAATACATAGTTTTTATCCAACACGTGGTTAAAAGAAAAATATAAAAACGCCAAAAATTCCCTACGTCTTTTGTCAAAAAAGTACATTTCACACGAAAAATAATTACAATCTGGGAGGCAAATATTATCTTGAAGAGTCCTCGAATAATAAAAAAAAATGAAAAAAATAAAATCGAACTTACCACTGCTCTTTCCGTAGAAACGGCGTAGGGCGTAAATCCCCTTCAAAAGGGTGTGAGCGTCACTTTAGATTACGCCTAACACGACGGACTCACAATTATACCGTCTTGGGTATAATTTGCAACTACTGCAATGCCAATAACCACAAAACAATGGCGACACCACAAGACGGCCACCAGCCCAGCCAAAATTCTTTAGGAAAAAGAGACCAGGCACTTTGTCGAGAACACCAAAAAATGAAGTGGCCGGAAACCATTTTGTAAATGTGGTGGGGACAGTAAAACGCAATACCAACCTAATTTTCCCGGTTAGATTCAAATAAGGATGCAAACCTATTTATAAAAAAAACGCTCTCACAGAAAAGTCACTAAATGCGGTTTGCAACACTGGAGGAAGAACCCGCGGTTTTCAAATTAACCAATGAGAAAATACACCAATATTTCCATACCGGTATATAGGGGGCAGCACCGACCAAGGGGATAGAAAATACGTAAGACGCACACTGAGATGTTGTCGGATCTTTTCCACGGATGGAATTTTTATAACAAGGACGTCGAGACACCCTCCATACATAGACCGAACATTTGCCTACCGGACCCCTGCCAACATAGCAAGTAGGAGGAAAATAACCCGCTAGACTATAAGAAGCTCAGCATTGAAACCATCAACTGTAAAATCAATTACCGGAGAACAGAGCTTGCATCAAACCCAGGAATATTCGAACACTCAACCAATTCCCATATGAGTAAAGCTATACTGAGTGTAGAATTTAGTTGTATTTTAGTTACAGTCTTAGTCAAAAGTTTCCTTTGCTCTTTATAAATGTTTTCTCTAAGATTCATATGGTTTGACGCCATTTTTGTAAAACATTTCTAAATTAATAAAGTTGTTTCTGAACCTGAACCTAAAAATACACACTGAACTACTGCTTAAACTCGGCACAAGAGTGTTCAGATGTTAACTCACACGATTTCGTTTATTCTTTTAGTCTTGGTTTTTATCCCTCGTTTATCTCCCATTTACAAAAGTGCATAACTCGTATTTATTTTATCTTCTCCTCATCAAATTAATAAAGATATCAAAGGGGCGGAGCCTCGGTTGTTCCTGGTCAAACCGTGGACCTAACTATGTTTTCGTGCTATCAAATCTAGCTAATCCGTGAAGGATATGGGGTTCGGATTGTCCCAATATCTTCGAAAATAAACATAAGCGAATGAACTTTTTATCCAAATGTTTCCTCCCTGTCACTGAAACCATTTGTGATGCGGCAACGCCGCCATTCCCCAGCAGTACAGCTGTTTAATTTCGTGAACGTCAAAGAAAATCACAAAATTCCACAGATAACAATCAAAAGTTCTTATGTGATTTTCCCGAAACCTGTGATATATATATATAAATTCCAATTACGATATCCAGATAATGCGATGTGCGTAGTGTCCACAGTAATTCGATGGAATGCCTCATTTTAAGGTAATTTCCTAGACACTATATACCCTCCAAACCTAGCTCTATAAAATACCCTTAATTTGTGTACAGAAAGGCGAGTCGAAGAGCCTTGATTATCCACCTAAACAAACAAATATGTAACGTTGCCTTAAACGTAAAAATGACACGTTACAACTCTAAGTAGATTGTACGGTAGGATTCTTAGAAATCTAATAGAGAATGATTTTCATGAACAAGAAGAAGAAGAAGAGCAAAGAGGGTTTCGCGCAGGCAGATCTTGTAGTGATAATGTATTTTGTCTTAAACAAGTAATTGAGAAAAGGAGCGCCAGAAATATAGAGACTCATGTTACCTTTGTGGACCTACAAAAAGCATATGATACCATTCCAGTAGAAAAATTATGGACAGATTTAGAGCAAACTAATATCAATCATACATACATAAAAGCGATAAAAGAACTATACAAAGGGTCAAAATCTAAAATTAAAATTGGAAATCGACTTTCAAAAGAATTCCTGGTAACAAAAGGCTTAAGACAGGGATGTTGTATCTCTCCAACTCTTTTTAAAATATATAATGCAGTAGCTCTAAAAAACTGGAAACGTAAAGTGCACGGCATGGGAATACAACTTAACGACCTATTTACCATATACACACTACAGTTTGCTGACGACCAAGTAATTGTGGCTAATAATAAAGAAGACATGGAGTATATGATGAGAAAGTTAACAGAAGAATACCAAAAGTGGGGACTAACAGTGAACGTGGACAAGACACAGTACTTATGTATTGGAAACGAATCCAGTGAGTTAGTATTAGAAAATGGACAAACAATATCTCCATGCAATGAGTATGTATACTTGGGTGTCACATTTGATAAGACAGGAACAGACTGTAAAGAATTGGAAAAAAGAATAGTAAAAGCAAAAAGTTATTGGATGTCTTAACAGTATTTTATGGAGCAGAGAGATAAAAAAGAATGTAAAATTTAACATATATGAAACAATGGTCAAAAGCACGCTGTTGTATGGAATAGAGACTTGTCGCGTAACAGAAAAATACAAAACAAAAATGGAAAGTGTTGAAATGGATGCAATAAGAAGATCAATGAGAATATCTAGAATAGATCACATAAGAAATGAGATCATAAAAGAAAGAATGGAAATCGAGGGAAACATAACGGATGACATCACTAAAAGGCAACTGATATGGTACGGCCATGTTCAACGGATGAACGACGAAAGATTACCAAAGCAGGTCCTAGAATGACAACCAATAGGGCGCAGAAAAAGAGGGCGTCCTAAACTAGAATGGCAACAGTCAATCCAACAATGAGTCAAAAGAATCTGACAGAGGATGAATGTCAGGATCGAAGGAGGTGGAGAATAGGCATCGGACAACGTAGAAAAACGTTCTAAACCGACATAGTAGTAGTAGTATCAAGGTGACATTTGACCTACTTGCACTTGTGAACCTATAAGCTCGCGGAAAGCCGAGAAAATAAAAATCAATGGAAAAAAGTGAGTTTGAGCAAAAGAGAAAATAGTTGTAATTTTTTATACCAAATTCCCGATTTTTGTCTCTATTTAGGCCCCAGTCTCTATTTACCCGGTTTTCCGGTACTGGTTATACAAATTATCACTTTTTTATATGAATGTAATATAATATGTCCAATCACACCTTCAATAAGAATAAAAAAAATGGATCGAAGACGGATCTGATACCTTCCTATACCATAGCACACTCCAAGTAAAATCCATGCTATATCAGCCTTAAAAACAGTCTTTTGAAAATATCTCAGAAACGAAAACTCCTATGTACCTTTTGGTTGAAACATGATTATTGAGAAAAACATTTTCTTTTATATTCCGAAAACCGCATATTGATGTGATGGACCGTTAAAAAGCTAGCATTAATGGATTTTGACCCAAATCTAATCAGCTGGTTACAGTGTCGAACAATATTTTACCTAAAAATGTTATGCAAATCGGTTTAAGAGCTATCGTGTTACGGACTGACATACACACACACAGACGTTATGCCGATATTGCTAAGATAGGTCCGAATACACACAAATAACACATTTTCGGCCTTATCTGAAAAAAAAATTGTCGAAAATAATACCTTTTCTAGCCATTGCTGCGCGGTCCAGGAAGGTAATAAATAATGTTTATATATCTTTTACCTTCACAGTTATGATATTCTATTCTTATCTATCTGGGGGCACGGCAGTGCCCCGCCAAGACCGCGCAAACTGCTGTATCATCTTTTCTTGAAACATTTCAGCCCATATTTGACCTATCTAAAACTCTACTTTGGAACGAGCTACGAAACTCAAACTTTGCGCAGTCGTAGACCTTCATAGAGCTAACAACTGCTCCAAGTTTCTTGAACATCCATAGAGTAGTACAGTAGTAGTTACCAAATTTCAAAAAACGTCGAAATTGCCACTCACTCACTAATGTACAGATCATCAAAATTCTACTGTACTTCCAGACATTGGAAAAAATCAAAAAACCCCAACATTTTAATTTACTCCCCTCTCCTATGTAGAGGAAGGTTGCCTAATTTTGGATAGTTTTTTTATTTTAACTTTTTTTGTGTGACGAAAACATATTATGTTAATTCTTCTATTCCTAAACTATGTTCGTCAATAAAAACAGGGTACACTCACAAAAATATGTATTTCAACCCTAAAGAATACAAAAATTCGACCAAAGTAAAACAAAGCACTTTTTCAAATTTAAAAATAGGGTTCCCAAAATAGGATACCCTATATTAGCAACGCAACTACATGTGTTCCTAATTTTTCGATATCCAAATTTAGGTATAACTTCCTATCCAAAATTAGGCAACCTTGATATTCTAGGTTATTCGACTAATATCAAAAAGTCCGTGAGAGAAAATCTTATTTCAAATACATAGTCTACAACAATTCTTGTACATTCTTGCCAAATTACACTTTCCTAGGCTAAGTACTTACCTTTTAATAACAGTTTACACGTGGAGCAAAACAAAACTCGTTTTCACAATTAAACACATAAGCTTATGGCACCACCTAGTAGTGAACAGTCGAACTATGCGCTTCACAGAGAAACATTTTATGTTAGAGACGCTTCGTTTTGTGGTTTGAATTGAAGGAAACTGTAAACGGATTTTGAGACAATGCGATATCCAAAATTAGGCAACTATCCAAAATTAGGCGACTTTCCTCTACCATTGCCCACATCCAGAAACGCTAGAGAGCTGAGCTTTGGCGGACTGATAGAAACTATTATAAAACTATAGGAAAAAAATGTAAAAACCCTTAAATTTTATTTTGCTTCTCTCCCCTATAAATGTGAAATTATATAAAAGTAACATTATTATAACAAAAGCTGAGCTTTGAAGGGCACATTGGAACTATGATAAAAATATAGAAAAAAATCAAAACACCCAAAAATTTTAATTTTATGTAAAATATGATAAATCTATAGGAAAAAGTTTAAAAACACAAAAATTTTAATTTTTTTCCCTCTCTTATAAATGTAGAGTTTTGTAAAAGTAACATAGCCCATTTCAGTTTCTGGATGTGGGCAATGTTACTTTATTTTGTAATGAATTTTTACTGTGACTTCTTTGGGTACGTTGATCGAAAGCTCTTTTTTGAGTAGTTGGAAAACATAAAAGGCTTTTTTGCGTGATTTCTATGATTATAAGTGGTTATTAGTCTCCTCCTTTTTTTAGTGCATTTGTATAAGTGACTACACTAGAAAATAATCCTCCTGTATCGCGTTGCCTGCAAACTATTGTTATTACATTGGGGCAAAGCGGTATTATAGGGGAAGTATTTTCTTGTATATTTTCAATAACACATCAAGCAAAAGCACTTTTCATCCTGTAGGTACCTGAATACTTTTACTTAATATTTTCAAAAAAAACAATTTACAAAAAATTCTCCAAATTAGTACATGAAATTATAGTAGGGGAGGCCGTGACGAATTTGGGACCTTATATTTTCTTAGTCACCAAACATAGATAGAATTGTTCATTGATCAATTCTAAGCAAAACTGGTTATATGAATAGGGGGGTTCCGATGTGTTAAGGCACAAAGTGCAAAATAAGATATGAATACGAGGAACTTATTTTCTTAGTTATAAAACTAAGTAGTTGTAGTAGAGGGTATACCTAAATTAACTAAGAAAATATTCTGGCTAATCTCCAAAGAAGGCCAGTATTTCTGACAAGTGAAAAATAAAATTGAATGAGTGCCCTTATTTTCTTAGTGCTGAAAGTTTACAAGATGATAGGTTGTATTATAACAAAAGTTTAAAATACCATCTGGCTGTTATTCATTAACGTATTAACCGGAGGAGACCAGGAACCGCGGCAAAAATTCATTCATCAAAACAATTCGATTTGACCCCTAGATGCTTCAATAAGTTGGAAAAGAATAGAAATATTTTTTGGAAAGACGATGGCAACGCTGTGTGACACACAGCAGACGTATGTTTATTCTTTATGGTCGATCGATTTACCAGTAACGGCGGCAAAATATTTATTTATTAAAAGTAAATACCTAACTTATTAAAACAAGCAATTTAATTTAGTTTACAGCTGAATAGATACCCATTGAGAATAAAATTATACATTAAAAGCATTGTTCAGATTATGTTCTCAAATACAGAAGTCGGACATTAAAAATAGAAATCAGGCTCTAATAATGGTTCGTCCCGCCTTTTTTTTTTTTTAATCATGTCTAGTTCGGATAAAATTTTAAAGGCTAAAGCCTTGCGCTATAGTGCGATTTCACAGCTAAATTTGATCATTGAATCCGCGACCCTCGCAAAAAATGACCCTGCCTATCACAGCGGCTTTAAAGTCAAATTTCGCACATTGTCAAAAATCAAAAAAGATTTTGAAAAGCACCATAATACTTTGTTGACGTTGGTAGCCTCTGATGAGGATCGCTTAGTAGTAGAAAACAAAGTGTCTATGGACTTTTGCAAACGCTGTGACGAGATTTCCACTATATTTTACGAACTTTTCGAACTACCCTTTGAAGAGGGAGGGCTTTTGAGCAGTACGATAAATCCCATGGGCAGTCCCTGTGCCTCCACAGACCAGCATGGTTTACTGCCTAGGATAAAAATACCTCTTTTTCAAGGGGAATTTAAGGAGTTTCCAACCTTTTTGCAAGCCTTTAATGCTACCGTGCACAATAATAGGTCGCTGGGAAACTTTGAAAAATTCAATTTGCTTTTTTCTAATTTAAAGGGCCCTGCCCTGAATGTCATTTCTGACATTCCTATCCTTGCTGAAAATTATTTAAATGCCTACCACACCTTGGTGGATAGGTATACAAATAAACGATTACAAGCTTACCTTCACTGGAAGGCAATTGAAGGCTTCTCTCCTCTTACTAAAGAGAATGCTACGAGTTTGAGGAATTTGCTTGATTGTTTTTCGAAAAACTTAAGTGCCTTAAAAGTCATGGGTTTTAAAACGGAGTTTTGGGATTATATTATGGCACAAATGCTCTTGGATAGGTTGGACCTAACCACGCGCAAGGCATTTGAGCAAAATTATTGCTCCAATGAGATCCCCTCTTATGATAAAATTCGTGCTTTTGTTTCTAGCCATTGCATTGCGTTGGAACAAATACAACAAACTCAAGATTACTTAAAAAATAAAGATTTGTCAATTTCAAGTCAGAAAAATCAAGCAAAGTTTCAAAATCGATCTGCTTTGTTTGCTAATACTCAGAGAGCCTCCAAAAATGCCTCCCAGTCTCCAAATGGCCAGAGTGGCTCAAATAATACTCCAAACCCTCAAAATTTTTGTTTTCTCTGTAAAAGTGGCGATCATATAATATACAGATGTCCTAATTTTTTGGCGAAAACTCCCCAGCAACGTTTTGAGATTGTTAAACAACATAAAGCGTGTGTCAACTGTTTGGCCTCAAAGCATAATTTACCCCAGCAATGCAAATCAGAAAAAAGATGTTTACATTGTGGCCAATTTCATCACAGTCTCTTACATTTTTTTCCTATTAATTCTACACCTAGTTCTGCGAGTAGCCCCTCTACTTCTGCAGTGCAACCCCCGAGGAGCCCCGTGGCTACCGAATTTAATAGAACCACTAACACCATTGTTACTGGTATGTCTTTAAATGATCGCGAAGTACTTCTCTGTACCGCTTTAATACAAATACAGGATGTTTTTCAAAATTGGCACACAGTGCGCGCCATCTGTGACTCTGGTGCTCAATCTTCATTTATATCTAAGTCATGTGCTGATAGTTTGGGCCTTCCTAAATTTAATATCGCCATGACTCTACAAAGCTTAGATCGAATGACAACTTCGGCAAAATCTGGAATTAATTGCAATATATCCTCTTTGCGTGATAATAATTTTGTTTTTAATTTTGATGCGATAATACTCGATAAAATTTGTAGTGATTTACCTCATTCCTCATTTTCGATTAAAAGTTTTCCTTTTCTCGCCAACTTAGAACTAGCTGACCCAGGCTTTAATAAAAGCGATAAAATTGATTTATTGTTGGGCGGCGATGTGTACCCTTACATTTTGCTAGATGGTCGTTTGTCTACGGGACCCAACAACCCCGTCTGCATTAATACTATTTTTGGTTGGGGAATAATGGGCAATCTTTCACTTTCACCTTCAACTACAAATCAAATTAAAACATTTTTTACTACGTCAATGAACGATTCTTTTGTCAATTTAGATAAAAATCTACAACGATTTTGGCAAATAGATGACATACCTAATGTCAAGGCCATTGACCCCGAAGATGAGTTTTGCGAAAATTATTTTTTGAAAACTACCTCAAAAAATGAGGAGGGGAGATATATTGTATCTTTACCATTTAAAGTTACTGCTCCAGATTTTGGCGACACTCGATCCATTGCCGTACGTCGTTTTTTCTCCCTTGAGAAGAAATTGCTACAAAACCCTGATTTTTATGCTGCCTACAGCTCTGTTTTACAAGATTATTTAGATAATAATCATATGCAACCGGTTTCTGCACCTTTGCCGACCGAAATTTCAAATCATTTTTATATTGCACACCATGCGGTGTTTAAAAAAGATTCTACTAGCACCCCCCTGAGGGTGGTTTTTGATGCGAGCATGCACGCCCCTGGCAAAATCTCGCTCAACAACGCTGTTTATACTGGGCCCCCTTTACAAAGGGACTTACAAAAAATTTTATTACTTTATCGTTTGCATAAATTTTGCTTTTGTTGCGACATCCGTCAAATGTACAGGTTGATTTTAGTTGACCCTAGTCAAACTAATTTTCAAAGAATAGTTTGGAGGTTTGATCCTAACCAGCCTATTCAAGACTTCGAAATAAATAGAGTTTTATTCGGGGTCTCTTGTAGCCCCTTTTTGGCTATCAGAACTTTGCTGCAACTTGCTAGAGAGCATGAGGACCTTCCTCTTGCCTCAAAAATCATTGAGGAGGCAGTTTTTGTCGATGATGTGATTTCGGGAAGTGATGACTTTTTTAAGGCCACTGAGATGAAAAATCAATTAATCGAGCTACTTAGCCGAGGTGGATTCGAATTGCGTAAATGGGCGAGCAATTGTCCCGAGTTACTATCCGATCTTCCTGAGTCACACATTTCGATGAAGGCTCTTTCTCTCGATTTAGATGCTGAAAATTCAACTTTGAAAATTCTCGGTTTAAATTGGAACCCTCATACTGATGAATTTTTTTATACTTTCGACTGTTCTCTCCAAACATGCACTAAAAGAACAATTTTAAGTAATTTGGCCCGCATTTACGACCCTCTGTCTTTTTTGGCGCCAATAGTTTTAATTTTAAAATTAATTGTTCAATACTGCTGGGCAGAAGACTTAAACTGGGACGACCCTGTCAGTCCGGAAATTGTTTTTAAATGGGAAAAATTTAAAAATGAATTAAAGTTTTTGCATTCTGTTAAAATTCCTCGTCAAATAATTTTGCCTAATGCTAGTCAAATCCAGCTAGTAGGATTTTGCGATAGTTCAGAACGGGCCTATTGTGCTGTCGCTTATATTCGAATTTTTTATTCTGATGGAAACATTAAAGTTTTTTTTGTTTGTAGTAAATCTAGAGTCGCACCGTTGCGTCGTAAACTAACTTTACCAAGACTAGAGCTTTTAGGAGCTGTTTTGTTGGCTAAATTAATGGATTTTTTACTAGAAACGTTCTCGGAAAAAATTAAATTTGATAAAATTCTTGCTTTTACTGATAGCACAGTGACCTTATCTTGGATTCAGGGATCTCCTCACAAATTTAAAACATTTGTTTCGAATAGAACTGCCTATATACAAGGAAGAATTAGCCCTGAGTTTTGGCATTATGTTCCTACTGAACAAAATCCTGCTGACTGCGGTACTAGGGAAATGTATCCCTCTGATTTACAAAGATTTTATTTTTGGTTAGAAGGGCCTTCTTTTCTAAACCAACCTACAAATACTTGGGATTTTATGACAGTTACTTACGATGGGAATGCAGTTTTGGAAGAACAGCGAAAAAATATTTTTAACGTTTTTACTTGCGAACAAACAGTTGAATATTATGTAAACAACTTGTTTGAAAAATACAGTTCTCTTTTTAAAATTAAGAGAATAGTTGCTTACTTTTTGCGAGGGTTACAAAAGTTTAAAAATCCCTCATACAATTTTGCTACTGATTACCTTACAAATCAGGATTACTACAAAAGCTTACTTTTTATTTCGAAATGCGTACAATCTTTTTCTTTCCAAAAAGAAATTGAATTACTAAAAGATAAGAAACAGCTTCCAAAAGCTTTTCAAAAATTATGTCCATTTTTGCATAATGAAAGCTACGATTTGCTTCGTGTTGGAGGCCGTTTATGCCATTCAAATTTATCATACGATAAAAAATTTCCAATTCTTTTGCCTTCTAGTGCAAAATTCACTGAATTACTGATTTTAGATTTGCATCGCAGCAATCTTCATTGTGGTATACAGACCACAACTTTTTTACTAATGCAAAACTTCTGGGTATTGTCTGCTAAAAAGGTAGTGAGAAAAGTTTTAAGTTCTTGCCATACTTGCTGGAAAACTAAACCTAACTCCCTTCAACCCCCTATGGGTAACCTACCGAAATTTAGAGTTTCCGAAGCAAAGGTGTTCGAAAATGTAGGTATAGATTTTTGTGGTCCGTTCACGATTACTCTTGGTCGGACCAGAGGTGCAAAAACCATGAAAGCATATGTCTGTTTATTTATCTGTTGCGCTGTTAAAGCCGTGCATTTAGAGTTAGTCTCTGATATGACATCAGAAGCCTTTCTGGCTGCTCTGCGCCGCTTCATAGCTAGAAGAGGACTATGCTCAAAGATCTCTTCAGACTGCGGGACCAACTTCGTGGCCTCTGAAAAATACTTGCGACAAATTTTTTCTGATTGCGTGAAGGGGGAAGGTATAGTTTGGTCTTTTAACCCACCTGCTGCTCCCCATATGGGAGGCATTTGGGAATCAAACATTAAATCTTTAAAGACTCATCTTCACAGGGTAGTTGGAAATCAAATACTCACCTATGAGGAATTAAATACGGTTTTAACCCAAGTTGAAGCCATAATGAACTCACGTCCTTTATGTGCCTTAAGCACCGATCCTACTGATCTGGCGGTCTTGACTCCTAATAATTTTTTAAATTTGAGGCCTCCAGGTACAATACCCGATCCAAACTACTGCGATATTGCGTTAAACAGGCTGTCCAGGTGGCAACTGTTGCAAAGAATGCACCGCGATTTTTGGATTCGCTGGCATCGCGAATATTTGCACACTTTGCAACAGCGAGCCAAATGGCACCAACCTCTTGCTTCCATTGATATTGGTACTATGGTACTGATCAAAGATGAAAATTCCACTCCATTGGATTGGCCCCTAGGCCGCATTGAAGACCTTATTAAAGGTTCTGATAATGTTCCACGGGTTGCTATTGTAAAGACTACTAAAGGTACCTACAAACGGCCTTTGGTAAAACTATGCGCCCTGCCTACAAATCAAACTCTCTGAAATGCCCCTGGGCATTCTCAGGGGGGTGGGAAATGGTTCGTCCCGCCTTCCTTTTTGTAAATATGTTCTTTTACTATAATTTACCAAGTTGGTTCGAATTAGGCTATTTGGTGATTCACTAGAGCATTTTCTATTTTTTGTTTATTTAGTATCAATTAACTAATTAAGTACTTAAAATTACTGGGTTATTTGCATTTGAAACTCCCGCGGTTTTAAAGGCAAATATTACAATTTGCTATAATTAATTTACTTTACATAAAATGCATTTTGAATTACTAAGGTTCCTAGTTCCTTTAATATGGACCTTCGTAATCTCATTCCCTCCTACTTATTCCCTTTTCTCCTACGCCTATGGATTAACGACGCCACTGGGCGCCATGTGGGAGAATGAACGCAGCAGCGATACCTGCTGCCGCATCACGGAGAACCGTTTCGCCTTCGAACGATAATACACGCGTGTTAGCGACTCTCCTACCACATTCATGTGGGGTGCAAAAAGCACGGTTTAACAGCGTGTCCTCCCATGAGTTCCGCTTCCTGTATAAAAATGGTAAGTGAAAATGCATTATTTTTACCTTACATACATTTGTTTATTGCTACACTAACCTAGAAGGTAAACTAGACCATTTCAGAATCCCTTGTACCAGCTTAGCCTATGACCTTATTCCCTTAAAATTACAGTCCACATCTGACACCGTTAAATTCCAGACAACTCTCCTATCTGGACCACCAGGGAGCCCCAAATAAAAACTTGAGAGCCCACTTGATTTTCGAATCGGGGCACTCACCGAGAATTGTGAAGTCGTCTTCAGCAGCCGAAAACGGTATTAAAGGTTCTCTTTTTCCTAGCGACAATTAGATCACCAGTAGTACAGTTGTGGAGGTTCTAATGCAATTGGTAACATGCCATCCAGTTCTGTCTGTCTGTATGTCTGTCTGTCTGTTGCTGAAGAAGTGAACTTGGTATGACCTTGGGACTAAAAGAAGTGTGTAAGAAGTTGTGAGCAATGACGTAACAACCAGAGGCTGTTGAAAGGCCCTATTGGTCAATGAGTTAGGTGCCAATGCGAGAGTAGGTAAAATGGGATGTTTTTTTTAAGTTAAATAGCTACTTCACTAGCTTAGCCTGGTCTAGGTAAGTCTTAATGTGAAAAAGGCCTTAGGTAATTGTTGGTTAAAAAATAAAATAATTTCTAAAAATATTTGTTAAAATTAATCGGGATTGTCTGTGTATCTCTTATCATTGTGTATGCATTGTTTATAACCTTATGACCCACACACGTTCCTGTTTTATTTAATACAGCTGGTTACTTATGCTGTACAGGATGTCTCAAGGTAAATAATTCTAAAATAAAAAACTCAAAGTATGTTTTAATTATATATTTTTATTCATATATATCATATAAACCACACTCATCTCGACCATCAAATTTAAAAATAATTGATTGAAGATGTTTTTTCACGTCATAGTTTGGATATATTTTCGTATATTCCAGCGCTGCCTCTGTTAATTTACGTTTCCATATTGTAGGTAATAATGGGTATAATGTTGGTAGTTTTTCCTTAATGATGTATCTGCATGAATCAAACCCAAAAAAAATGTATCCATTCTGCTAACCATTTATAAATATTTTCATTTCATTTTTCCCTTCTAAAAGTTCTTCTATTTCAAAGTCAATTTTAGTTGACCAATAATTATATTGAAAGTCCATCTTAAAGTGTCCATCTTAAATTTTAATTTATGATCTAACTGTTATAGCTCTGGCTGAACGAATGAATGAAGTGTTGGTTAAAAAGATATAAGGCAAAAGTTGTTTGTGGTGTTTAACACCACGTGACCAATGCATGAAAGAATAGTGATATGTGTTTGTATTGCATCACCTGCCTATTATGTAACGTAATCCGTGGCTGTTGTTCAAGTTTGAAGGACCCAAGTAATAATTTGTACCTATTATTGTGTTGTTACCTAACAAGGTATAAAATTGACAGGATAGCCAACAAAAAGACCTTACTAGCTTAAAAAATAATAATAATAATTTTATATGTGTATTTTTTAGTGTTGTTTATATAGTTAACAGATAACCTTATGACCCCTCACATGTTTCTGTGTTATCGAATTAGCAATAACCACGAGACCACGTAATATGATGCAATCGTATGTAATATGATGCAATATTATGTAATACAGTTGGTTATTTATATGGTGTGACGCAATTGTCGTAATATTTGATAAAAATTACAATTTTTAATTTTTCATTTTTTAAAAATGGTTGTAATGATCGTCAACAAGAATATTGCAAACGTATTGAATGTTAATATTTCAGAATAACTAAAACTGCATCAAAATACTTAGTAATTTTAGTATCTATTGGAAAAACACACAAACAAAGGCTTAAACAAGCAAGATATGTATGTATTATAAAAAAGTAAAATAAGTGCCAAAAGGCATAATAAAATAAAATAAAAATAAGGGTACATAATGAAAGATCGCTATGAGCTGGGGGTAGCAAAGCTACTTTTTACGCTATATGTGCATGTTTTGCGTCGACAGTTTCCAAGAAAGACGCATTTCGGTGTACTGCGCAAATCTCATTTGGTCCTTAATAGTTTTTCACTAATTTCTCAGCACCTATTGAACCGATTCGAGAATTCTTTTTGTATGGGATTGATATATCTAATTTGTATTAATTTTAGCCTTAATAGTTTTTCACTAATTTCTCGGCACCTATTGAACCGATTTGAGAAATTATTTTTTTAATGCATTGGTGTGGCTTAACTTGTGCTAATTTTTATGGAGCAATAGATCACCCAAAAGGGCATTAATAGTTTTTCGCTATATTCTCAACACATATTGAACCGATTCGAGAAATTCTTCTTTTTTATTGCATTGGTGTGGCTTAACTAGTACTAATTTTTAAGGAGATCTAGATCAATCAGAAAGGCCTTATTAACTAGGTATGTAATAGTTGAATTAATGAAGACTTGGTTTAAAAATCATTAGGTTACAGGGTGAGGTGTAAAAATATGGATGTTAACCAAAAAGACCTTAATATACTGTTACGGGTTCACAACGACAAATTAAAACTCGCAATTGTTGAAAACGATACGTCAATTTATTTCGACAAATTATGTACAAAAACAAGCACTTAAACTTACTAATAACTTGCTAATAATTCACTACTATAATCGGTCTATTAACTTCGTGTTAATATCTCACGACCACTACAGTACGTTATCTGTGACTGACTGACTGATGCACGACGTCCGGCCTTATATATGAGGGGCTGCCTACTATTCGAGAACCCTTCCATCCTTGTTCGATTCGGAATCATTCCAGCCCTTTTCTAGACGGACCGTTCGCATACCAGTTTGTCACAGATAACGCAACTAAAACCTAGATTAAGAATACAACCATAAAATACGTCAACCTAATACTACACTAAACCTAAATAAATTTTAACTATAAAATTTAAATACTTAAATTTGTAACAATACCTTTAGGCGAATTAACATGTTGGTTTAAACGGCATTATTAAAGTTGTTTGTTTTTAACATGTAGTAGTAGGAAAACCAGTTTTTTAATATTGTGTTTACGTTTTGATAGGTTTGTAAAACTAAAAAGTGATCCAATTGAAAAATAGTAACTTTTAACGTAATTTAGGTTTTTTGGTAGCTATTGAGTAAGTACATTAATATCTATACATATGTGAAGTATGTTTGTGGTGTTTTATGCTAGATTAAATACCATATAAACGAAACTAACTTTACAGGTCTCCTCAGGGTAGTGTAAAAAGGGCCTTATTATCCAAAAATAGTCATTTTTAACGTAAATTATAGGTTGTCTGATAGAAATAAATATACTAGCCATTGAGTAGGTTCATTAATATTTATAAATGAAGTATGTTTATGGTGTTTTATGCTAGATTAAATACCAATATGAACGACAGGAAACTCACTTTACAGGTCGGTCTCCTCAGGTTAGTGTAAAAAGGGTCTTATTAACTAAAAATATTATAGCTCTGGTTAAATGGTTAGATTAACAAAATGTTGGTTAAAAAAGCATTAAGACTAATACTAGGTGTAGTCTGGTGTGACACACCTCTTTGTTAAACAAGTTTAGTAAATTTTTGGTATTTGGTTAGAATAGTTATCTATATCTATTACAAATAGAATGATACAAACACGAAAAAGCCAATTTAATATATTTTTTTCCTCATTTCTCAACGTATATTGAATCGATTTAAGAAATTATTTTTGTATGTGAT
Organism: Aspidapion aeneum; assembly: GCA_963576565.1. Taxonomy (NCBI): domain Eukaryota; kingdom Metazoa; phylum Arthropoda; class Insecta; order Coleoptera; family Brentidae; genus Aspidapion; species Aspidapion aeneum. The sequence goes on along the minus strand of OY755041.1, from coordinate 71,110,712 downwards.
TGGTGCTGGATTCACATTGACTTTATTTTTTAGGAAGATAACTCTCGGTCACTAGGACCTTGTTAGGTTTTTGTTGATGTCACAACTTTAAATAGACCGATTTGAAAAATTATTGTTGTATTGAATTAGGGGATCCAAATTAAATTTATTTTTATCAAGGCAAAGCTCAATTAAAAGTAGTTTTCTGCTGATATCTCAACTTCTTATTTAACCGATTTCACATATTGTTTTTTAAGTTCAAAAATAATTTTGGTTCAAAAATAAATGAGAAGAGAAAAAACTATTTTAATATGCAATCAAAACGACATTATTATATAAACACACCCTATGAAAAGTTGTTTACCTATAAGTTTAATTTTTGTTTGTTACCTATTTATTATTGTGTGAGATTTGATTTTAAAAATTGAATTAAAACTAACACTTTAATTTAAAATAAAGCAAAGAAACTTTAATTTAAAATAAAGGAAAAAACTTTAATTTAAAATAAAGCAAAAAAATGGTCATTTTTGTCAATGAGATAATTTAACTAACTACCTATGTAACTGCTAAAGATATTATTTGATTAATGCTGCCAGTTATTTTTCTTTTTTTGAATTTTTTGGAAAACCTAACCTTAAAGTTTGTTTTGATATTTTGGGCTTTTTGCAAAAACCTCCAAAAAAGAAAGTCCTGTTTGGGAAAAATTCCGATCAGGTGATAATTTCTCCCTTTGTTGAAAGTTATTTTCTTTTTGATCACCTTATCATTTTGGTAAGATCATGCGCGGTTTTTGCTCACGCTGGGAGTTCGAGCGCCACCCTGTGTGTGACAGGAGAATGAAGACTTCACTTCCGCCAAAAAACTAAAAGAAGTCACACGTGTTTTCGGGTTGAAGACCGAAATTCCAGTCGCAAGAAGGGGCGGTGCCGCCAATGCAATTTTTGGGGCTGCTGCAGAATTACAGAAGGTAAGCTTCTAGCGTGTTGCCGATTTTTTCCTTTCTTAGTTTAATAGACTCTGTTTTCGCAGGCGGGGCGAATTTAATTTTGGGGTTATTTTTTTTGGGATATCTCTAGTTTTTCTCCCCTTCAGGGCTCAGATCTCTATTTGGTCCTTTAGACCCTTATGTTTTGAAAAAGCCCTTTGGATTTTACAGTTTTTTTTGTTAAAAAATTGGTAATTTTATAGTTTTTTTGCAGCAACCATATTTTATCGTTTTTTTGCCAGATTCGGACATTGTTGTTTTTGTACTGGTTTTTTTTTAGAGTCCGCATGGTTTTGAAGGTTGGTTGCCCTGAGTTTGGTTTATGAGCTCGTGCGGCGATAAAAAAAACCCCCCGTTCGACATTTGGCAGCAGCCCGCCCCCCCCCCCCGTTCTTTTTCTTGCTGGCTGACATTTCATTGACGTTTGTGTGTTCTAACCTCACAACTTCACGTGTTGTTTTGTTTACCTCCGAGGTTAGAAAATTATTGATTATTCGTCGGGTTTCGAATTTGTTTGTGTGAAATTCGTCGAAATTTACCTTCGTTTTTTGCTTTCGTTAAGCGCGAGATTGTTTCCGCGTTCTTAGCGAACCGTACCCGGGTGTTGATAGCGAAAAAACCTACTTTTTTGTATCTGATAAAAACCGCTTTGTCATGTCTGACATAAAAGTTTTGAAAAAATAACAAAATAGCGTTTCTAATAAATTAAAAACAACCTATAATAGAGCCGTCGAAGCCCAGGGCAATGCAGAGAAGGCAAAAAAGTTAAAACCCAGATGGGAAGATGTGCCTTCTCTGGTAAGTCACTTCGATGCATTGCATTTTGAAATTATAAGCTTGGATAGTAGTGATCAGATACAGGAAAGTCAGGAAACTTTAGTGCAGGAATTTGATGAAATGAAATACACAATTAGATCGATTTGTCGTGAGCTCTATCTGGAGGATTACCAAGATGCCTCACAGACAATTTTGAACCATTCCCTGGTAAATGTGGACAGGGGTCTTGAAATTAAAAGAATAGAGGTACACCATTTTGACGGTAATCTTAAAAAATGGCCCACCTTTTTTGATATGTTTAAGTCACTTGTCGACAATAAAGCTGACATGAGTGAAATAGCTAAATTTCAAGCCTTAAATACCGCTCTGGTGGGAGAGGCCGCATCTGTAATTAGGAACATACCGCTAACCTCTGATAATTATCGAGTAGCCTTCGATGCGATGATTAGACGCTTTAATAATAAAAGACTTTTGGTAACAAATTATTGGACGTCTATTTGTAAAGCCCCTTCTGCAAAATCGAGCAACCACATGATTTGAGGTTATTGTTGTCCACTTTCCGGGAAAATTTGGAAGCATTGTCAAACTATGATGATGCAGACCTTTTAGATTTTGCTAAAATGATTCTTCTTTTGCAAAAAGTTGAAACCCCATTGAAAACTCAGTTTGAGATTGAGTATAGTGATAAGGAAATCCCGTCCTATAAAGATTTGTTTAAATTCTTAGAGAAAAATTGTCGGGCTTTGGAAAATAGTTCTCTTTTGAATAAGCCGAAGGAGGTCTCACCTTCTCTACCCCCTAGGAAGGGTGGCAAACCACCCTATCCTGTGTTATTGACTGGAACAGGCCAGTCTGGTAATAAACGTTGTGTTTATTGCCAGCAACAGCCCTACCATCCCCTTGTGAAGTGTACCAGATTTCTGGAATTAGAAGTAGGTCAGCGCCATCAATTTGTTAAGCGTGAACGATTGTGTTTTAACTGCTTTGGCAAACATGGTGTATCTCAATGCCCTACAAATGCCACGTGTCGTCAGTGCCAGGGTCTTCACCATTCCCTGTTGCACTTTGTGAAAAGCTCTCCGAGCCACCAAGTTGATTGTCCGGGGGAGACCCCCCCGTATACCTGATAGTGAGGGTGCCAAACAGGCATTGTGTACCGCTACACCCAGTAGCAACCATTTTAAACCTCGTAAGAGGAGACCTGTGTTTTTAGATGATCGTCCAGGGGAGACCCCCCGTATACTTAATAGTGAAGGTGCCCAACAGGCATTGTGTACCGCTACACCCAGTAGCAACCATTTTGAACCTCTTAAGAGGAGACCTATGCTTTTTGCAACTGCCGAAGTTTTAGTGTTAGATGCCCATAACAAGTTTGTGTCTTGTCGGGCAATTTTAGATTCCGCTAGTGAAGTGTCCTTTGCAACCGTCTCTTTGGCTGAGAGGTTAGGACTTAAAGTAGCTCCGAATAAAGCTCCTATTGAAGGAATAAATGGCATGATTTCTAGTACATCAGATGGCAATGTAACATTGCAGATAAGCTCGTCCAAGTTTCCTGATAGTTTGTTTTCCTGTGATGCCATTCTTATTCCTAAAATTTGTGGAACCATACCTGTGACTATTGTAGAATATGATTCTATTTAGTGGCCGTACCTAAAAAATTTAGATTTTGCTGATCCTAATTTTGGACAACCTAGTGGTGTAGACCTTTTAATTGGTGTTGGTTTGTTTGGTCAGATGCTTGTGCCTGGCTTTAAAAAAGGAGAAAATGGAGGACCTTGTGCCATTAATTCAATATTTGGTTGGATACTCTTTGGTGGTATTGATGGTTCTCGTAAAACTCAAAAACCCATTAGTTTGTTGACCACAGTGTCTTCCCCTATAGAATCTCGATTAAATAGTACCTTACAAAGGTTTTGGGAACTAGAATCGACCCCTCAAAAAATCCCTCTTTCCTCTGATGAGGATTTGTGTGAAAAAATATTTGCTACCACTCATTCAAGAACTGAGTCCGGCAGATATGTTGTTCGCTGGCCTTTCAGAGAGCCTCGACAAGAACTTGGTAACTCTAAAGGTCAAGCATTGCGTAGATTTAATATGATGGAAAACCGATTGTTGAAAAATCCTGCTTTGTATAGTGCGTACAAAGACTTTGTTCAGGATTACCTAGACCAGGGACATATGAAATTGGCCAATTCTAGCCCTGACTTCCATTCATATTTTATTCCACACCACCCAGTTGTGAAGGCAGATGGTGACTTGTCAAAAATTCGAATTGTTTTTGATGCATCTGCCAAGACCTCAAATAGTCGTAGCTTAAATTCTATTTTATTGGTAGGACCTAAACTCCAAAGAGATATTGTGTCAATATTGCTTACTTTTCGCCTTTATAGTGTTGTATATTCTAGTGACATACGTCAAATGTTCAGGCAGATTGATATGCATCAGACTGATGTGTGTTATCAAAAGATATTGTTGCGGTTCGACCCAACCGAGGAGATTCAAGAGTACTCTCTTCAAACAGTAACTTATGGTGTGAACTCGAGCCCATACCTAGCTATTCGTACTCTTCGCCAGCTCGTTAAAGATCATGGCAGTGGCTTTCTACTAGCGAGCAAGGTGTTGATGCATACTACTTATGTGGACGATGCCATCGGATTAGCTAATTTTGTAGCTGAAGCTTTAGAAAGCCAGAAAGAGCTAATTGCGTTGTTAAAATTGGGTTGTTTTGAACTTCGTAAGTGGACTAGCAACACTCCTGAGTTACTAGAATCGGTTCCAGCTAGTCATCAGCAACCAATTTCCTTTGATGATAAATCTGCTGGTTTAAAAATCCTTGGACAAAAGTGGTATCCAAAATTGGATTCGTTTTGTTATGATGTGATGCCCATGGAAAGACCTTGTACCAAGAGAAACATTCTTTCTGAGATTGCAAGGATATATGATCCACTCGGGTTCCTAGCCCCAGTTGTTTTGGTTGCTAAATGTTTAATGCAACGTTTGTGGGTCCAGGGTCTTTCATGGGATGATACCCCCTCCAGTGATATTGTTGCACAGTGGCAACTCTATGTGTCGCAACTACCATTATTATCTTCGATATCAATACCTCGTTATGTTGTGAAGCAAAATGCTGTCACCACTGAATTGCATGGCTTTTGTGACGCCTCAATGTGTGCATATGGTGGTGCAGTATATATTCGATAAATTGAGTTGGATGGAAATATTTCTATCTCCCTTTTGTGTGGGAAAAGTAGAGTGTGCCCTTTGAAAAGTATTTCTATTCCACGCTTAGAATTGTGTGCTGCTGTATTGTTGGCAGAGCTATTGGAGTTTGTTGGCAATCATCTTGATTGCGTCCCGATTGATAAGATTTTTGCTTGGTCTGACTCCAGCGTTACCCTGGCTTGGATAAAATCGTGTCCATCAAAACGAAAGGTTTTTGTAGCCAATCGTGTAACGACTATTCAAGAGAAAGTTCCCCCCAGCTGTTGGTACCATGTAAATGGTAAGGAGAACCCAGCTGATTGCTTATCCCGGAGCTTACTTCCTGGTCAATTGATAGACCATCCTCTTTGGTTAACTGGACCATCCTGGTTGGCCCAGTCTAGTGAAACATGGCCTATGAACCACAAAATTGATGCGTTTGATGCTGATCTACCCCCTGAGGAAAATCGTTTTGTTTTTGGGACAGAAATACCCCTTGATGGAGTACAGCTGTTACTCACTAAGTACTCCTCTTTACGTAAAATCTTGGGCATTGTTGCCTTTTGTTTGAGACCTTTTCGAGTGAAAAAAGATCCTTCTTTATCTTTTCCTACTAAAGCCCTCAATGAGGCAGATCTTTATTATGCTACTTTAGTTGTTGTGCGAGTTGTACAACAAGAAGTTATTTTTGAAGATTTGAAAGGTATACGTAAGGGTGAGAGTTGTGCTAAGCCTCTTCGAAAGTTAGCTCCTTTTCTTGATTCCCATGGTGTTCTCAGGGTGGGCGGTAGATTACGTCACACTGATTTAGCATATGAGGTGAAACACCCCATGTTGTTGCCTCGTAGTCATAGGCTTACCACTTTGATTGTTGAAAAATTCCATAATGAGCATGGACATCCAGGTCCTCGCTTATTGGAGTACCTCCTAAATCAACAGTTTTGGATTTTGTCGGTGAAAAGTGCCATTCACAGTGTTGTTTCCAAGTGTTTTTGTTGTGCCAGGGTAAATCCCAAACCATTGCACCCATTCATGGGTGACCTTCCTAAATTTAGAGTGTCCCAGTGAAGCCCTTTTCCCATGTTAGTGTAGATTTTATGGGTCCATTCTCCATCACGTTAACCAAGCGTCGTGGTGTAAAAAGTCAAAAGGCTTATGGGTGTATTTTTGTTTGTTTCCCAACAAAGGCCATTCACCTGGAGGCTGTTTCTGATTTGTCCACTGATGCATTTTTGGCTGCCCTCCGCCGATTTGTTGGTAGATGTGGCAGATGTGCTGCCCTCTACAGTGACCAGGGCACTAATTTTGTTGGGGCAAATAACCTCCTTGTGTCCTATTGTCAGCAAGCTGCTGAGACTTTAGCGATTAAGTAGTGTTTTAATCCACCCGTCAGTCCGCATTTTGGTGGACTCCATGAGTCTGGGGTAAAGTCCACGAAAACTCATCTGAAGAGAATTGTGGGGGATCAAATCCTAACCTTTGAAGAGTTGATGACTGTATTGGTTCAGATTGAGGCTATTTTAAATAGTCGACCATTGTGTAGTATGAGCCCTGATCCTCATGACTTTCAAAGTCTTACTCCTGGACATTTCCTCACTTTGGAACCCTTGACAGCCCCTCCCGATGAAGACCTAACCAATGTTAAGTTAAACCGTCTCCATCGCTGGCAGCTTGTTCAGCAGATCCAGCAGCATTTTTGGCGCCGCTGGCATATGGAGTATTTACAGTCGTTGCAACAACGCGAAAGATGGAATACCCCTGATAACCCTCCAAAAGTTGGAACATTAGATTAGTAGCGTTGAAAGACGAAAACCTACCCCCATTGAAGTGGTCACTCGGTAGAATTGAAAAAATTTACTCGAGTCCAGATAGAATCCCCCGTGTCGTGCAAGTAAAAACCGCGAAAGGATTACTTGACCGTAGTTTGGTGAAGGTATGTCCGTTACCCAGCCAGTAACCAACCTTCAAAGCCTTGTGTAGCGTGAATCATGCTTATTTGAATTAACTTAAGTATGACGTCCATAGTTATTGCGATAAAATTATTGTTGCAAAAATGCTAATTTATTGTTTAGACCTTTTGGGTAATTGAATAACCTTTTTTTTTTATTTTTTTTTTGTTTTTTTGGGTTTTTCTATAAAAATTGGGAATTTTTATGGTGGGCGGAATGTTTAATGCCAGTTATTTTTCTTTTTTTGAATTTTTTGGAAAACCTAACCTTAAAGTTTGTTTTGATATTTTGGGCTTTCTGCAAAAACCTCCAAAAAAGAAAGTCCTGTTTGGGAAAAATTCCGATCAGGTGATAATTTCTCCCTTTGTTGAAAGTTATTTTCTTTTTGATCACCTTATCATTTTGGTAAGATCATGCGCGGTTTTTGCTCACGCTGGGAGTTCGAGCGCCACCCTGTGTGTGACAGGAGAATGAAGACTTCACTTCCGCCAAAAAACTAAAAGAAGTCACACGTGTTTTCGGGTTGAAGACCGAAATTCCAGCCGCCAGTGCAATTTTTGGGGCTGCTGCAGAATTCAGAAGCTTCTAGCGTGTTGCCGATTTTTTCCTTTCTTTTTTAGTTTAATAGACTCTGTTTTCCCAGGCGGGGCGAATTTAATTTTGGCGTTATTTTTTTTGGGATATCTCTAGTTTTTCTCCCCTTCAGGGCTCAGATCTCTATTATTATTAACATTTTCTTATTTGTTTAAACTTTAGACAAAATCCTTCTAGATTTAACATCCGAAGATGCCTGAATGTTAACGAAGATTTACGATTACCTTAGAAAATCTGATTTAATGTTCGAAGTTAGGTACAAAAACTCTGACATGTGCCATATAAATTATTGCACTATAGGTTTGGTGTAACATAATGTATAAACGAAGAAGGCTGAACTTCTTAAAATAGTAAGTGGTTGCCACAAATCTCTCATTCAAGCTTTTCAGTATAGCATTAAACAGAAGGGTAGAAAATTAATAAAATGTGCACGCGCTTGCAGATAGAACAACAATCTATCAAATGTTAAAAAAAAATATGGACATGTTTCTTGTAGATAGCGTTATATTTTTTAAAATCATTTTGTATATATAATAAAGCGAAAAACAGAATTAAAATATCATATACAAACAGGTGTTTCTTTATTGAACAATATTTGGCATTTGGTAACAAACCAGTGTTTATTTATTAAACAACTGTTTTTGATTTCTTTTTTCTTTTTTCTTTATTTATACCTTAGACTATAGGAGAAGACTAGCAGATAAAAAAAACTTACTTACTTGGTAAAAAAGTTTAAAATCTTTGTTTGGCCCATCGATAACTCAATTTCCTTTCTCTTTAAGAATCATCAAAATTGTATTCTCCTCTAACCTTGATTTTTCTTTTTAAAGTCAATGCGAGGGAAAACTAAAACAGTGCTTCTTTAGAAACCCTTATAATGATTACAGAACACCAAATATAGCAAGCCTTTTTTAAACCAATTGTAGAGAAAGAGATAAAACTGAAGACTGAATCTTGCTATAAATTCTGAATGGTAAAATGCGACGCTGAAAAAATTTTTTGGTAGTTTTAAGATGTTTTGATGTTATTTTTAAAGTCAAAGAACATTTAAAATATATTAAAATGATGCGGGAGTCACTTATACAACAAAACTGAACAAAAGTGTTCGGAAATTTCGTTTCTCAGGTAAATCTTTTGAAACTGCTTGACCTTCAAACACCTTTCAAATCAAAATCATAAGTACAAATAAATCAAAGACATTTTGAGAATAATTTAGTGTGACTTTTTTTAGCACATACCAATATAGTACATTTTTTAATCCTAACTGTCATTCAAAAAATGTACAGAGTATCCCAAACTTTGGTAGTTTTAATACTTCGAGGTCTAGGTGATATGAAAATCATCAGAGCTTCATATTTTTAAACTTCGGCATCCGTATTTGAGAATATAACCTCAAAAATGTTATTATTGTTTATTTTTCTTGTAAATATGTCTATTCAGACGCCGACACTGGTAAATCGATAGATGTACTCGATGTATCAAGACTAAATATACGTATGTCGTGTTTCATACAGCGTTGTTATACACTTTCTTAAAAATATTTCTCTTTTTTCTAACTTATAGGCGCATGTTGGGGTAAAAGCGAATTGTTTTCATGAATGAATTTTTATCGTTGTTCCGGGTCTTAGTTAAACTTTTAATAGTTACACAAAAATTAGGCGACATAAATAATAAAATAACACGACGCTTGCAAAATATAAGCTATCTACCTACCTACTTATTGACTTTACGTAGCGTCTTTTTTAAAAACCACTAAATATTTTCTCGTCAATGAATTAAATCATAATGAATAAAATGATAAAAACCAAGATATATTAACAAAATGCAAAACCAAACAGACATTGTGACCAACAATATCCCATGGCTACCAACTTAATAGAAATTACCAACCAGCCAATGATACCAACCAAATTTCACTGCTACCAGTGTTACCAACTTAAAAATTATCAATATATCAATGAGAAAGACATCTTCAAAAATTATTAAACTAATTAGAACATACTGTTTACAAGATTGCATAATTTCAAATACTAAAACAAATAAGAACTATTTATCATCAAGCTCTTGATGTGACCAGTCATGTCTGATATAATGCGAGAGTACATCAGATTAAATAGTATAATCAAATATGGCATTGAAAAGGCATTTATGCATTATTATTATTACTGTGGTGTTTGCTTAGCTGCAAGTTTAGTTTTCGACGAATTAGCTGAGAAATATGGAATAAAAACCAAGGTACAAGTGAGTACTAAGTTATATTCAAATGGAATTAAAATTTAACCGCATTTCTGGCTTGAGCCTAATAATTTAATATACGATCCTACTATTGCGATAACACAACATTATCTACCACAAAATTTTGCTGTTACTCATAGAAAAGGTGAATTAGTATGCAAAATAATGGAACATTTTAAAATGTTGGGAATGCTCCATGAATTTGAGAAGACCAAGTTAACAGCTGTTTACTTCGATAAGGCTCCAAATAACTTAATTAAAGTGCGTGAAAATATTCATCAAATTGTAAGCAAAATAATAAACAAATAGATTAACAAAACTTAAATAACAGTCAGATCTTGACTATGTTTGCAAGGGCCTTGTACCATCTGTAAAATATAATACACATTATTATTTATTAGCAACATAAAAGGCAGAAGGTGGGTTAAATAAAGATATACTATATTAATATATTTATTAAATGATAAGAACAATTTAAATGTTTGGAAAATGCCAACATCATTTGGAGAAGAAGACGGTTTTTGGGGAGATCAGTAATTCTATATATATTGTAAGCAAAAAATTGAAAATTTAACACATACAATCCAGACGTACTTCAGACATAATTCAGCTGTAGTTTAGATGTACTTTAGATGTACTTCAGATGTACTTAAGCTGTACTTCAGCTGTACTGCAGACGTAATTCAGCTATCCTCAGGTGTAGTTTAAACATAATTAACTTACCAATATGTTGTTGTATGGTGTAAATGATAGGTGCTCCGTATTAGAAAGAGTGGAATTAGACAAGGAAGAGCAAACAGAAAAACTTTTTGAAGCCATTCTTCAAACCTCAAAAACAAACTGCATTAAGTTTTGTTCAAGACGATAATGATTCCAATAAGGAAGATGTGTATGATAAGGTTTTTGGTCCCCCGATATTATAACAATAAGTGGATGTTAGGTAATACGAAAATATCAATGGATAATGAGAATATTGCTTTAGATGATCACATTTTCAAGCACACTTTGGGGCTTGAAAACTTTATATTATTTAAAGAACCAAAGAACTTTTCACCTCTAGAGCATCAGATCTACAAACAAATATTAGAGCTGAGCAGTGTCCATCGAGATTCTAGAGGGCGTTTAAGAATGCAAGCTTGTAAGACTAAATACAAAAATATTATTCAGCCTTAAAAACAAGACAAAACCTAAATATGATAAAAATATAAATTTGCAGGCAGCATATTTTTATTAAAAAGAAAACTAGTGCCTAGTCTTGAAAACATACTACTTGTTTAAATTACGGCCAGTAGTTACTATATAATGTTGTATAAAGGTGTCTGACAAATTTAGAATAATGTCTTAAAACATGAGGATACCGAAAATTTGGGGAGAAGAATTTTACTATTTAAATATGGTTTCCAGGTTTGCTTAGGAATTTGCTTATTTAACTATCTATGTATATAGGTGAACACATTGTGTAAATTGTAGCCTTCGGAAGTGCCCGATATTATTGTGAAGCAATTCTCATTTGTTTAAAATCATATCCCCATGATTAGTACTCACGTATGATCTTGTTGTTCGAAAATCACTAAAGAAATTAATCTGAGGCAGACTGAATGTAATCAGTTATAGTTTGTGGTGTCTCTGTCTTCAGTATAATTTTTTTAAGAACAATATAATTTTTTTATAAAATAAAACAGCATAAGATATAATTATTTTAAACATGTTTTTGGAGTATAGGAATTACTAAACCTTACTAAAAACATCAAGTTATTTGCATCTAAAAAAATATACATTTTGTATCCAGGTTCTGAGTCACTCGTGTACCTAGTCAAAAACTTGTTTCTATGTTTGTGCTTCCATTACTAAAAAATAAACAAAGTTTAAAACTACAAGAAAAACACAAGCAAAATATTTTTCTGCAACTGCTTAAGTCCTGGAAAAATTTTGCAGTCAAATCAAGTGATATCATTTAAAAAACAACTGTTAATAAAATTAGTACTATATTTTGAAAAGTGAAAGAAGAAGGTAGCGGGACATAAGTGACATTTCCAGGACAAATCTATTCTGCCACTCACTTACCTCACTTATCAGATCAATATGGTTAAGATTTTAGTTTTTTCAGAAGAAAGTATATAATTATAAACTTTAGTTAGTTTGATTATGTGTTAAACTGCTATAAGCGCAACAAAATTCGAGGTGAATTCTGTTATAACTTAAAAAATAAGAATCGCCCATAATATAAAAAAAACATTTTTCTTATATTTTATTTTAATTTTTTAAATATTTATTTGGTAGGTAGGTAGATAGTATTAATTATTAACATATTAGGAGACCAACCCAGACCAAAAGACCCGGAACAACGATAAAAATTCATTCATGAAAACAATTCGCTTTTACCCCAACATGCGCCTATAAGTTAGAAAAAAGAGAAATATTTTTAAGAAAGTGTATAACAACGCTGTATGAAACACGACATACCTATATTTAGTCTTGATACATCGAGTACATCTATCGATTTACCAGTGTCGGCGTCTGAATAGACATATTTACAAGAAAAATAAACAATAATAACATTTTTGAGGTTATATTCTCAAATACGGATGCCGAAGTTTAAAAATATGAAGCTCTGATGATTTTCATATCCTCTAGACCTAGAAGTATTAAAACTACCAAAGTTTGGGATACTCTGTACATTTTTTGAATGACAGTTAGGATTAAAAAATGTACTATATTGGTATGTGCTAAAAAAAGTCACACTAAAATATTCTCAAAATGGCTTTGATTTATTTGTACTTATGATTTTGATTTGAAAGGTGTTTGAAGGTCAAGCAGTTTCAAAAGATTTACCTGAGAAACGAAATTTCCGAACACTTTTGTTCAGTTTTGTTGTATAAGTGACTGCCGCATCATTTTAATATCTTTTAAATGTTCTTTGACTTTAAAAATCAAAACAACTTAAAACTACCAAAAAATTTTTTCAACGTCGCATTTTACCATTCAGAATTTATTGCAAGATTCAGTCTTCAGTTTTATCTCTTTCTCTACAATTGGTTTAAAAAAGGCTTGCTATATTTGGTGTTCTGTAATCATTATAAGGGTTTCTAAAGAAGCACTGTTTTAGTTATCCCTCGCATTGACTTTAAAAAGAAAAATCAAGGTTAGAGGAGAATACAATTTTGATGATTCTTAAAGAGAAAGGAAATTGAGCTATCGATGGGCCAAACAAAGATTTTAAACTTTTTTACCAAGTAAGTACGCTTTTTAAAACAAATTTTGAAGTTTTTTTTATCTGCTAGTCTTCTCCTATAGTCTAAGGTATAAATAAAGAAAAAAGAAATCAAAAACAGTTGTTTAATAAAGAAACACTGGTTTGTTACCAAATGCCAAATATTGTTCAATAAAGAAACACTTGTTTGTATATGATATTTTAATTCTGTTTTTCGCTTTATTATATATACAAAAGGATTTTAAAAAATATAACGCTATCTACAAGAAACATGTCCATATATTTTTTTAACATTTGTTGTTCCATTTGCAAGCGCGTGCACATTTTATTAATTTTCTACCATTCTGTTTAATGCTGTACTGAAAAGCTTGAATGATAGATTTGTGGCAACCACTTACTATTTTAAGAAGTTCAGCCTTCTTCGTTTATACATTATGTTACACCAAACCTATAGTGCAATAATTTATATGGCACATGTCAGAGTTTTTGTTCCTAACTTTGTGGCCTATTAAAAAAAGTTAAAAAAAATTTGGGCGCCAATTTGTGGCCTATTAAAATGCGTTGTATGACATTTGTGGCAGCTTAAAGACGTTGCCGCCATTTTGTGACACTGAAACTCACTGAATAATTAAACAAATATCTGGAAGCAGAACTGTATTTTCCAGCTAGGTAAAACATTGATATGCCCGGTAACTTTTATACAGTGGAGAAGGGGGGGTTCAGAAATAAGAAAATTTTAAGTGCGCTACATTATTTAATACCAATGTTTTACAAAGAAGATCTTAAATAAAATACAGTTCAACCCAAACGTCGCAGCCAAACAATGAAATTCTACTTACTTCCTAGGCTTCCAGAGTATTTGTGTAATTAAGAATAACCAAAAAAAAATAAACAGAAGAAAATTCTAAAAGATTGAATTCAGATGACAAAACAGAAATACTTTACAGGTAGATGGACTCCTTTAACAGGTCATAGTGTACCTACATCTGAGTCAGTAGCGTAGGACTCAATTATATGAATGATTGTTAAAAAAAATATATATACTTCCAAAATCGTTCCATCATAGGGGAGATCTAGACCAAATATCTGCTGTCATCATTCTACGTTGGGTAGAATGAGACCGACAGCAACCCAGTCCGAGATCCACCCCATGAGGTAAAAATGTGTGACGAAACCGCTAGAAACAAAATATAATCTCATCTCTCTTTTGTCTCCGCAAAGTTGGCTCACTGGATTGTACAAATAACAAAGAAATTTAGTTCATCTTGTATATTTTGATTGTAAAACTTGAGAAAAATACCAAACAAGTCAGGGCCAAAATAGCAAGGCACTTTAAATAGGGCCAAAATAGCAAGGCACTTTAAATTTGACAGTAAAATTATCTTAAATAAATGAAATGAAGGAAAACAAGTCGATGTAGTAAATATGCCGCAAAACCAGGGTTATGACGTCATACCTTATCTTGCGTTTACAAGAAATGTTGAAATTATACTGTGAAAACTTATATATGAAAAGATTACATCTAAATTATATTAAAAAAATTTATATATGAGGAAAAAAATTATAGTTAAGGCTTGCTCCTACCTTGGTCCTTGATTATTTTGTGTATAAATGTGTTTTATTTTGTAAACCTGGATGTGTTGTACCAGACATCTTCTGCTACTCCACCGGTCCCAGTTCTGCCGCGTCTTCCCTGCTGACTAACTAGCACATGGTACTAGTGCAGCACATCGTGGACAAAATGTTGTTGGTTTCTTGCCCGAGCATAAAAAGGTTGTGGGATTCTTGCCCGAGCGTAGAAAGGTTGTGGGATGCTTGCCCGAGCGTAGAACCCTGTGGAAAATGAAATGTTTCAGTTTCCTGGAATTCGTCAATTTTGCACGAAGTTCCCCTACACAGTAACTTAAATCGAGGACCCCATGTCGACTCAATAAAACAAAGTAGATTTAAACAGATGAACTAAAATAATCCTAACGTACCTTTCCCAGGGTTATAACTGGCCCGTCCGGCTTCCCACCAGCGTCCAGCACCGCTGCCGATGGAATGGACAGGGCTGTAGACAAAGGAGAAAAACAATATATAGTTTTTATCCAACACGTGGTTAAAAGAAAAAATGTAAAAACGCCAAAAATTCCCCACGTCTTTTGTCAAAAAAAAAAATACATTTCACACGAAAAATAATTACAATTTGGGAGGCAATTATTATCTTTAAGAGTCCTCAAATAATAAAAAAAAAATAAAAAAATAAAATCGAACTTACCAATGCTCTTTCCGTGCAAATGGCGTAGGCCGACTTAAATCCCTCTATGTAGAGGATATGAGCCGTCCACGAGATACGCCTCACGACGGACTCACTCTTTACAGTCTCTGGGACAGAACCTGCAGTTTTTGCAGTGCCACTACACAAAAACAATGGCGATCCCAGAAACTGTTGTCGACCCAGCCAAAATTTGTTAGCAAAGAGACCAGGCAGAACACAAAAACCGAGGTGGCCGGAAACCGTTTTGTAAATTTGGTGGGGAGTGGGGACAGTAAAACGCAATACCAACCAACCAGAAAAACCCGCGATTTTCAAACTAACCAATGAGGTACAGCAATAGTTCTATACAGGTCTATAGGGGGCAGCACCGACCAAGGGGACATTGCAATTAGGTAAAATGCACATTGAGGTGTTGTCGGATCTATTTCCACGGTTGAAATTTATATAACAAGGACGTCGAGACACCCTCCATACATCGACCGAACATTTGCCTACCGGACCCCCACCAACATGTCAAGTAGAAGAAGAATAACCCGACGGACTATACGAAGCTCAGCATTGAAACCATCAACTGTAAAATCAATTACTGGAGATCAGAGCTTGCATCAAACCCAGGAATATTTGAACATTCAACCAATTCCCATATGAGTAAAGCTATACTAAGTGTAGAATTTAGTTGTATTCTAGTTACAGTTTTAGTCAAAAGTTTCCTTTGCTCTTTATAAATGTTTTCTCCAAGATTCATATGGTTTGACGCCATTTCTGTAAAACATTTCTACATTAATAAAGTTGTTTCTGAACCTGAACCCAAAAATACACACTGAACTACTGCTTAAAGGCACAAGAGTGTTCTGATGTTAACTCACACCATTTCGTTTATTCTTTTAGTCTTGGTTTTTATCCCTCGTTTATCTCCCATTTACAAAAGTGCATAACTCGTATTTATTTTATCCTTTCCCTATCAAATTAATAAAGATATCAAAGTGGCGGAGCCTCGGTTGTTCCTGGTCGACCCCAATATGTTTTTGTACTATCAAAACTAGTTAATCCGTGAAGGATATGAGGTTCGGATTGTCCCAATATCCTCGAAATAAACGTAAGGGAATGAAATGTTCAGCTAAATGTTTCCTTCCTGTTACTGAAACCATTTGTGATGCGGCAACGCCGCCATTCCCCAGCATAACAGCTGTTTAACTTTATGTACGTCAAGTAAACGACGAAACTGCAGAAATAAACAAAACAACCAAAAGTTTTATGTGATTTTCCCGAAACCTGTGATCCTAAATTCCAATTACGATGTCCAGATAATGCGATGTGCGTAGTGTCCACAGTAATTCGATGGAATGCCTCCTTTTAAGGTAACTTCCTAGACACTATATAACCTCCAAACCTATCTCTATAAAATACCCTTACTTTGTGTACAGAAAGACGAGTCAAAGATCCTTGATTATTTACCTAAATAAACAAATATGTAACGCTGCTTTAAACGAAAAAATGACACGTTACATAATCCCCCCCCAACTTCAAGACGATTAACCTAAAAAGGTTAATCGGAGAGGTCCGCTGCCTACTTAAGGTCTTTGGCATGCCAACTCCCTGGCAGTACTTTACCCGATGGTTCCTGAAGCTCAAATATCCAAGGAGAAATTTTATTCCTAATCACATAAGGACCAACGAATTTCGGTGCTAACTTCTTCGAGAAAAACTTCGCAGCATCTGACAACACATAATTCTTCTTCCAAACACGCTGACCCACAACAAAGTTGGGTACCCTTGTACGCAGATTATACTGAACTACGTTTTTCTCTCCTGCCACCTCTAACCTTCTCTTAACATCAGCATAGAGCTTCCGGAAACCTTCGTTCTTACTTTCAGCTGCAGTTTGTACACCATTCTCTTCAGATAACAAAACTGGGTTGGAGTAATCTTTACCTGATAAACACATATTCCTACCAAAATTAACAAAGAAATGAGACATCCTGGTTGTCTCATGGGTTGCAGTACGAATCGCGCAGGCAAGTTTATGTATTTGTTCGTCCCACTTCCTGTGGTTGTCCTTCACATAACAACATAACATGGTTTTTAACGTGCGATTCGTCCCTTCTGTTGGATTTGCTCTGGGGTGATAATACGGATTATACTGAATTTTAACCTGATAACTCTCAGCAAAACGCTTAAACTCATTACTTTTGTACTGAGGGCCATTATCACAAAGTATCAAACGGGGCACTCCGAAGACCATAAATACTTGCTCCTCAAGATGCTTGACAACTGCTTGAGTAGGGGCTGTTCGCATTGGAAAAACTAAGGAAAACTTACTTAAATAGTCCGTCACGACAAGAATCCAGCAATTACCCTTTGTCGAACGAGGTAGAAGTCCACATAAATCTGTTGAAATAACCTCCCAAGGACGAGTTGGTTTTGGGTGAGATATCATCTAATCAGATACACCTTGTGTATCACCTTTATGAGCTGCACAGACAAAGCATTTCTTTACAAAAGTTGCCACGTCCTGGCGCATTTTCGGCCAGTAATATTTTTCTGCCAGTCTGTGGAAGGTTTTATACACACCCATATGTCCTGCGGTAGGAGGATCGTGAGCTTCTCCAATAATTCTACGCCTATGATCTTTGGGGACTACCTCTTTCCAATATTCATTAGAGGGTGAAAGTTGAGGGTATTCTTGTTTGACATATTTATACAACTTATTATCAGTGTATCTCCAATTCATAAATTTTAATGGTGATTCTACGACCCTCTTTACCATCTTTTGGTACCATCGATCTTTTATTGTTATTGAAACATCTCTGGGCTGCGAAATTGTATCAATCATAGGTACTGCACGAGACAACATGTCCGGGACAACTAAATCTTTCCCTTTCCGATGGATTACTTCAAAATCATATTGCTGCAGTTTTACAGACCAACGAGCAAGTCTCCCACTGGGCTCTTTCAAGCTATGAAGCCATTTTAAGCTAAAATGATCTGTAATGACCTTAAATGAGATCCCCTCAATATATGGCCGGAGCTTCTCTATCGCCCAAACCAATGCCAAACATTCTCGCTCGGTGGTCGTGTAAACACGTTCTTGCTTAGTCAAAGATCGACTCAAATAGCATATGACTTTGTCTCCTTCAGGATAAGGTTGCGTTAAACATGCTCCTATTCCATATCCTGAGGCGTCTGTTTGAATGAAAAATTCCTTGGTATAATCTGGACATATAAGAATCGGTGCAGTCACTAAAAGTTCCTTAATCTTAATAAATGCCTTTTCGCAGTCTGGAGTCCAATCGAACTTTTGATTTTTCTTAGTTAGAGCTGTAATCGGAGCTATTATCGCTGAAAAATTCTCTATGAAACGTCTATACCAGGATATTGTACCTACAACTCTACGAACTTCTCTGACAGTTCTTGGCCTCTGGAGCTCTAACATGGCTCTAATTTTATTAGGGTCAACTCGGATGTCTCGACGGTCCACTACGAAACCTAAATAAGTCATTTCTGGCCTACACAGTTGGCATTTTTCCCAACTTACCGTTATCTTTGCATTCTGCAATCTTCGTAGGACTTCCTCAAGAATTCTAAGATGTTCAGAAAAGCTCTGTGTGACAATTACGAGGTCATCGAGATATACGTACACGTAGGGGTCCAAATCGTTTCCTATGATGCTATCTATGAGTATCTGCCAAGTTGCAGGTGCATTATGAAGACCAAATGGTAACCGCTTAAATTGGAAGAGACCTCGTCGACAGATGAATGCTGTTAGTGGCTTCGATGATTCTTCCATTGGTACTTGCCAATAAGCACTCTTAATATCTAAAGTTGACAAGTACTTAGCATCTTTCAATTTGTCAAGAGTCGCGGATACGAGTGGTAAAGGATAACTATCACGCGCCGTCACTGAGTTCAATTTGCGGTAGTCTACACAGAAACGATATTTCTTTGTGTTTTTCTTTTGTACCATTACCACTGGTGAAGCCCATGAACTACTACTCCGTTCTATCACATCCATTTTCAGCATTTCGTCGATTTCGTCATCAATAAGTTTTTGAATGACCGGTGAGACCTTATATGAACGTTGTCTTATCGGTGCTGCATTTGTTGTAATCTTATGTTCTACTCTGTCTGTACATCCCAGTGAGTCACCCATAATAGTCTTATATTTATCGACCAATTCCTCTAGTCGTTCTGATTCATAAGGCGTAAGAGTAGTTTGTTGGTCTGATGTTTCTAAAGAACAAATTACATCTTTATTATCGGCAAAGTGCCACTCATTAGTACTTAAGTTCGGTACTATCCCCATCGAAATCCAAAAATCTAATCCCAAAATCAAAGTGTGCGGCAATTCAGGAACGACGACGACCTCTATTAACCTAAATTTATCCTGAACTCGCATAGGAAGCTGCACTGTTCCAATACTACTCGTGCTTTGACCATTTGCCACAATACAACTCGTCTTCTTCGTCGTATCAAGTGAAAAAGCAAACCTCTCGATGATTGACCAACCATAATTCCCTAAAAAGGTACGTGAAGCCCCGGAATCCAACAAACCTAATAACTTATTTCCGAGCACATCCACTTCTAAATAAGGCCTATCATCTTTACGAGCATGACTTATCACATAATCTAAGACGTACGTTAGCCTATCGGTCGATGCTTGTTCAGGCTGACTCGAAGGTCGACCACCTACGAGCGCCTGGGTCCGTTTCCCTGACGATTACAATTTCGACATTCTCTTACTGTTACCCCTGCTTGTCCACACGAATAGCACTGTTTGCCTCTAGGTAATGCGCACCCGATTGCCATATGCCCTGTTTGGTTGCATCTATAACATACCACGTCCCTATTCGCCCTACCAGGTCTAACACCTTGTGGTGGTTGTTCATCTCTGTCATTTACACTAGACTGACCACTAGCTGGTTGCTGTCTATCTCTATCAGCCCTAACAGCAAAATTGCTCACTTAAACATCACTTAACTTTAATTTTAATCCAGTTCAGCTAGGATAAGCGCAATTATTTTTTTTGTTTTACTCACGCAGGAGTGAAACATAAGACCTAAACACTGCCAAAACTCTTGTCTCTCTTTTATTTTTTTAAACTTTTTTTTATGGCTACTTGTTAATTCTAATTTAGGATTTAAGTAGTTATTTCTCTCTGCAAGGTTGGACGTCATAGTTGGTTGTACAAATACTTAATATAAATTGTGATTACATTTTTAAATGCAAATAAATTTTACTTTCTTACTGCTCCGGTGTTTTTCGGTTTTGTTCGCGTCTGCCCGTATTTAAGTTTTATATTTTCTACATTTGTGAGAAAATTTATAGTGGTTTTCACTAGTGAATTTAAAGTGAACTTTGTGTTTGTTATTGCGTTGTTTAGTTTTTATAATTGGGAGGTATAATTAAGAGTTTTGAAGTTTAAAGTTTCAATATAAAAGGCACCAT
Source organism: Aspidapion aeneum (assembly GCA_963576565.1). Classification (NCBI taxonomy): domain Eukaryota; kingdom Metazoa; phylum Arthropoda; class Insecta; order Coleoptera; family Brentidae; genus Aspidapion; species Aspidapion aeneum. Next base: position 71,090,076 of record OY755041.1, on the reverse strand, counting down.
GGCTATTTCTTTGAGTCGGTTGTCTGACATAAGGTACTTAGTCAAGGACGAGTTAATCTACGAATTAATATGGAGAGGCATAGCCATTGGATCGGTGGAAGAGATGAAGCAACAGCTCATACTGATTAGACAGAGAGAAAGGACCGATGGAAGTATGAGATACCCTCCGTATCCCTTTAAATTTGGCCAGGATGCTTTTAGCAGCATGAAGAAGCTAGATAGTCTAGTACCGCTGGTAGAGAAGTTCTCTGGTACGAGTAAAGGGGGAGAGTTTAGAAAAATCGCTGTAAGGTTGGAACATGTGTTAGCCAGGATAAATAACATGAATCCGTCTAACTTTGAAGAAAGTCAAACCAAAGGCATACTGGTTGCGGAAACCTTGAGTTTGATTGGGAGGTTGCAGAGCCAAGCAACAGATTTATTGAGAGTTGGCGTTGCCTCAGATGATGATGAAGCATCTGAAACCCATTCAACGAGTCGAGGCTCAGACCACTCAACAAATACTGGCAACACACCAAACCAGTCTCATTTCCCGCAACCACAGCACTCGAGCACACAAAGAACAGCTCAACAGCCTACGAACCAACCGTCGGTCATTGCTCCAGTGCAAATGCAAGTGCTAACGAACCCAACTCAAGCACCAATACAGGCACCAGTCCCTATGCCGATTGAGAATTACGGTACATCAGCTTTTCATTATCAACAACCGTCTACCGTTCCTTTGAGTCTAGCTGCCCTCCAAAGTAGCATTGCACCAATTGCTCAGTCACGACCATTTTCATGGTCGTCGCCAGTACCAATGTCAAGTGATCCTGGTACCTCATATCATGTTGCACCTGTACCACCGCATAAGTGGAACTTAAAGTTTACAGGTGAGAGGGGTACAATCTCCGTCACCGCATTTTTCGAGAGAGTGGACGAGTTGAGTCAGGCTAGAGGAGTCAGCAAAAAGGTTTTACTGAATTCAGGCATTGATCTTTTTGAAAAGTCAGCCTATACTTTTTACAAAGATGTACGTAGAGAAGTCCATACATGGGAACAGCTGGAACAAAGGTTCATGGCAGAATATCTTCCTTCTTCATATGGCGAGAAGCTATTGAAGGAAATACAAAAACGTAAACAAGGCCCCGGAGAGTCTATAGGGACCTATATTGCTGTCATGAACACATATTTCCAAAGACTTGGCTGTCCTGTTTCCGAAGAAGCAAAATTAGCTATCGTCTTCAGAAATATCGCGGACATCTATAAAAATGGGTTAATTGCTACTGAGGTCAATAGCCTATCACATTTAAAGGATTTGTGTCGGAGAATAGACCAGAGATATGGGTTAGAGGAGGAGAATTTTACTCCTAGAAGAAACCAATCTATTGAACCTGACTTGGCCTACGTTGACGTAGAGAGCGATTGTGACGATTTTTCAACAGGGGTTGATGCAATTCAGATATCAGGTGCCGGGACATCGAACCAACAGAATTTAAATCATCCTGCTAATAGATTCGACAGAAATATGCAGCAGCCAGCAAGCAATTTTGCTGTTAGGGCTGATAGAGATAGACAGCAACCAGCTAGTGGTCAGTCTAGTGTAAATGACAGAGATGAACAACCACCACAAGGTGTTCATCTCTGTCATTTACACTAGGCTGACCACTAGCTGGTTGCTGTCTATCTCTATCAGCCCTAACAGCAAAATTGTTTGCTGGCTGCTGCCTATTTCTGTCGAATCTATTAGCAGGATGATTTAAATTCTGTTGGTTCGATGTCCCGGCACCTGATATCTGAATTGCATCAACCCCTGTTGAAAAATCGTCACAATCGCTCTCTACGTCAACGTAGGCCAAGTCAGGTTCAATAGATTGGTTTCTTCTAGGAGTAAAATTCTCCTCCTCTAACCCATATCTCTGGTCTATTCTCCGACACAAATCCTTTAAATGTGATAGGCTATTGACCTCAGTAGCAATTAACCCATTTTTATAGATGTCCGCGATATTTCTGAAGACGATAGCTAATTTTGCTTCTTCGGAAACAGGACAGCCAAGTCTTTGGAAATATGTGTTCATGACAGCAATATAGGTCCCTATAGACTCTCCGGGGCCTTGTTTACGTTTTTGTATTTCCTTCAATAGCTTCTCGCCATATGAAGAAGGAAGATATTCTGCCATGAACCTTTGTTCCAGCTGTTCCCATGTATGGACTTCTCTACGTACATCTTTGTAAAAAGTATAGGCTGACTTTTCAAAAAGATCAATGCCTGAATTCAGTAAAACCTTTTTGCTGACTCCTCTAGCCTGACTCAACTCGCCCACTCTCTCGAAAAATGCGGTGACGGAGATTGTACCCCTCTCACCTGTAAACTTTAAGTTCCACTTATGCGGTGGTACAGGTGCAACATGATATGAGGTACCAGGATCACTTGACATTGGTACTGGCGACGACCATGAAAATGGTCGTGACTGAGCAATTGGTGCAATGCTACTTTGGAGGGCAGCTAGACTCAAAGGAACGGTAGACGGTTGTTGATAATGAAAAGCTAATGTACCGTAATTCTCAATCGGCATAGGGACTGGTGCCTGTATTGGTGCTTGAGTTGGGTTCGTTAGCACTTGCATTTGCACTGGAGCAATGACCGACGGTTGGTTCGTAGGCTGTTGAGCTGTTCTTTGTGTGCTCGAGTGCTGTGGTTGCGGGAAATGAGACTGGTTTGGTGTGTTGCCAGCATTTGTTGAGTGGTCTGAGCCTCGACTCGTTGAATGGGTTTCAGATGCTTCATCATCATCTGAGGCAACGCCAACTCTCAATAAATCTGTTGCTTGGCTCTGCAACCTCCCAATCAAACTCAAGGTTTCCGCAACCAGTATGCCTTTGGTTTGACTTTCTTCAAAGTTAGACGGATTCATGTTATTTATCCTGGCTAACACATGTTCCAACCTTACAGCGATTTTTCTAAACTCTCCCCCTTTACTCGTACCAGAGAACTTCTCTACCAGCGGTACTAGACTATCTAGCTTCTTCATGCAGCTAAAAGCATCCTGGCCAAATTTAAAGGGATACGGAGGGTATCTCATACTTCCATCGGTCCTTTCTCTCTGTCTAATCAGTATGAGCTGTTGCTTCATCTCTTCCACCGATCCAATGGCTATGCCTCTCCATATTAATTCGTAGATTAACTCGTCCTTGACTAAGTACCTTATGTCAGACAACCGACTCAAAGAAATAGCCATGGTGCCTTTTATATTGAAACTTTAAACTTCAAAACTCTTAATTATACCTCCCAATTATAAAAACTAAACAACGCAATAACAAACACAAAGTTCACTTTAAATTCACTAGTGAAAACCACTATAAATTTTCTCACAAATGTAGAAAATATAAAACTTAAATACGGGCAGACGCGAACAAAACCGAAAAACACCGGAGCAGTAAGAAAGTAAAATTTATTTGCATTTAAAAATGTAATCACAATTTATATTAAGTATTTGTACAACCAACTATGACGTCCAACCTTGCAGAGAGAAATAACTACTTAAATCCTAAATTAGAATTAACAAGTAGCCATAAAAAAAAAGTTTAAAAAAATAAAAGAGAGACAAGAGTTTTGGCAGTGTTTAGGTCTTATGTTTCACTCCTGCGTGAGTAAAACAAAAAAAATAATTGCGCTTATCCTAGCTGAACTGGATTAAAATTAAAGTTAAGTGATGTTTGTTTACCTCAGCAACCGAATAGGTAAATTTATCCCTAAATGGAACGTACAACAGACTACCTATAACAAAAATCCCAAAGCTGTTGTACACAGTTAACGCTAGGGTATACTCTTGCTATTGCAGAACGGCTCCACTAATAACTCCTCAAAAAAAACCCAAATCGCCGTATACAATGATTTTTCTAAAAAGAATAAATCAAAACCCACTTTAACCTGCTTACCTACTCTGAGTTTACACGAAACATGCATTGCTTAAGGTCACATCATCCCTTAATATATAAGTGAACGCAATAAACGTCGGAACAGATGTTCATGTTATAGAAATCGTAAAATATGCTCAATTAAAAAAAAAATCCGCTCGCTGAAATTGCGTCGAATTAGACTAGTAAGGATGTTGTGTGTAATTAAAAAAAATTAAAAAAAAAATACCGATGTTATTAAAAAATTTACAGAAATAACGTCTTGGTAGGACTGCAACTCTCTAATCTTCATTAAAATGAAATTCCCAAAACTTAAACTAAATTGATGCAAACTATGGTGATGGTCAAAAAGACCCTAGGATCGTACCGAAAGGTGTCCAAAAAAAAAATTTTTAAAAAAAAATTTTTGGTGTCGACCACAGTAGTCCAATAATAAGAAAAATGAATTGGCTCACTAAAATTTCCAAAATATTACTCCACTCTGATAGGTGGTTTGGAGTAGGGAGAAGAAAAAAAATTTAAAACAAATGATGATAGGTTGTTAAAACGTGAGGGTTCGAAATAAAATTATATTTTAATTCAGAAAAAAAAATATTTAAATAAACTGGTAGAACCATTGTAGGGACAAGGTACTACTATGCACCAAGGAAAAAATGTCCAACAAGAAAATCAAGTCTCCCTTTTAAAAAAAATATTAAAAAAAAATATTTAAAAAAAAATGCAAAATGTTTAAGTGGGGTTGCAGCTCCTATTAGTGAACCTTAAAAAAAATTTAATAAAACCAGCACCAGAAAAATCTTATTCGAGTTGTCATGCAACAGTTTTTGTTCTTTTCCTTTAAAAAAACAGTTGTCAATTCCCTTTCCTCTCCCAAAACTGTGGCAATGTGAAAAGTCAATGAGCTAGAAAAATTTATTTACTATAAAAAAAAATGTTGAAAATTAAATTTACTTAAGAATCATAAGGTATAAAAATCGTGATTGAAAAAAAAACCAATCAGTTTAGGAAAAGTTTTAAAAAAAATGTTTATGTTACAAAAAAACAAACGATGTTAGTATATTTGTTTAAAATTATTACTAAAGGAAACAACCAACGTGAGTACTCATTTACTGTACCCCTATATTAATGTGAACCTAAGTCTTAAACTTTGCACTCAACCCCGTAAAGAATTATCCCGTGTGCCCTTTCAGAAAACCAAATATGAAAACAATTCCAAGGTTCACCTATAACGTTGTAAAACTAAATCTGCCTACTCAAGTGTCTTTACACACAACATCTACCCAAAAAAAAAATTTACTGCTTAATGCATTCTCAGATCTTTATTCCTGGTGTTCACGAGATCTAAAATTAAGTTGGGCCCTTTCCACAACTATCAGTCAAAGCAAAACTACCAAATGTCCAAGGGCTATTGAGACCCTATCACCAACAAATGATATTTTGAAATGAAACAGTTGGGAATAATCCTGCGTAAAACCCAGAAAACAAAAATCAAGAAGCCAAAACTATTACATCAATTTTAAAAGAGCATAATAAAACTCCCGGCCCCAATTAAATTTTTGTTATCTCAACAAAACTCGGCCTAAAACCAAAAAACTTTTTATTAGACATTTCCCCTATTCCCTAAGTATAATGTCAATAAAACCCAAAAACTTGTGATTTCCATTCCAATCCCATCTGGACCCTATATATTTTTTAAACGGTCAAACACCCACAGGCGAAACAATATCTTACTTCAAAGAAAGGGTGAAGATATTTTGAAGCACCCTGTGAAAATAGGACACTATTATGAGAAATTGTTCAGATCAGTGTTCTTACTAATTTTTAACCTAAATATATCTAGTTCCCTCATGTGCATGTTACTATTTTAATTCCTATCATAACTAAACGGATCACAAAAATTGTCTTTCTCCGCGAATCTGCAAGGTCCTGGAAAATGCGAGATTCAGCCTGTAGGCCAAATTTGGATGTATTTTAATTTAGCGAAAACCGAAGTTGCGAAATCCTAAAAAGATTAGCAGGAAGTCCTCGTTCCTCGATTTCTACACTCCGAACCAAACATTTCTTCCATTTCCACCCAGCTCGCGGGAGGAAAACCCCTAATTATTGCAATACAAAAGGTACTACTTATCATATTATGCATAACAAAAAAGTATATGCCCTCATCATTGTTTAGTCGCATCAAAGAAAACCTATTGTTTTTAAATTTATTCTTAGGTTGAAATCTTTTTTTAAAAATCAATCATCTTAAATTTATTGTTTAACCTGAACACTTTCCCATTTATTCCACAACAGTGTATTTTAATTTAAAAATTTGCTTCATTATTTGAGGTCACCAGTCTGAAATTATTTTAAAATTAAAAAAAATGAAATAAAAAAAATTACTCCCCAATTGTTCACGACTTCCAAGTTTTCATCCCTAAATACCTAGGTACTTTTCCAGTCTAACACCATCCATCGTTATCCAACATAACGCTTTAATTTCAGAAGCAACAAAAAGAAGATTAAGTGAAAACTAAGCAAGTATGTTGGAAGTTGCTTTACAATGGGCGCAGATGTAAGGCCCCTTTAAGTACACGCCACTGTCCTGAACTGCAAACTAACAAAAAAACTGAAGACTAGCATATCTGCCGTCAACCAACCTTTGGCATGAAATTAAAATAATTCCATATCATACCAGTATCCTCAAAACAAAACGTTTTTTTTCTATAAGACCCAAACACTTAACCAATAAATCTTGTTATTTAAAATTATGATTCGGGAGTAAAAAGATTTATTTATTCCTGCCTGATCAACTAAGACAAAAAAGTTCACCTTTTTGTAACTCAAGAAGTTCCCGTTTGGTCCCCTAAAAAAAATATAACCTGTCTGGTCACCCTTTAAAACTACGACCACTATACAAACCAATACACAAAAGAATTCGAGAAGTTATGTTAACAGAAAGGAAATAATTTTTTACGAAAAATTAAATCATTTAAAAAAAAAGTAAAATTTGGAAATATTTTTACCAATTACCCCCGCCTAGCATTTATATTAAGTTGAAAGTCTCTCTTAAATTCACTGACCAATTTCACGGCCTCACAATGATATTACTTAAAAAAATTACTGAACTTTACAAATGAACTAAAAAAAATCAAAACTTATATCTATATCTGTCTCAGCTAAACATTTCTTTTGTGGTATTATATCTAGTTGGGCTTCAAATTCATTTTCCCTGTATTCAATCCGAGCAGGCAAAACTTCCCAAGGCTCAAACATAAATGTTTGCTCTCCAATGGCCATGACCAAGCTATGACCTGAACGTAGAAAAAATACAGAAAAAAAAATAATTGTGAACCAGAAAACTTTAATTGGTAGAAATACCCGTAGGTCATTATTAAAAAAAAATGCACTCCAAAGCCCAACGCTGTATTTTCTACCAAAAAAAATTGACCAGTCACAAAAACACAACTAGACAACTAAACTGGCAACCAAAGACCTAAAAAAACTGCTCCAAAAAAAAAAATACCTCAAAAAAAAATGTTAACTGGACCTCTGGCGTTGATCTTCAGCCAATATGTCGCTCTAGGGTTTTAGCCTTGTGTTTCCTAACTTCCGGAGCCGACACTAGTAGTAGTACCCTCCTCTGACCCGATGTAACTGAGTGACGTAAGGTCTTAAATGCCATCAACAGTTACCTCCAAAAAAAACAAGAAAAGAAAATGACAAAGCAAAATAAACTCATTTTCCTTTTCTTTTATTACTAATTAATACTTTCAACTAAACAAAGCTACCATCTGTCAAGCTATATTTACTTTAAAACAACTCAGCCAAGAAAAATTTGTGTGAAACCCTGTAAAAATATTCCAATTTCCAAGTGGTTATATCCCACAAAAAAATTAAAATGACCAAAAAAACTTGTTGACCTAAATAAATTGACTGCACTAAAAAATAATCGGTGAAACAATTTCTATCTTATCACAAGCAGGAAATAATAACATATTAGTAGTAGGCAACCTGCAAAAAAAAATTGTTAGAAAAAAGCACACTACTTCTGGCATAAATTTAAACCTAAAAAGACTATGTCTGGAGGTCCATCCACCTATAAATCAACAAAAAAATTGAATAGTTGGACTCTGTTCAATAAAAACTCCTATGTTTTTTTTATCCACTTATTCTTCCTTAATAAATAAAAATGAATCTTTTATTTTCCAAGAAAAAACTTGTGTAGATAAGCTAATAAAAAACTAAGAGGATTACTAAAACAACAAACCGAGTTCCAAATCAACGTTCAAATATTACTAAAAAAAATATTTAAAAAAATGTTATTTCCAAAAACCAATGATCTTGTTTTTTATGAAAAAAAAAATGATTGAGTGTCAAAACCACCCACAGCCACTGAAAGCCTCTAACCTGGCTTTGGCTGTACCACAAAAAAATTTTCTCAAAAAAAATTTTAAAAAACATTTGTCTTTTTTTTTCCAAATTCAAAAAAAACCAAAAAAAAATTACATCAGATGTTAAAAAAACTAGCCAAAACACACGTAGGGCGCCAATTTGTGGCCTATTAAAAAAAGTTAAAAAAAATTTGGGCGCCAATTTGTGGCCTATTAAAATGCGTTGTATGACATTTGTAACAGCTTAAAGACGTTGCCGCCATTTTGTGACACTGAAACCCACTGAATAATTAAACAAATATCTGGAAGCAGAACTGTATTTTCCAGCTATGTAAAACATTGATATGCCCGGTAACTTTTATACAGTGGAGAAGGGGGGTTCAGAAATAAGAAAATTTTAAGTGCGCCACATTATTTAATACCAATGTTTTACAAAGAAGATCTTAAATAAAATACAGTTCAACCCAAACGTTGCAGCCAAACAATGAAATTCTACTTACTTCCGAGGCTTCCAGAGTATTTGTGTAATTAAGAATAACCAAAAAAAAATAAACAGAATAAAATTCTAAAAGATTGAATTCAGATGACAAAACGGAAATACTTTACAGGTAGATGGACTCCTTTAACAGGTCATAGTGTACCTACATCTGAGTCAGTAGCGTAGGACTCAATTATATGAATGATTGTTAAAAAAAATATATATACTTCCAAAATCGTTCCATCATAGGGGAGATCTAGACCAAATATCTGCTGTCATCATTCTACGTTGGGTAGAATGAGACCGACAGCAACCCAGTCCGAGATCCACCCCATGAGGTAAAAATGTGTGACGAAACCGCTAGAAACAAAATATAATCTCATCTCTCTTTTGTCTCCGCAAAGTTGGCTCACTGGATTGTACAAATAACAAAGAAATTTAGTTCATCTTGTATATTTTGATTGTAAAACTTGAGAAAAATACCAAACAAGTCAGGGCCAAAATAGCAAGGCACTTTAAATTTGACAGTAAAATTATCTTAAATAAATGAAATGAAGGAAAACAAGTCGATGTAGTAAATATGCCGCAAAACCAGGGTTATGACGTCATACCTTATCTTGCGTTTACAAGAAATGTTGAAATTATACTGTGAAAACTTATATATGAAAAGATTACATCTAAATTTAACTTTAACTTTTAACTTTAAAACTTTATTTAGCAAGAATATGCTACAATTTTAACAATAGTAAAGTTAATTACATTAAAATCTAATTGTTAGCTATATAAATATTAATAGACTAAGTAATATTTTCAACTGTAACACAATAATTTATTCTACCTGCATCCAAATGAATAATACTATAATTAAACAAACTGCATTGAAAATAAATATTTTTTTAAACTTTTTTTAAATGTGGTTAATTTCTTTTCATTTTTTATTGAGTTTTTTAATTTATTGAATTCTGACAAACCTTTACAAAAAATTGATTTTTGGACAATTAATTTTTGGGAATTATTTAAATGAAAATCGTCTTTGTATCTTGTATAATGTGAATGGAAATTTGAATTTTGGAGGACAAAATCTTTAAGTTGTTCTGGTAGTAGATTGTTTTGAATTTTGTAAATAAATATACAAACATTATAGAAAATGAAATTTTTTACATTAAGCCAATTTAATTTTTTTAACATTAGTGTAATTTTTGTGTATTTATCTGCTTTAAGAATTATTCTCATTGCTCTATTCTGTAATATTTGAAGTTTATCTAAAATATTTTCATTCGCTGTGTATAATATAGTTGAGCAGTAGGAAACATGTGGTAATATTGTTGTATTGTAAACACATTTTTTAGAAAACAATGATAAATAATAACTAATCCTTCCTAAATACCCAATTTTTGAAGAAATTCTTGATATAATATATTCGTAGTATTTATCAAACTTTAATTTTGAATCTATAATTATACCAAGATATTTGAATGAATTTGTAATTTCTAATTTCTCATTATTTATTGTGATTGCAAAATTTGTTAAGTTGCTTTTTGAATTTAAAATCATACATTTTGTTTTGTTTACATTCAATTTTAATTTGTTTGCGTTTAGCCAATGTACTACATTTTTTAATTCTGAATTTACTTCAATAGTTATATATGAGGAAAAAAATTATAGTTAAGGCTTGCTCCTACCTTGGTCCTTGATTATTTTGTGTATAAATGTGTTTTATTTTGTAAACCTGGATGTGTTGTACCAGACATCTTCTGCTACTCCACCGGTCCCAGTTCTGCCGCGCCTTCCCTGCTGACTAACTAGCACATGGTACTAGTGCAGCACATCGTGGACAAAATGTTGTTGGTTTCTTGCCCGAGCATAAAAAGGTTGTGGGATTCTTGCCCGAGCGTAGAAAGGTTGTGGGATGCTTGCCCGAGCGTAGAACCCTGTGGAAAATGAAATGTTTCAGTTTCCTGGAATTCGTCAATTTTGCACGAAGTTCCCCTACACAGTAACTTAAATCGAGGACCCCATGTCGACTCAATAAAACAAAGTAGATTTAAACAGATGAACTAAAATAATCCTAACGTACCTTTCCCAGGGTTATAACTGGCCCGTCCGGCTTCCCACCAGCGTCCAGCACGGCTGCCGATGGAATGGACAGGGCTGTAGACAAAGGAGAAAAACAATATATAGTTTTTATCCAACACGTGGTTAAAAGAAAAAATGTAAAAACGCCAAAAATTCCCCACGTCTTTTGTCAAAAAAAAAATACATTTCACACGAAAAATAATTACAATTTGGGAGGCAATTATTATCTTTAAGAGTCCTCAAATAATAAAAAAAAAAATGAAAAAATAAAATCGAACTTACCAATGCTCTTTCCGTGCAAATGGCGTAGGCCGACTTAAATCCCTCTATGTAGAGGATATGAGCCGTCCACGAGATACGCCTCACGACGGACTCACTCTTTACAGTCTCTGGGACAGAACCTGCAGTTTTTGCAGTGCCACTACACAAAAACAATGGCGATCCCAGAAACTGTTGTCGACCCAGCCAAAATTTGTTAGCCAAGAGACCAGGCAGAACACAAAAACCGAGGTGGCCGGAAACCGTTTTGTAAATTTGGTGGGGAGTGGGGACAGTAAAACGCAATACCAACCAACCAGAAAAACCCGCGATTTTCAAACTAACCAATGAGGTACAGCAATAGTTCTATACAGGTCTATAGGGGGCAGCACCGACCAAGGGGACATTGCAATTAGGTAAAATGCACATTGAGGTGTTGTCGGATCTATTTCCACGGTTGAAATTTATATAACAAGGACGTCGAGACACCCTCCATACATCGACCGAACATTTGCCTACCGGACCCCCACCAACATGTCAAGTAGAAGAAGAATAACCCGACGGACTATACGAAGCTCAGCATTGAAACCATCAACTGTAAAATCAATTACTGGAGATCAGAGCTTGCATCAAACCCAGGAATATTTGAACATTCAACCAATTCCCATATGAGTAAAGCTATACTAAGTGTAGAATTTAGTTGTATTCTAGTTACAGTTTTAGTCAAAAGTTTCCTTTGCTCTTTATAAATGTTTTCTCCAAGATTCATATGGTTTGACGCCATTTCTGTAAAACATTTCTACATTAATAAAGTTGTTTCTGAACCTGAACCCAAAAATACACACTGAACTACTGCTTAAAGGCACAAGAGTGTTCAGATGTTAACTCACACCATTTCGTTTATTCTTTTAGTCTTGGTTTTTATCCCTCGTTTATCTCCCATTTACAAAAGTGCATAACTCGTATTTATTTTATCCTTTCCCTATCAAATTAATAAAGATATCAAAGTGGCGGAGCCTCGGTTGTTCCTGGTCGACCCCAATATGTTTTTGTACTATCAAAACTAGTTAATCCGTGAAGGATATGAGGTTCGGATTGTCCCAATATCCTCGAAATAAACGTAAGGGAATGAAATGTTCATCTAAATGTTTCCTTCCTGTTACTGAAACCATTTGTGATGCGGCAACGCCGCCATTCCCCAGCATAACAGCTGTTTAACTTTATGTACGTCAAGTAAACGACGAAACTGCAGAAATAAACAAAACAACCAAAAGTTTTATGTGATTTTCCCGAAACCTGTGATCCTAAATTCCAATGACGATGTCCAGATAATGCGATTTGCGTAGTGTCCACAGTAATTCGATGGAATGCCTCCTTTTAAGGTAACTTCCTAGACACTATATAACCTCCAAACCTATCTCTATAAAATACCCTTACTTTGTGTACAGAAAGACGAGTCAAAGATCCTTGATTATTTACCTAAATAAACAAATATGTAACGCTGCTTTAAACGAAAAAATGACACGTTACAACTTCGAACATTAAACCAGATTTTCTAAGGTTATCGTAAATCTTCGTTAACAAACGTGAAATTTCATACCCGTGAATTAAAAAATCAAACAAGTTTCATGGCTAATCGGGCAAAAAGGAGTTTTTTGTTTCCCTTATATTTTTTCCGTGGGTAGCTTGAAAGCTTAACCTCACGGGGGTCCAAGATCTAATGGACACCTAATAAGTGTTGACAGTTAACCGTTTCGTCCTTATGGGACTCCTCAGAACACTGCTGGTTAAGTGACAAATCTTGCGAAGTTAATCAGACGGTTTTGTCTCTAATTAAATGTAATTAGTGAGCGAACTATAGCAAGAGGCGCCATCTACCGAGATACGAGAAAAACAAAAAACCAAAAGCAGGGAAAACACTGCTATACAATATCGATCAATAAAAAGATTGAATGCAAATAAAAGAAAACAACTATAGTCCGTGACCTACGACAGCTCTTTGTCTTTTCAGGCCGGATCAACGCATTTTGCATTTTTACCCGTCATCAGGACAGTGAGCGTCAATCAACGGAATTTTTAAGCCAAATAATACTAACAAACGTGAAATTTCATACCCGTGAATTTAAAAATCAAACAAGTTTCATGGTGTAACGTGTCATTTTTACGTTTAAGACAACGTTACATATTTGTTTATTTAGGTAAATAATCAAGGCTCTTTGATTCGTCTTTCTGTACACAAAGTAAGGGTATTTTATAGAGCTAGGTTTGGAGGTTATATAGTGTCTAGGAAGTTACCTTAAAAGGAGGCATTCCATCGAATTACTGTGGACACTACGCACATCGCATTATCTGGACATCGTAATTGGAATTTAAGATCACAGGCTTCGGGAAAATCACATAAAAATTTTGATTGTTTTGTTTTTATCTGTGGAATTTTGTGATTCTCTTGTCGTCATGAAAGTTAAACAGCTGTTATGCTGGGGAATGGCGGCGTTGCCGCATCACAAACGGATTCAGTAACAGGAAGGAAACATTTAGATGAACATTTCATTCCCTTACGTTTATTTTCGAGGATATTGGGACAATCCGAACCACATAGCTAGTTGTGACAGCACGAAAACATATTTAGGTCCACGGTTTGACCAGTAACAACCGAGGCTCCGACCACTTTGATATCTTTATTAATTTGATAGGGAGAGGATGGAATAAATACGAGTCGTGCACTTTTGTAAATGGGAGATAAACGAGGGATAAAAACCAAGACTAAAAGAATAAACGAAATGGTGTGAGTTAACATCTGAACACTCTTGTGCCGAGCTTCTTAGCAGTAGTTCAGTGTGTATTTTTAGGTTCAGGTTCAGAAACAACTTTATTAATGTAGAAATGTTTTACAAAAATGGCGTCAAACCATATGAATCTTAGAGAAAACATTTATAAAGAGCAAAGGAAACTTTTGACGAAAATTGTAACTAAAATACAACTAAATTCTACACTTAGTATAGCTTTACTCATATGGGAATTGGTTGAATGTTCAAATATTCCTGGGGTTGATACATGCTCGAATCTCCAGTGATTGAATTTACAATTGACGGTTTCAATGCTGAGCTTCTTATAGTCCGTCTGGTTATTTTCCTCTTACTTGATATGTTGGCGGGGGTCCGGTAGGCAAATGTTCGGTCAAATGTATGGAGGGTGTCTCGACGTCCTTGTTATAAAAATTTCAACCGTGGAAATAGATGTGACAACACCTCAAGGGGCGTTTTACGTACTTCCTATCCCCTTGGTCGGTGCTGCCCCCTATAGACCTGTATAGAACTATTGCTGTACCTCATTGGTTAGTTTGAAAATCGCGGGTTTTTCTGGTTGGTTGGTATTGCGTTTTACTGTCCCCACTTCCCACCAAATTTACAAAACGGTTTCCGGCCACCTCGGTTTTTTGTGTTCTGCCTGGGCTCTTTGCTAACAAATTTTGGCTGGGTCGACAACAGTTTCTGGGATCGCCATTGTTTTTGTGTAGTGGCACTGCAAAAACTGCAGGTTCTGTCCCAGAGACTGTAAAGAGTGAGTCCGTCGTGAGGCGTATCTCGTGGACGGCTCATATCCTCTACATAGAGGGATTTAAGTCGGCCTACGCCATTTGTACGGAAAGAGCATCGCCCTGTCAATTCCAGCGACGGGACAGTTGTGCTGGACGCTGGTGGGAAGCCGGACGGGCCAGTTATAACCCTGGGAAAGGGTTCTACGCTCGGGCAAGCATCCCACAACCTTTCTACGCTCGGGCAAGAATCCCACAACCTTTTTATGCTCGGGCAAGAAACCAACAACATTTTGTCCACGATGTGCTGCACTAGTACCATGTGCTAGTTAGTCAGCAGGAAAGGCGCGGCAGAACTGGGACCGGTGGAGTAGCAGAAGATGTCTGGTACAACACATCCAGGTTTACAAAATAAAACACATTTATACACAAAATAATCAAGGACCAAGGTAGGAGCAAGCCTTAACTATAATTTTTTTTCCTCATATATAAATTTTTTTTATATAATTTAGATGTAATCTTTTCATATATAAGTTTTCACAGTATAATTTCAACATTTCTTGTAAACGCAAGATAAGGTATGACGTCATAACCCTGGTTTTGCGGCATATTTTCTACATGGACTTGTTTTCCTTCATTTCACTTATTTAAGATAATTTTACTGTCAAATTTAAAGTGCCTTGCTATTTTGGCCCTATTTAAAGTGCCTTGCTATTTTGGCCCTGACTTGTTTGGTATTTTTCTCAAGTTTTACAATCAAAATATACAAGATGAACTAAATTTCTTTGTTATTTGTACAATCCAGTGAGCCAACTTTGCGGAGACAAAAGAGAGATGAGATTATATTTTGTTTCTGGCGGTTTCGTCACACATTTTTACCTCATGGGGTGGATCTCGGACTGGGTTGCTGTCTGTCTCATTCTACCCAACGTAGAATGATGACAGCAGATATTTGGTCTAGATCTCCCCTATGATGGAACGATTTTGGAAGTATATATATTTTTTTTTAACAATCATTCATATAATTGAGTCCTACGCTACTGACTCAGATGTAGGTACACTATGACCTGTTAAAGGAGTCCATCTACCTGTAAAGTATTTCTGTTTTGTCATCTGAATTCAATCTTTTAGAATTTTATTCTGTTTATTTTTTTTTGGTTATTCTTAATTACACAAATACTCTGGAAGCCTCGGAAGTGAGTAGAATTTCATTGTTTGGCTGCAACGTTTGGGTTGAACTGGATTTTATTTAAGATCTTCTTTGTAAAACATTGGTATTAAATAATGTGGCGCACTTAAAATTTTCTTATTTCTGAACCCCCCTTCTCCACTGTATAAAAGTTACCGGGCATATCAATGTTTTACCTAGCTGGAAAATACAGTTCTGCTTCCAGATATTTGTTTAATTATTCAGTGGGTTTCAGTGTCACAAAATGGCGGCAACGTCTTTAAGCTGCCACAAATGTCACACAACGCATTTTTAAGGCCACAAATTGGCGCCCAAATTTTTTAAACTTTTTTTAAGGCCACAAATTTGCGCCCAACGTGGGCTCAAAAAATTCCAAAAAATTCAAAAAAGTTTTTCCTTTTTTTTTTCCACATTAAAAAAAAGGACAAAAAAAAAATTACATGATGTTAAAAAACTAGCCAAAACACACGTAGGGCGCCAATTTGTGGCCTTAAAAAAAGTTTAAAGTTTGAAGATAAAAGGCACTATGGCTATTTCTTTGAGTCGGTTGTCTGACGTAAGGTACTTAGTCAAGGACGAATTAATCTATGAGTTAACATGGAGAGGCATAGCTATTGGATCGGTGGAAGAGATGAAACAACAGCTTATGTTGATCAAACAAAGAGAAAAGACTGATGCAAGTATGAGATACCCTCCGTATCCCTTTAAATTTGGCCAAGATGCTTTTAGCTGCATGAAGAAGCTTGATAGTCTGGTACCGCTGGTAGAGAAGTTCTCTGGTACGAGTAAAGGGGGAGAGTTTAGGAAAATCGCTGTAAGGTTGGAACATGTGTTAGCCAGGATAAATAACATGAATCCGTCTAACTTTGAAGAAAGTCAAACCAAAGGCATACTGGTTGCGGAAACCTTGAGTTTGATTGGGAGGTTGCAGAGCCAAGCAACAGATTTATTGAGAGTTGGCGTTGCCTCAGATGATGATGAAGCATCTGAAACCCATTCAACGAGTCGAGGCTCAGACCACTCAACAAATGCTGGCAACACACCAAACCAGTCTCATTTCCCGCAACCACAGCACTCGAGCACACAAAGAACAGCTCAACAGCCTACGAACCAACCGTCGGTCATTGCTCCAGTGCAAATGCAAGTGCTAACGAACCCAACTCAAGCACCAATACAGGCACCAGCCCCTATGCCGATTGAGAATTACGGTACATCAGCTTTTCATTATCAACAACCGTCTACCGTTCCTTTGAGTCTAGCTGCCCTCCAAAGTAGCATTGCACCAATTGCTCAGTCACGACCATTTTCATGTTCGTCGCCAGTACCAATGTCAAGTGATCCTGGTACTTCATATCATGTTGCACCTGTACCTCCGCATAAGTGGAACATAAAGTTTACAGGCGAGAGGGGTACGATCTCCGTCACCGCATTTTTTGAGAGAGTGGACGAGTTAAGTCAGGCGAGAGGAGTCAGCAAAAAGGTTTTACTGAATTCGGGCATTGATCTTTTTGAAAAGTCAGCTTATACTTTTTACAAAGATGTTCGAAGAGAAGTCCATACGTGGGAACAGCTGGAACAGAGGTTCATGGCAGAATATCTTCCTTCTTCATATGGCGAGAAGCTATTGAAGGAGATTCAAAAACGTAAACAAGGCCCCGGAGAGTCTATAGGGACCTATATTGCTGTCATGAACACATATTTCCAAAGACTTGGCTGTCCTGTTTCCGAAGAGGCAAAATTAGCTATCGTCTTCAGAAATATAGCGGACATCTATAAGAAAGGGTTGATTGCTACTGAGGTCAATAGCCTATCACATTTAAAGGATCTGTGTCGTAGAATAGACCAGAGATATGGTTTAGAAGAGGAGAATTTTACACCTAGGAAAAACCAATCTCTTGAACCTGACTTGGCCTACGTTGACGTAGAGAGCGACAGTGACGATTTTTCAACAGGGGTTGATGCAATTCAAATATCAGGTGCTGGGACATCGAACCAACAGAATTTAAATCATCCTGCTAATAGATTCGACAGAAATAGGCAGCAGCCAGCAAGCAATTTCGCTGCTAGAGCTGATAGAGATAGACAACAACCAGCTAGTGGTCAGTCTAGTGTAAATGACAGAGATGAACAACCACCACAAGGTGTTAGACCTGGTAGGGCGAATAGGGACGTGGTATGTTATAGATGCAACCAAACAGGGCACATGGCAATCGGGTGCGCACTACCTAGAGGCAAACAGTGCTATTCGTGTGGTCAGGCAGGGGTTACAGTAAGAGAATGTCGTAATTGTAATCGTCAGGGAAACGGACCCAGGCGCTCGTAGGTGGTCGACCTTCGAGTCAGCCTGAACAAGCATCGACCGATAGGCTAACGTACGTCTTATATTATGTGATAAGTCATGCTCGTAAAGATGAGCTTATTTAGAAGTGGATGTGCTCGGAAATAAGTTATTAGGTTTGTTGGATTCCGGGGCTTCACGTACCTTTTTAGGGAATCATGGTTGGTCAATCATCGAGAGGTTTGGTTTTTCACTTGATACGACAAAGAAGACGAGTTGTATTGTGGCAAATGGTCAAAGCACGAGTAGTATTGGGACAGTGCAGCTTCCTATGCGAGTTCAGGATAAATTTAGGTTAATAGAGGTCGTCGTCGTTCCTGAATTGCCGCACACTTTGATTTTGGGATTAGATTTTTGGATTTCGATGGGGATAGTACCGAACTTAAGTACTAATGAGTGGCACTTTGCCGATAATAAAGATGTGATTTGTTCTTTAGAAACACCAGACCAACAAACTACTCTTTCGCCTTATGAATCAGAACGACTAGAGGAATTGGTCGATAAATATAAGACTATTATGGGTGACTCACTGGGATGTACAGACAGAGTAGAACATAAGATTACAACAAATGCAGCACCGATAAGACAACGTTCATATAAGGTCTCACCGGTCATTCAAAAACTTATTGATGACGAAATCGACGAAATGCTGAAAATGGATGTGATATAACGGAGTAGTAGTTCATGGGCTTCACCAGTGGTAATGGTACAAAAGAAAAACACAAAGAAATATCGTTTCTGTGTAGACTACCGCAAATTGAACTCAGTGACGGCGCGTGATAGTTATCCTTTACCACTCGTATCCGAGACTCTTGACAAGTTGAAAGATGCTAAATACTTGTCAACTTTAGATATCAAAAGCGCTTATTGGCAAGTACCAATGACATTCATTCATCTGTCGACGAGGTCTCTTCCAATTTAAGCGGTTACCATTTGGTCTTCATAATGCACCTGCAACTTGGCAGAGACTCATAGATAGCATCATAGGAAACGATTTAGACCCCTACGTGTACGTATATCTCGATGACCTCGTAATTGTCACACAGAGCTTTTCTGAACATCTTAGAATTCTTGAGGAAGTCCTACGAAGATTGCAGAATGCAAAGATAACGGTAAGTTGGGAGAAATGCCAACTGTGTAGGCCAGAAATGACTTATTTAGGTTTCGTAGTGGACCGTCGAGGCATCCGAGTTGACCCTAATAAAATTAGAGCCATGTTAGAGCTCCAGAGGCCAAGAACTGTCAGAGAAGTTCGTAGAGTTGTAGGTACAATATCCTGGTACAGACGTTTCATAGAGAATTTTTCAGCGATAATAGCTCCGATTACAGCTCTAACTAAGAAAAATCAAAAGTTCGATTGGACTCCAGACTGCGAAAAAGCATTTATTAAGATTAAGGAACTTTTAGTGATTGCACCGATTCTTACATGTCCAGATTATACCAAAGAATTTGTCATTCAAACAGACGCATCAGGATATGGAATAGGAGCATGTTTAACGCAGCCTTATCCTGAAGGAGACAAAGTCATATGCTATTTGAGTCGATCTTTGACTAAGCAAGAACGTGTTTACACGACCACCGAGCGAGAATGTTTGGCATTGGTTTGGGCGATAGAGAAGCTCCGGCCTTATATTGAGGGGATCTCATTTAAGGTCATAACAGATCATTTTAGTTTAAAATGGCTTCATAGCTTAAAAGAGCCCAGTGGAAGACTTGCTCGTTGGTCTGTAAAACTGCAGCAATATGATTTTGAAGTAATCCATCGGAAAGGGAAAGATTTAGTTGTCCCGGACATGTTGTCTCGTGCAGTACCTATGATTGATACAATTTCGCAGCCCAGAGATGTTTCAACAGCAACTAAAGATCGATGGTACCAAAAGATGGTAAAGAGGGTCGTAGAATCACCGTTAAAATTTATGAACTGGAGATACACTGATAATAAGTTGTATAAATATGTCAAACAAGAATACCCTCAACTTTCACCATCTAACGAATATTGGAAAGAGGTAGTCCCCAAAGATCATAGGCGTAGAATTATAGGAGAAGCTCACGATCCTCCTACCGCAGGACATATGGGTGTGTATAAAACCTTCCACAGACTGGCAGAAAAATATTAATGGCCAAAAATGCGCCAGGACGTGGCAACTTTTGTAAAGAAATGCTTTGTCTGTGCAGCTCATAAAAGTGATACACAAGGTGTATCTGATCAGATGATATCTCACCCAAAACCAACTCGTCCTTGGGAAATTATTTCGACTGATTTATGTGGACCTCTACCTCGTTCAACAAAGGGTAATTGCTGGATTCTCGTCGTGACGGACTATTTAAGTAAGTTTTCCTTAGATTTTCCAATGCGAACAGCCCCTACTCAAGCTGTTGTCAAACATCTTGAGGAGCAAGTATTTATGGTCTTCGGAGTGCCCCGTTTGATACTTTGTGATAATGGCCCTCAGTACAAAAGTAATGAGTTTAAGCGTTTTGCTGAGAGTTATCAGGTTAAAATTCAGTATAATCCGTATTATCACCCCAGAGCAAATCCAACAGAAAGGACGAATCGCACGTTAAAAACCATGTTATGTTGTTATGTGAAAGACAACCACAGGAAGTGGGACGAACAAATACATAAACTTGCCTGCGCGATTCGTACTGCAACCCATGAGACAACCAGGATGTCTCCTTTCTTTGTTAATTTTGGTAGGAATATGTGTTTGTCAGGAAAAGATTACTCCAACCCAGTTTTGTTATCTGAAGAGAATGGTGTACAAACTGCAGCTGAAAGTAAGAACGAAGGTTTCCGGAAGCTCTATGCTGATGTTAAGAGAAGGTTAGAGGTGGCAGGAGAGAAAAACGTAGTTCAGTATAATTTGCGTACAAGGGTACCCAACTTTGTTGTGGGTCAGCGTGTTTGGAAGAAAAATTATGTTTTGTCAGATGCTGCGAAGTTTTTCTCGAAGAAGTTAGCACCGAAATTCGTTGGTCCTTATGTGATTAATAAAATTTCTCCATGGATATTTGAGCTTCAGGAACCATCGGGTAAAGTACTGCCAGGGAGTTGGCATGCCAAAGACCTTAAGTCGGCAGCGGACCTCTCCGATTAACCTTTTTGGGTTAATCGTCTTGAAGTTGGGGGGGATTATGTAACGTGTCATTTTTACGTTTAAGACAACGTTACATATTTGTTTATTTAGGTAAATAATCAAGGCTCTTTGATTCGTCTTTCTGTACACAAAGTAAGGGTATTTTATAGAGCTAGGTTTGGAGGTTATATAGTGTCTAGGAAGTTACCTTAAAAGGAGGCATTCCATCGAATTACTGTGGACACTACGCACATCGCATTATCTGGACATCGTAATTGGAATTTAAGATCACAGGCTTCGGGAAAATCACATAAAAATTTTGATTGTTTTGTTTTTATCTGTGGAATTTTGTGATTCTCTTGTCGTCATGAAAGTTAAACAGCTGTTATGCTGGGGAATGGCGGCGTTGCCGCATCACAAACGGATTCAGTAACAGGAAGGAAACATTTAGATGAACATTTCATTCCCTTACGTTTATTTTCGAGGATATTGGGACAATCCGAACCTCATAGCTAGTTGTGACAGCACGAAAACATATTTAGGTCCACGGTTTGACCAGTAACAACCGAGGCTCCGACCACTTTGATATCTTTATTAATTTGATAGGGAGAGGATGGAATAAATACGAGTCGTGCACTTTTGTAAATGGGAGATAAACGAGGGATAAAAACCAAGACTAAAAGAATAAACGAAATGGTGTGAGTTAACATCTGAACACTCTTGTGCCGAGCTTCTTAGCAGTAGTTCAGTGTGTATTTTTAGGTTCAGGTTCAGAAACAACTTTATTAATGTAGAAATGTTTTACAAAAATGGCGTCAAACCATATGAATCTTAGAGAAAACATTTATAAAGAGCAAAGGAAACTTTTGACGAAAATTGTAACTAAAATACAACTAAATTCTACACTTAGTATAGCTTTACTCATATGGGAATTGGTTGAATGTTCAAATATTCCTGGGGTTGATACATGCTCGAATCTCCAGTGATTGAATTTACAATTGATGGTTTCAATGCTGAGCTTCTTATAGTCCGTCTGGTTATTTTCCTCTTACTTGATATGTTGGCGGGGGTCCGGTAGGCAAATGTTCGGTCAAATGTATGGAGGGTGTCTCGACGTCCTTGTTATAAAAATTTCAACCGTGGAAATAGATCCGACAACACCTCAAGGGGCGTTTTACGTACTTCCTATCCCCTTGGTCGGTGCTGCCCCCTATAGACCTGTATAGAACTATTGCTGTACCTCATTGGTTAGTTTGAAAATCGCGGGTTTTTCTGGTTGGTTGGTATTGCGTTTTACTGTCCCCACTCCCCACCAAATTTACAAAACGGTTTCCGGCCACCTCGGTTTTTTGTGTTCTGCCTGGGCTCTTTGCTAACAAATTTTGGCTGGGTCGACAACAGTTTCTGGGATCGCCATTGTTTTTGTGTAGTGGCACTGCAAAAACTGCAGGTTCTGTCCCAGAGACTGTAAAGAGTGAGTCCGTCGTGAGGCGTATCTCGTGGACGGCTCATATCCTCTACATAGAGGGATTTAAGTCGGCCTACGCCATTTGTACGGAAAGAGCATCGCCCTGTCAATTCCAGCGACGGGACAGTTGTGCTGGACGCTGGTGGGAAGCCGGACGGGCCAGTTATAACCCTGGGAAAGGGTTCTACGCTCGGGCAAGCATCCCACAACCTTTCTACGCTCGGGCAAGAATCCCACAACCTTTTTATGCTCGGGCAAGAAACCAACAACATTTTGTCCACGATGTGCTGCACTAGTACCATGTGCTAGTTAGTCAGCAGGGAAGGCGCGGCAGAACTGGGACCGGTGGAGTAGCAGAAGATGTCTGGTACAACACATCCAGGTTTACAAAATAAAACACATTTATACACAAAATAATCAAGGACCAAGGTAGGAGCAAGCCTTAACTATAATTTTTTTTCCTCATATATAAATTTTTTTATATAATTTAGATGTAATCTTTTCATATATAAGTTTTCACAGTATAATTTCAACATTTCTTGTAAACGCAAGATAAGGTATGACGTCATAACCCTGGTTTTGCGGCATATTTACTACATCGACTTGTTTTCCTTCATTTCACTTATTTAAGATAATTTTACTGTCAAATTTAAAGTGCCTTGCTATTTTGGCCCTATTTAAAGTGCCTTGCTATTTTGGCCCTGACTTGTTTGGTATTTTTCTCAAGTTTTACAATCAAAATATACAAGATGAACTAAATTTCTTTGTTATTTGTACAATCCAGTTAGCCAACTTTGCGGAGACAAAAGAGAGATGAGATTATATTTTGTTTCTGGCGGTTTCGTCACACATTTTTACCTCATGGGGTGGATCTCGGACTGGGTTGCTGTCTGTCTCATTCTACCCAACGTAGAATGATGACAGCAGATATTTGGTCTAGATCTCCCCTATGATGGAACGATTTTGGAAGTATATATATTTTTTTTAACAATCATTCATATAATTGAGTCCTACGCTACTGACTCAGATGTAGGTACACTATGACCTGTTAAAGGAGTCCATCTACCTGTAAAGTATTTCTGTTTTGTCATCTAAATTCAATCTTTTAGAATTTTATTCTGTTTATTTTTTTTTGGTTATTCTTAATTACACAAATACTCTGGAAGCCTCGGAAGTGAGTAGAATTTCATTGTTTGGCTGCAACGTTTGGGTTGAACTGGATTTTATTTAAGATCTTCTTTGTAAAACATTGGTATTAAATAATGTGGCGCACTTAAAATTTTCTTATTTCTGAACCCCCCTTCTCCACTGTATAAAAGTTACCGGGCATATCAATGTTTTACCTAGCTGGAAAATACAGTTCTGCCTCCAGATATTTGTTTAATTATTCAGTGGGTTTCAGTGTCACAAAATGGCGGCAACGTCTTTAAGCTGCCACAAATGTCACACAACGCATTTTTAAGGCCACAAATTGGCGCCCAAATTTTTTAAACTTTTTTTAAGGCCACAATGGCTAATCGGGCAAAAAGGAGTTTTTTGTTTCCCTTATATTTTTCCGTGGGTAGCTTGAAAGCTTAACCTCACGGGGGTCCAAGATCTAATGGACACCTAATAAGTGTTGACAGTTAACCGTTTCGTCCTTATGGGACTCCTCAGAACACTGCTGGTCAAGTGACAAATCTTGCGAAGTTAATCAGACGGTTTTGTCTCTAATTAAATGTAATTAGTGAGCGAACTATAGCAAGAGGCGCCATCTACCGAGATACGAGAGAAACAAAAAACCAAAATCAGGGAAAAACACTGCTATACAATATCGATCAATGAAAAGATCGAATGCAAATAAAAGAAAACAACTATAGTCCGTGACCTACGACAGCTCTTTGTCTTTTCAGGCCGGATCAACGCATTTTGCATTTTTACCCGTCATCAAGACAGTGAGCGTCAGCCATGAAACTTGTTTGATTTTTAAATTCACGGGTATGAAATTTCACGTTTGTTAGTATTATTTGGCTTAAAAATTCCGTTGATTGACGCTCACTGTCTTGATGACGGGTAAAAATGCAAAATGCGTTGATCCGGCCTGAAAAGACAAAGAGCTGTCGTAGGTCACGGACTATAGTTGTTTTCTTTTATTTGCATTCGATCTTTTCATTGATCGATATTGTATAGCAGTGTTTTTCCCTGCTTTTGGTTTTTGTTTCTTTCGTATCTCGGTAGATGGCGCCTCTTGCTATAGTTCGCTCACTAATTACATTTAATTAGAGACAAAATCGTCTGATTAACTTCGCAAGATTTGTCACTTGACCAGCAGTGTTCTGAGGAGTCCCATAAGCACGAAACGGTTAACTGTCAACACTTATTAGGTGTCCATTAGATCTTGGACCCCCGTGAGGTTAAGCTTTCAAGCTACCCACGGAAAAATATAAGGGAAACAAAAAACTCCTTTTTGCCCGATTAGCCATGAAACTTGTTTGATTTTTAAATTCACGGGTATGAAATTTCACGTTTGTTAGTATTATTTGGCTTAAAAATTCCGTTGATTGACGCTCACTGTCTTGATGACGGGTAAAAATGCAAAATGCGTTGATCCGTCCTGAAAAGACAAAGAGCTGTCGTAGGTCACGGACTATAGTTGTTTTCTTTTATTTGCATTCGATCTTTTCATTGATCGATATTGTATAGCAGTGTTTTTCCCTGCTTTTGGTTTTTTGTTTCTCTCGTATCTCGGTAGATGGCGCCTCTTGCTATAGTTCGCTCACTAATTACATTTAATTAGAGACAAAACCGTCTGATTAACTTCGCAAGATTTGTCACTTGACCAGCAGTGTTCTGAGGAGTCCCATAAGGACGAAACGGTTAACTGTCAACACTTATTAGGTGTCCATTAGATCTTGGACCCCCGTGAGGTTAAGCTTTCAAGCTACCCACGGAAAAATATAAGGGAAACAAAAAACTCCTTTTTGCCCGATTAGCCATGAAACTTGTTTGATTTTTAAATTCACGGGTATGAAATTTCACGTTTGTTAGTATTATTTGGCTTAAAAATTCCGTTGATTGACGCTCACTGTCTTGATGACGGGTTAAAATGCAAAATGCGTTGATCCGGCCTGAAAAGACAAAGAGCTGTCGTAGGTCACGGACTATAGTTGTTTTCTTTTATTTGGATTCGATCTTTTCATTGATCGATATTGTATAGCAGTGTTTTTCCCTGCCATTGGTTTTTTGTTTCTCTCGTATCTCGGTAGATGGCGCCTTTTGCTATAGTTCGCTCACTAATTACATTTAATTAGAGACAAAACCGTCTGATTAACTTCGCAAGATTTGTCACTTGACCAGCAGTGTTCTGAGGAGTCCCATAAGGACGAAACGGTTAACTGTCAACACTTATTAGGTGTCCATTAGATCTTGGACCCCCGTGAGGTTAAGCTTTCAAGCTACCCACGGAAAAATATAAGGGAAACAAAAAACTCCTTTTTGCCCGATTAGCCATGAAACTTGTTTGATCTTCGTTAACATTCAGGCATCTTCGGATGTTAAATCTACAAAAAGTTTAACCAAATAAGAAAATGTTAATAATAATATCTTTAGCAGTTACATAGGTAGTTAGTTAAATTTCTTATTGACAAAAATGACCATTTTTTTGCTTTATTTTAAATTAAAGTTTTTTCCTTTATTTTAAATTAAAGTTTCTTTGCTTTATTTTAAATTAAAGTGTTAGTTTTAATTCAATTTTTAAAATCAAATCTCACACAATAATAAATAGGTAACAAACAAGAATTAAACTTATAGGTAAACAACTTTTCATAGGGTGTGTTTATATAATAATGTCGTTTTGATTGCATATTAAAATAGTTTTTTCTCTTCTCATTTATTTTTGAACCAAAATTATTTTTGAACTTAAAAAACAATATGTGAAATCGGTTAAATAAGAAGTTGAGATATCAACAGAAAACTACTTTTGGTTGAGCTATGCCTTGATAAAAATAAATTTAATTTGGATCCCCTAATTCAATACAACAATAATTTTTCAAATCGGTCTTTTTAAAGTTGTGACATCAACAAAAACCTAACAAGGTCCTAGTGACCGAGAGTTATATTCCTAAAAAATAAAGTCAATGTGAATTTAGCACCAATCACATACAAAAATAATTTCTAATATATGTTGAGAAATGAGGAAAAAAATATATTAAATTGGCTTTTTCGTGTTTGTATCATTCTATTTGTAATAGATATAGATAACTATTCTAACCAAATAACAAAAATTTACTAAACTTGTTTGACAAAGAGGTGTGTCACACTAGACTACACCTAGTATTAGTCTTAATGCTTTTTTAACCAACATTTTTATCGATGGGCCAAACAAAGATTTTAAACTTTTTTACCAAGTAAGTATGTTTTTTAAAATAAATTTTGAAGTTGTTTTTTATCTGCTAGTCTTCTCCTATAGTCTAAGGTATAAATAAAGAAAAAAGAAATCAAAAACAGTTGTTTAATAAAGAAACACTGGTTTGTTACCAAATGCCAAATATTGTTCAATAAAGAAACACTTGTTTGTATATGACATTTTAATTCTGTTTTTCGCTTTATTATATATACAAAAGGATTTTAAAAAATATAACGCTATCTACAAGAAACATGTCCATATTTTTTTTAACATTTGATAGAATGTTGTTCTATCTGCAAGCGCATGCACATTTTATTAATTTTCTACCATTCTGTTTAATGCTGTACTGAAAAGCTTGAATGAGAGATTTGTGGCAACCACTTACTATTTTAAGAAGTTCAGCCTTCTTCGTTTATACATTATGTTACACCAAACCTATAGTGGAATAATTTATATGGCACATGTCAGAGTTTTTGTACCTAACTTCGAACATTAAACCAGATTTTCTAAGGTAATCGTAAATCTTCGTTAACATTCAGGCATCTTCGGATGTTAAATCTAGAAGGATTTTGTCTAAAGTTTAAACAAATAGGAAAATGTTAATAATAATATCTTTAGCAGTTACATAGGTAGTTAGTTAAATTATCTCATTGACAAAAATGACCATTTTTTTGCTTTATTTTT
Source organism: Aspidapion aeneum (assembly GCA_963576565.1). NCBI lineage: Eukaryota > Metazoa > Arthropoda > Insecta > Coleoptera > Brentidae > Aspidapion > Aspidapion aeneum. The sequence continues at coordinate 71,062,319 of OY755041.1, read as the reverse complement.
AATTAAAGTTTTTTCCTTTATTTTAAATTAAAGTTTCTTTGCTTTATTTTAAATTAAAGTGTTAGTTTTAATTCAATTTTTAAAATCAAATCTCACACAATAATAAATAGGTAACAAACAAGAATTAAACTTATAGGTAAACAACTTTTCATAGGGTGTGTTTATATAATAATGTCGTTTTGATTGCATATTAAAATAGATTTTTCTCTTCTCATTTATTTTTGAACCAAAATTATTTTTGAACTTAAAAAACAATATGTGAAATCGGTTAAATAAGGAGTTGAGATATCAACAGAAAACTACTTTTGGTTGAGCTTTGCCTTGATAAAAATAAATTTAATTTGGATCCCCTAATTGAATACAACAATAATTTTTCAAATCGATCTATTTAAAGTTGTGACATCAACGAAAACCTAACAAGGTCCTAGTGACCGAGAGTTATCTTCCTGAAAAATAAAGTCAATGTGAATCCAGCACCAATCACATACAAAAATAATTTCTTAAATCGGTTCAATATATGTTGAGAAATGAGGAAAAAAATATATTAAATTGGCTTTTTCGTGTTTGTATCATTCTATTTGTAATAGATATAGATAACTATTCTAACCAAATACCAAAAATTTACTAAACTTGTTTAACAAAGAGGTGTGTCACACTAGACTACACCTAGTATTAGTCTTAATGCTTTTTTAACCAACATTTTGTTAATCTAACCATTTAACCAGAGCTATAATATTTTTAGTTAATAAGACCCTTTTTACACTAACCTGAAGAGACCGACCTGTAAAGTTAGTTTCCTGTCGTTCATATTGGTATTTAATCTAGCATAAAACACCATAAACATACTTCATTTATAAATATTAATGAACCTACTCAATGGCTAGTATATTTATTTCTATCAGACAACCTATAATTTACGTTAAAAATGACTATTTTTAGGTAATAAGGCCCTTTTTACACTACCCTGAGGAGACCTGTAAAGTTAGTTTCCTGCCGTTTATATGGTATTTAATGTAGCATAAAACACCACAAACATACTTCACATATGTATAGATAATAATGTACTTACTCAATAGCTACCAAAAAACCTAAATTACGTTAAAAGTTACTATTTTTCAATTGGATCACTTTTTAGTTTTTCAAACCTATCAAAACGTAAACACAATATTAGAAAACTGGTTTTCCTAATCATACATTGATTACATGTTAAAAACAAACAACTTTAATAATGCCGTTTAAACCAACATGTTAATTCGCCTAAAGGTATATTAAGGTCTTTTTGGTTAACATCCATATTTTTACACCTCACCCTGTAACCTAATGCTTTTTAAACCAACACTTCATTAATTCAACTATTACATACCTAGTTAATAAGGCCTTTCTGATTGATCTAGATCTCCTTAAAAATTAGTACAAGTTAAGCCACACCAATGCAATAAAAAAGAAGAATTTCTCGAATCGGTTCAATATGTGTTGAGAAATTAGCGAAAAACTATTAATGCCCTTTTGGGTGATCTATTGCTCCTTAAAAATTAGCACAAGTTAAGCCACACCAATGCATAAAAAAATAATTTCTTAAATCGGTTCAATAGGTGCCGAGAAATTAGTGAAAAACTATTAAGGCTAAAATTAATACAAATTAGATATGTCAATCCCATACAAAAAGAATTTCTCGAATCGGTTCAATAGGTGCTGAGAAATTAGTGAAAAACTATTAAGGACCAAATGAGATTTGCGCAGTACACCGAAATGCGTCTTTCTTGGAAACTGTCGACGCAAAACATGCACATATAGCGTAAAAAGTAGCTTTGCTACCCCCAGCTCATAGCGATCTTTCATTATGTACCCTTATTTTTATTTTATTTTATTATGCCTTTTGGCGCTTATTTTACTTTTTTATAATACTGCTTGTTTAAGACTTTGTTTGTGTGTTTTTCCAATAGATACTAAAATTAATAAGTATTTTGATGCAGTTTTAGTTATTCTGAAATATTAACATTCAATACGTTTGCAATATTCTTGTTGACGATCATTACAACCATTTTTAAAAAATGAAAAATTAAAAATTGTAATTTTTATCAAATATTACGACAATTGCGTCACACCATATAAATAACCAACTGTATTACATAATATTGCATCATATTACATACGATTGCATCATATTACGTGGTCTCGTAGGTATTGCTAATTCGATAACACAGAAACATGTGAGGGGTCATAAGGTTATCTGTTAACTATATAAACAACACTAAAAAATACACATATAAAATACACATCGAGAAATAATTTTATTTTTTAACAAACAGAGACAATAATTATTATTATTATTTTTAATCAACTAACGCCTGTTTTACATTCAAACATACCAGGCTAAGCTAGAGAGGTCTTTTTGTTGGCTATCCTGTCAATTTTACACCGTGTTAGGTAACAACATAATAGGTACACATTATTTCTTGGGTCCTTCAAACTTGAACAACAGCCACGGATTACGTTACATAATAGGTAGGTGATGCAATACAAACACATATCACTATTCTTTCATGCATTGGTCACGTGGTGTTAAACACCACAAACAACTTTTGCCTTATATCTTTTTAACCAACACTTCATTCATTCGTTCAGCCAGAGCTATAACAGTTAGATCATAAATTAAAATTTAGAACACTTTAAGATGGACTTTCAATATAATTATTGGTCAACTAAAATTGACTTTGAAATAGAAGAACTTTTAGAAGGGAAAAATGAAATGAAAATATTTATAAATGGTTAGCAGAATGGATACATTTTGGGTTGGATTCATGCAGATACATCATTGAGGAAAAACTACCAACATTATACCCATTATTACGTACAATATGGAAACGTAAATTAACAGAGGCAGCGCTGGAATATACGAAAATATATCCAAACTATGACGTGAAAAAACATCTTCAATCAATTATTTTTAAATTTGATGGTCGAGATGAGTGTGGTTTATATGATATATATGAATAAAAATATATAATTAAAACATACTTTGAGTTTTTTATTTTAGAATTATTTACTTTGAGACATCCTGTACAGCATAAGTAACCAGCTGTATTAAATAAAACAGGAACGTGTGTGGGTCATAAGGTTATAAACAATGCATAAACAATGATAAGAGATACACAGACAATCCCGATTAATTTTAACAAATATTTTTAGAAATTATTTTATTTTTTAACCATAAATTACCTAAGGCCTTTTTCACATTAAGACTTACCTAGACCAGGCTAAGCTAGTGAAGTAGCTATCTTACTAAAAAAAAACATCTCATTTTACCTACTCTCGCATTGGCACCTAACTCATTGACCAATAGGGCCTTTCAACAGCCTCTGGTTGTTACGCCATTGCTCACAACTTCTTACACACTTCTTTTAGTCCCAAGGTCATACCAAGTTCATTTCTTCAGCAACAGACAGACAGACATACAGACAGACAGAACTGGATGGCATGTTACCAATTGCATTAGAACCTCCACAACTGTACTACTATCACCCCCATTATTACAATTTTAAAGATAGATACAATGTGTAGTGCCTACTTTTCTTTTGTATATAAAAAAGTAAATATAATTTTAGTTCCTTATTTTATGAAAAATTGGTAGTAATATTATAAAAAAGTAACAGAGCTCTATTTGGATAAGGATATTTTGGACTTTTTTTGAAAAAGCCTTCGATCTATTGCTTTGATGGGGAGACAATTTGCTTACTTTGAGGATTTATTAAGATGCACCCCATTAGTGGGGTTACTTTTACCCATTTGTTTTAATTAGGATAGTAACCATAGCCAGAACTAAAATAGTTTGTTTGGTTATGCTACTCTACATTTTTCAATTTTCCCTGAATTTAAAATTTCTTGCAAATATATTTGTATTTACTGCCTCCTACGACGGTGGTTTTGTCCCTTTTAGTAAGATTAAAGGTGTGTCTACAAAAACCTACAAAAAATATGTACCTAAAAAACAACTCTTTTTTTAAAGCGAGTTATTTTGAGAAACGTTAATGCGACACTTATTCCGTCATACTACCATCTCGGTTTTCATCAGCAGTTTCATTAGCAAAAAACTGTAAAAAAGTGCAACATATCAATTTCTGTTCTGTGGTAAGTGCTTTATTATAGTTTTTTCAAAAACATTTTTTTTGAATGATGTTTTGTTCAATTGACATTTTTTTTAAACAATTTGTTCAAAAACATCTTTTTTGAATGAGATTTTGTTTGAATAACGTTTGGTTCAAAAACATTTTCTTCAAACAGAAAACTCTTCGAAAAACTAGCTCCTGTGTGTCTCTTTTTGGGAGGTCGCAATCGGTGGTAGCTTTATCAATTGATCCTAACCTGTTAACCTAACCACACTGAACTCTAATCAATTGATCGCAAACGTATCAATTTCAATAAATTAAAAATGTTTTCAAAAAGGAGATCATTTGAACATAATATCGATCACAATGTTTCCGAAAAAAATGCCAATCAATTACACTGCTTTCAAAGAAAATTCAAAAAAGATATTTTTGAACAAAACAATTTGACAAACTGTCACATGAATTTAGGCAATTTTTGAACAAAAAGTTTTCTATCAGATTCTCGAACAAAATGTTTTCTAAAAAATGCAACTCGAACAAAATGTCACCTAAAAAAGATGTTTTCGAACAAAATGGTTTCGGTCCGATTATCATTTGAACAAAATGTTTTAAAAACACAGGTGAACATGTTTTTAAACAGATTCTCATTTAAAAATGTTGAACAAAATGTTTTTCAAAAAAGTATTATATAAAAAAGATATTTTCATAAAAAGTGTACCATCAGATCGTCATTGGAACAAAATATTTTTAGAAACTAAAAAATTTGAACATTATATTATTTAAACTCAATGCTTTGTGCCATTTGAACAAAATGTCATACAAACCCACTGCTTTCGAACAAAATGTCATATAGAAAAAATATTTTTAACAAAATGTTTTCAATCAGATTGCCATTCAAACAAAATGTTTGAAAAAAAGTCATCCAAAAATAATGTTTTTAAAAAAATGTTTTCGAAAGGAAACCCCATTCGACAAAATGTCATTCGAAAAACTAATTTTTCAACAAACCAAAAGTTTTTTTTATCAGGTGGATGTTTGAACAAAATGCTTTTGAAAAAGATGTTTTCAACCAAAACGCCATTTGAACAAAATGTCATTTAAAAAAGTAATTTTTGAACAAAATGTCAAATCAAATTGTCTTTTAAACAGAATATTTTTGCAATGCAATTTGAACAAAATATCATTTTCGTTTAAAAAATTAATTTTATTTGCCAGATTTATTTTTTGACACATCAGTTAATGCTGATAGTATTTTGAAAAATAACTTTTTTTATTTAACATTTAAAATGAGTTAAATAAACAAACATATAATTATATCGTCTCGCTTATAGTTAAAAATAAGGAACAAAAATATTTTATAAATGATCTAAAAAATAGGGTTATTTAGATACCAGGGCCGAAATTTACTTTTCGTTTTTAAATAAATTGCAATCAATTTTTGGGTTATAACAATCATCCTTAGAAATGGATTTTATTTAACAATGAAAAAAATAATAAGTAAGTAACTATAGTTTATTGTTTTTAAATTTTTTGAATATAAAACATTTTATAGGGTTAAAAACAAATCTGCATGTAGAGACCTCGTCTTTACACTTTTTAGATGTTTGATTAGGATGCTTTAAACTTGGTGTATTTTATTTTAGGTTAGACAACCTTAAAAATTCAGAGTAGGTAAAAAGGACTAACCCAACCTAAAAAATTGCCTCGATCCAAATCTAAAAAAACTGTTTACACAAAAAAACCGGTTAAATAAAAAAGGTATACGTAAAAAAATTACTTTCCATATTAATAAGATACCTTTTTACCTTATCTGTTGAAAGTCAAGGCTCGTAGTTCAGCTAAAAGTATCAAAACCCCAAAACTTGGGACACCCTGTACATTTTTAACTAAACTTATGTTTAAACACTTTGAACAAATAAATAATTATTTATATAATAGCCTAATATTTTTTTCTAATTTTATATTGATTTCTACGGCACTGGTCTTTGTTTTGTTTTGAAGGTCAAACAAGTTATTTAACTTACTTGTAAAACGAAACTTCCGGATTAAGATGGTCGAGATTTTAGCACAAAATACACTCCCACACCATTTTAAAGTCTTTTAAGATTAATTTTGAGTCCAGATCGAAAATATATTTTAAGAAAAAACACGAAAACAATTCCGAACCGTAAAGTGACAGGACAGAAACGCCGCATTGACCCTTTACAAAATACTAATGGGTCCAAAGGGACTACCTTCTAATCAAGAATAGTTTTGTCTCTTTTTCTGGCATCGGTTTAACAAAAGAGGAACAAAATAAGATACTTTAAGCGGGCCTGGACGATTGCGGCATGTTTCTAATTCCTTTGTTTTAGTGAGGGACTGTAATCGAGAATTTTTTCTCTCGCACTGGTTTAATAAAGGAAAACGAAGGAGTAGCAAAATAAATGCTGGAAGCACAAGTTAAAGTGATCACCGCTTGTTATATATCCATATTTGGTGGTGTATAATTAATCTGGTAAGGGTTTGTAAGAAGAACAGTTTCGTCTTTTTCCGTTGCATTGGTTTAAAAAAGAAATAAAAGTAAAGGAAAGATCGGATAATTTTGGTGATTCGTAAAGAGAAAGGAAATAGAGTTTTCTATGGACCAAACAAAAATAGTCGATGAGTTATTTTCTGCAGAAGTACGTTTTTTAAAACAAATTGTTTATCTAGACGGCCGATTTTTTTGTTTATTTCCTCTCCTTCGGTTAATACGTTAATGCTGTTATTTAAAAGATCCAAAGCCTTGTCAGGGTTATCTGATGACCGTTGATTTAATGTATTCAATGGCTAATGTTTGTTAGACCCACGTACAAATGAGGAGTGAGTGATTATTTAACTTATTATGACTAAAGGTTCCTATTGATATAGGTCTGCAAACGCTTCGTTGCCGATCCACAAAGTGTATTAAATTTGGTTTTCGTTTACAGCTTTTTCAAAAGTGACTGGAACTGACTTAAATGTCATTGTAAGTGTGCTTAAGGGACCGGAAGTAAGTGAAACTGAACCAGAAGTGACGGACAAACCATTGAAAGGGACCAACATTTACAAAAGCGACCGGAAGTAAATAAAAATATACCGGAAGTAACTTTCAGTGGACCGAAAATGACCTAAAATTACTGAAAACTACCGGAAGTGACTACATGTGAAATTGAAGTTGATTAAAAGTAAACCGTAAGTGTCCGAAAATGGCTAAAAACAGGCCAGAAGTGACTGAAAGTACCGGAAGTTGCTCAAAGTGAACTGGACATGATCTTAAACTGACTAAAAGTGACTGAAAAGTGAAAGTAGACGGTAAGAAACCGGATATTGACCTACATGACCAGAAGTGAGTGAAAATAGACCGGAAGTGAGTGACACTGAACTGGAAGTGAAGAAAAAATTACCGGAACTGACCAGAATTTACAAAAACGAACGGAAGTGAATAAAAATTTACCGGAAGTAACTCTTAGTGAACCGGAAGTAACCTAAAATGACCGAAAACTAACAGAAAGTGAAGCGGAAGTTACTAAGGGTGAACTGGAAGTTATTGGACAAGACCTTAACCTAACTAGAAGTGACTGAAAGTGAACTAAAGGTACCCAAATTGAGTAAAAGCTATTGAAAGTTTTTAACGTTTAGAGCCTTTCTGACCAGGCTTTCGTGATTGCAAATAACAGCCAGAATCAGTTTCTCCATGGCATTATAGTATCATAGGAAAAAAATTCAAAACTAAGAAAATAAGTTCCTGATTTTTCAGTTTTAAAGACGACGCAAGGGCATTTTCCAACTTTGTAAATTAGCCAGAGTTATTTTTAGTTATAGTGTATTATAAAATCAGTTATACGTTTAGTTTTAAGACTAAGAAACTACATCAGTCCAATTTTTGTATCCGAAAATTTTCAGTATGGGATATTTTCCACCACCGGGGATGAGCAAAAGTACTTCTCTTATAATGTTCATGATCTCTTCTTTTTAGAGTAAAAGATTCGGAACTAAGGAAATAAGTCGATTCATATCATTTACTGACCTTTTAAACCGATCGGAAAATCATCACTAGAAAGAAAAATTGTTAATTATTATCATTAGCAAAACATACTTGTTCATATACACAAACTAAGAAAATAAGTTTCAAAAAATATCCATGGCTCCCGTACTATAAGCTAAAATTAAATTTTGTTAGTAAATTAAAGTTTGTATAAGTAGGTATATGTATATGTTCGTAGCTTTAGCTCTCTGTGGATCTAGCTAAATACGCTCGTAAAACTACCAAAGTATGTCGGATTATTGCGCGTATAGTTTTTAATTAGCTAATATTGTTAGCTTAGTACACATGATGTGCGAATAGGTAAAGTTTTAATCTTTCAGCAAATGATTTAAAGAAAATGTAATGTAATGTGTAATTTTTGGCGTTAATTAATCTGGGGCACGTCAGTGCCCCGCATAGTTCGCTTAAACTGCTGTACCATCTTTTCTTGAAACATTTCAGCCCATATTTGACCTATCTAAAACTCTACTTCGGAATGAGCAACAAAACTCAAACTTTGCATAGTCGTAGATCTTCATAGAGATAATAACCCCTCCAAGATTTCATGAACTTTTATAAAATAGTTACGAAATATCAAAAACGTCGAAATTGCTACTCACTCATGTATAGATCATCAATCAAAATTTTACTGTACTTCGAGACATGCTACAAAGCTGAAATTTGGCACACTAATAGAAATTATGACCAAATCATTTGAAAAAATAAAAAAAACAAAATTCTAATTTACTCCCCTCCCCTATACATGTAAAGTGATGTAAAAGTAACATTGCCCGCTTCCAGAAACGCTAGAGAGCTAAGCTTTGGAATGCCGATAGGAACTATGATAAAACTATAAAAAAAAATTAAAAAACCCCAAAATCTTAATTAACTTCCCTTCCCTATAAATGTAAAGTTATCTGTTATGTAAAAGTAACATTGCCCACTTCCAGGAAGGCTGATAGGAACTATGATAAAACCATAGGAAAATATTAAAAATTCAAATCCTTTAACAAAGTAGTGAAACCATAACAAAAACATTTTATGTAAAAACAAACTAAGTACGTAAAAATGGTATTCCGTAAAAAGAATTGAGATAAAAGTAAAGTTAAGTTCTCCAATACAAATTTCAAAATACAAGGGATTCTTACTAGTTTGAAAATGTTTTTCTAAACTTGGCTCTTACGGCTGCAAATGACTTTTAGGCACATTGCTAAACTGAACATTAAGAAGTCGGGATGGAATAGCAAAGTTTTTAAAAAAACATTTCCAAACTAGTAAGAACCTTGTATTAGCTCACACATATACTATACTATAGTATTGTGAGCTATGGTGATCCTAATTTTTTCGAGAAAAAAAAAGTTGCTCCGATTTCAAAATTTTTTATATATCTTTGCGTTTCAGATGATTTTGAAACTTTTTTGTTGCGCCGTCTGTCTGTCTGTCTGTCTGTATGTCTGTCTGTCTGTCTGTCTGTCTGTCTGTCTGTCTGTCTGTGTGTCTGTATGTCTGTCTGTAACGACCAACGCGCATAACTCAAAAACCGCTTGGTCGATTTTAATGAAATTCGGTACCTAGGCTGGGTCTTGGGTCGAGATGGTCCCATTTAAAAATGAACAAAATCCACCGAACACAAACCAAATAAAAGGGTGGGGGTAGATTTCAAAAATTAGAGTTTATGTGAAAATATGGCGTGTGTGATATTAAACGAAAGGTAATTGAGTCTGCAGTTAAACAAAATACATTTTATTTTATTTAAAGAAAAGGGTGGGGGTACATTTTAAAAATTAGAGTTTAAGTGAAAATATGGCGTGTGTGATATCAAACGAAAGGTAATTGAGTCCGGAGTTTAACAAAATATATTTTAATTTTTGTTTTTTTTGTAAGGGTGGGGGTAGATTTCAAAAATTTGAGTTTAAGTCAAAACATGGCTTGTGTGGTATCAAACAAAAGGTAATTTGGTCTGGAGTTGAATAAAATATATTTCAGTTTTTAGTTATATTAGCTCACACGTACACTATAACTATAGTACCTAGTGTGAGCTTAGGGGCCCATATATTGGCAGAGTATTTTAAAATGTGTATTGGAGAAGTTGGTTTTACTTTTCTATCAGTTTTTTTTACGGAATACCATTTTCGAGTACTTAGTTTTTGATTACATGAAATGTTTGTGTTAGGATTGTATTTAATTTAATTATTTTTACGGATTTTGACAGTTACCTTAATAAAATATGCGCTGAACGTCAATCTAATCTAAGCAAAGGCTAGGTCAGATTTTAGTTGAACATAAAAGTAAAGAATAAGTCAAAGAAGACGGCAAAATACTACTCCAAATTTTTTGAAACATTTTAAATACATTACATGCTTAAATTATTACTATTATAACATCCCTTTTTTGCATTCCTATCGACGGTGGGAAAGAGCAACAGCACTGCTTGTTTAATCTGGTGTGCTGTCTTTGGCGTTGTACAAAACTTGTTCAGAAAATCTTATTAAGTGGAAATTAATCTTTACTCTGAAAAACTGCATCTTCACCAAGATAATAAATAATATTTACGTTTTGCACTACCCCAAATCGATAGGTTATGGATTACTTAATTTTAAGTCGTCGGGTGTTTACCATAAATATGAGTGAGTGCACCCGTGTGACGTTATAAATAAGTTTTTTTTACAAACTTTTGCTTTTAACTTTTGCTGCATCAACTTTACAGAGAAATTGTATGGGTTATGATTTGTTCGCAATAGAACATCAATTTAATGATAGTTTTAATAAGCTTTATGTCTCAAAATCTTAAAAAGAAATTTATATTATTTTAATTAATAAAAAAATTTAAAAAATTTAGGATTGAGAAGAAAGTCTAAAACATTGCAAAGTTTAATGAAGGTTTTTGATTTTAGACTGGCCTCGAGCCATTAGTGATAGATTACTCAATAATAATTCGCTGTGTTCTATTGCAAACAAATCATAATTTACACAATTTTTATGTAAAGTTGATTTGAGAAAAGTTAAACGCAAAAGTTTGTCAAAAAACACATGGAATACATCGCAATCTTGGGTTTATGACGTCACACAGTCCCTTTTCTCTAATTTGAGGCAAACACCCTGTGACTTAAAATTGAATGATCCATAACCAATCGATTCGGTAGTCTGAAACTTCCTTCCAAATTTAATTTTTTTTACTTGATAAAAAAGAGTTACTTTTTTTTGTATTTTTAACAAAAAATATATCTTTGTTAGTTTTTAAGATATAATGCTAATTTCTAATAACTTTCTTAATTGTTGTTCTATTGCAAACAAAATACTCTGCCAATATATGGGCCCCTAAGCTCACAAGAGGTACTATAGTTATAGTGTACGTGTGAGCTAATATAACTAAAAACTGAAATATATTTTATTCAACTCCAGACTAAATTGCCTTTTGTTTGATACCACACAAGCCATGTTTTGACTTAAACTCAAATTTTTGAAATCTACCTTCACCCTTAAAAAAAACAAAAAACTAAAATGTATTTTGTTAAACTCCGGATTCAATTACCTTTCGTTTGATATCACACACGCCATATTTTTACTTAAACTCTAATTTTTAAAATATACCCCCACCCTTTTTTTAAAATAAATTAAAATGTATTTTGTTTAACTGCAGACTCAATTACCTTTCGTTTGATATCACACACGCCATATTTTCACATAAACTCTAATTTTTGAAATCTAACCCCACCCTTTTATTTGGTTTGTATTCGGTGGATTTTGTTCATTTTTAAATGGGACCATCTCAACCCAAGACCCAGCCTAGGTACCAAATTTCATTAAAATCGGCTAAGCGGTTTTTGAGTTATGCGCGTTGGTCTTTACAGACAGACATACAGACATACAGACAGACAGACAGACAGACATACACACAGACAGACAGACAGACAGACGGCGCAACAGAAAAGTTTTAGAATCATCTAAAACGCAAAGATATATAAAAAAATTTTGAAATCGGAGCAACTTTTTTTTTCTCGAAAAAATTAGGATCACCATAGCTCACACTACTATAGTATAGTATATGTGTGAGCTAAAATGTATTAACAGTTTTTCTGCAAAGCTAATTTTGCAAAAATTTTAAGCGAAATTTGTGAAAAAACATGATTTGGATTAATGACGTCACCGAACCCGGTGACTTAAAATTGTGTAATTATTACCAATCGATCTAGCGTAAATTAAAAAATCTTCCACAACTATCTCACGGGATACCATATGCTTCTCAAATATTATTAGGAATGTCTTAAAATTATAAGACGGTAAAAAGACCAGGTCCCGTGGAAAAATTTATAACTCTCGTAAAACCAGGCTGGAAGCGATTTTTTTATGCGATCCATACTCCAACCCAACATTTAATCTTCAGGATTAAATAAGAAAATATATTAAAGTGGAATATTTGATACAGCAACAGTTTCCTGCCAGACAAAAGAACAGTCTTTTATTAGTGCCCTAAATAAATGTGCAAATTCCCCTTGTATACTGTACATTATACCAAGGCCAACAAAAAATACAGGCCACGACCCTGAAAAAATCAGCTGTTCTCGGGAGGCTGACTTTTACATTGGGTCTTATGGGAGGTCAGATTTTTTTTGTGATATTTTGAAAATGGCACTACAGATTTCCGCGAAATTTCTGTGAAATATTCTCAGACACCATCCCAATATTCCACCAAACTTTTATTAGGATGCAAGATAATTAAAAGGTTAAAACCTTCAAGATTTAGCATTCCTTATTTTTAATTCAAATATTACCCGCAATGAACCGCATGCCAACTGTTATATTTGACATGTATTTGACTTTGTCATCTGTGTTTGTCACATTCGCTTCTACTTAAAATTTAATTTTAGTGTGAGCTAATGAAGCGGTTCTGAAAAACTAAGTATTACTTTACAAAGATTTAAAAAAAATTGTTCTGCAAGAATATAGTAAAAACAATCTCAAAACCGGCATTATTAAAAATATATCAAATATTCATGAACCGTCATTCCCACTTCAATATTTTAAAGACAATGAGCTGTGTCGTGACGTGACCATCAAAAAAAAATCAGCCCCCGATGTTACGTCAACAAACTGGAGGATCGTGGCCCATTCGTTTTGATAGTCCTGATTATACCTAGCGCCGTTGGGTTGCCAAAAATACTAATGATTCTTTGCCCTTGCCCAATCAGCCAACGCTGCGGACCTGATAACTCTCCCTTTCGATAATCCAGTTTGTTCCTTAATTCCCGGCTGTGGACTTTTCACGTCAGGATATTGAAGCCTAAAAATAGTCATTTGCTCTGGCATAATGCTAACGTGTTGAGTGTGTAATTGAATTTGGTTGAATCATAGTGTGTAGTGAGAATTTTTGTTAGTAACTTGCACTAGTAAGTATTGCTTTATAAGGCTTATATGTGTACTGTTTTATTGCTCCAGTCATACTATATTAGTGCTCCGGTCATACTATATCTCCTACATTTTTACAGGAAGTTCCAGAGCTAATGGTACATAGTAAAACTCTAGAATCCTTGGATCAAAATATTAAGATTTAGCTATACTTGCGTTTGTCCAAAATCTGATATTAAACGAAATACAGGCTGATACTAATCAATATTTTTCCAAAAAATTTTAGGGTAGGATTTTTTGGTATAAGCGTTTTCGGTAAAAAATATTGTACACGGTGTTCTCTGGATTACTACCATTTCGTTAAACTCGTTGTTAGTTTTTTGGGCCTTGATGTATACCAGTTTTTATTTAAAATAAGATTTTCCGCACCATTTCTATGGATGTCGCTCAGAGCAACAGTTTTCAAGATTTTTGCATTTAAGATTTTTCTTGCATTGGCATGAGTAAATAAATATTAATCTAAAGGTATCTACCGATTTTGTATTTTATTTGGAATTTCGAAACGAAATGTATTATATTTTAAATTAAATGAAGATAACCTAAAACGCTGCAATTTTGATACCTGGTTGTTATGGTGAACTAAACGAATTTGAAAACAAGTTTGCTGTTAAAAAAATTAAATTAAGGTCAACACTAACATTGTAATGTCATCAAACTAGATTAAAGCAATTCAGGCCAAATCGGTGTCATATATCTGCATCTGCACCATAATAGTCAAGGCAAGATTTCGAAAAATCGACTTTCTTGAAGCATTTTATATTCCTTTTTGAAAAATGGTTAATTTTTCCTATTTCGACCCCGCTGAATCCGAATATGCCGGTTGCCCGTTGACCTGAGATATACAAGAAGGCGGCCAAAATGGCGCCGAAATGTTTAATTGCCACTCTAAAGCCTTCTTTTACACAGGTATGCATTCAAAATGTATAATTGTTTAACCAATAAGAAAAAAAAACCCAACTGCTAAATTTACTTGTAACTTCTAGTCGCAGTTGAGTACAAAATTGATAGGTATACCTATAATGTACGACATGCTTCAACTTCTTGTTTTGATGCCCAAAGCGTTCTTACCGCAGTCAGGCGAGGGGGGGAACTACTAAAATGGTGTTGAAAAAAATTAATATAACAAATATTATGCGAATATAGATTCTGAATAGAGTGCGGGGAATGACAGGAGGGGAGATGGGTGGGACCAGGGAGGACTACAATGTAACTACAGCAAATGAGAGGACATTTGCAATGGGTAATCAAAGGAATTTCAATAAAATCGTCTAAAATTTAGATAATTTGTATGCCTTAAAGCTTACATCATGTGACGAAATGGCATCTGAAGACCGCCATGTTGACTCCTGTTTATAAAAATATACCCTATAGCAACTTTGGGATCAATAGCAATTCAGCAACACCTTTTTTTTCAAAATGGGTTCAGCCGTTTGGCCTCTAGCGTGACACAAACATTTACTTACATACATACAACAATCGAAAAATATTACCCTTCCTTTCGCCGTGCTGCAGTTAGGTAAAAATACAACTTTGTTATGTGTGTTCTACGCAATTTTTTTCTAGATGGGCTGGTTTCAAAGAAAATTGAATGAAACCTATAAAAATCATGTTTTGGGGACTTTACGGAGGTTTTCTCAGTCCCTGTTAAAATTTGGGGGCGTGGGCACTACTCGGATTCAGCGAGGTCGAAATAGGGGGAAGAAGTAATATGAAGTGTTTTTACACCGAAAACGGAGAGCATTTTCAGATGTTTTGCTTTGACTACTATAACAATAATAGTTGTTTGCGAGTAATACCATAACTAAAATAGTAGTTTTTATTGCAAAATTTTAAGTTTTTAAATCGTCTGCAGAAACATGGTAAGCTAAATATGGCCTCTTTTATGGCATGACCACGCGTAATTGAATTAAATTTACACTTATTTTTATTTTAGTCAATGCTGTGGTTTATTTTGCGCTTGAACTCTAGTGTCAACACTGACCGGTGTGTTGTTAAATTTTTGTTTGTTTTCTTTACCTCTTAGTTTTTTGTGTAAGTGTAACTATTTGTTTGTTTTTTCCACATTATTGAAGGTCGTCTGAAATATCCCTTGAGAAACTTAGACATAAATAAACTAAGTTTAATAAATATTACTTTAAATAAGGAACAATTGCGTTAGGGGTATTTCAGAGTTTAATGCCGCGTTTTTAATACAGCGAGAATAACCGAACGAATTCGCTTTCTTGTGCTTTGTATTAAAACATCTTTTTTTATCAATAATATTTCGTCAACAGTAAGGAAAACTTTTTTACTATATTTCTCAAAAAAAAATGTTTTTTAATAATTTAAAATTTTACCCTTATTACAATATTTTAAGAGTTGGAATAAGTTACATACTGCATTTTCAAAGCAAGGAAGCTCATTCGTAAAACGCGGCATATGTAATGTTTAATATGTTAGGTTGACATTTAAAATCGTCGGTATACTGACAATATCCACTAAGTCAAATAAGTTAGTTTTGAAAAAATTGCATTTTAAGAAATTACGAAATTAGGAGGAAAACTTTGAGACGTTTATTTAATTGAAAAACTTCTTAATGCCTGATTTATGTAAGTATGTATAAAGACTTTGTTTCTTTAAAAATGTGGTTAAATTATATGTTTTTTGTTAAGTTGCTCATTTCATGTATCCTTTCAAATTTGGCCAGGCTTGAGCATTTGACGATTTCAACTTTAAAAATATATAATTCTGAAATATTTCTTTTTGAAATACATAGGTATATTTTTAGCTTTTATTTGCAATAAAAATTAAAATTGTGTATGTAGCTGTTTTCAAGAAATACTATAAAATTACTTTTTTGTTGTAAATGCTCTGGTTAAAAGATCAATCCAGTACGTACCTATATTATACCTATATTTAAAAAAGATAACATGAAGATTTAACAAAATTATATCAATTAAACATTACCTTTATTTTGAAGTAAATCTAATTATAGCAAAAATGAAAATCTAAAAGAAAAAGGTTTATTCTGGTGCTGTTAAACAAAATATCATTGTGGAAATAAAATATAGGTTACTAAAAAGCTATATATGTTGTGCATTGTGTAAACAAACGCAGCAAAGTGGTATTTTCTTATAATCAACAAAATCTTTGTGTGTGTATGTCTGTCCGTAACACGATAGCTCCGCTAAACCGATGTTTATGAAATTTACAGGTAAAATAGTGTTCGACACTCTAACGACCTTATTAGATTTTGGTCTAAATCTATTAATTCTAATGACAGTTTAAAAAGTGAAAATATGCTCTTATAACGGAGCATCGCATAGAACACATTTTTCTCAATAATTTGTGGTATAACTAAAAACGTCGTAGAAGCTTTCGTCTCCTATATATTTACAAAAAACTGTTTTCAAGGCTGATTTAACGTGGAGTTCACTTGGAGTGTGCTAATATTGTACACTGAAAAAAAAACGATTTTATTTATTTGGTAAACCTGATTTTTGTTGGGCTCATTAAAAAATATTAAAAACAAATATCATTAATTATTGGTAACAAACCTTTTTTAAAGTGTTTAGTTATAAATAATATATTATTTGTTTCTTTAATAATTTGATGTTTTTTTAAATATTAATTGCCTTATATTAACCATAACCAAAACACTCTTTCTTTTAAGGTAACAGAACGTCTTTGTTATTAATACTTCAAATTTCCTAAATATAAATAAACTCTTAATATTGGCAAATATTTCTTTGTGTTTATTACAACAAACATTTTTTTGTATAATGTTATGGCATGATTTTGTTATTATAACGGTCTGAATTGGTTTCTATTAATTACTTCGTAAAGTTCAAACAAATTTGGTTATTATTAACAAGCGATATTATCGAGCAATATAACTTTGTACCGTCTCGGCCACAGAACACCAGTCTCGGCTCGGGCCTTGTCGCGCGAGATCGTGACGTTTCGGTTGACATTTTGTAGGGGCGAGCGGGGCTAGTTGAGCCACTTTTTACATAAATGTAAATAAAAGCATTGCTATATTACTTACAGTTTTACAATTATAATATGTTTAAGGCAAATATTGGTTTTTAAAACTATGCATTCAAACTTAAAAAACACTTTTTTCTAGCACCCTTGCAAGCGGTCCAACTAACCCCACCCACGGAGTAAGTTGGGCCATACGATGGGGCAAGTTCGGCATGGTTGAATAATTAGGAACTGTATATATATGCAACATAAAATAACAGGAAATTCTTAGATTAGTTCTATTGATAATAATAAAATACTAAACTTTAAATTTCTTAAAAAACAAACAATATAAAGTAACCTAATTCTTGCTCTGGTCTGATTCGGAATTACGGTTTTAGCAATGAACCTCTGTAGTGAAATAGCGCGTATCAAAATAGCGCGTATCCAAATAGCGCGCTCATTTGAGCGCGTGTTCAAAATAGCGCGTATGAAAATAGCGCGTGATCAAAATAGCGCGTATCAAAACGGCGCTTGACCAAAATAGCGCGTGTTCAAAATAACGCGTATCAAAATAGCGCGTATCAAAACAGCGCGTATCAAAATGGCGCGTGTTCAAAATAGCGCGTATCAAAATAGCGTGTGTTCAAAATAGCGCGTCTTAAAATAGCGCATCTAAAAATACCGCGTTTTGAAAGATCGCCATTACAAACGTCGCTGTTACAAAATAGTTCGATTTCTAACATATTTAAAAAAAAAACTTTCCAGATTTTTTTCCCGGGATTCTATAGGGTGTAACCAAACCGAACCGAACCGAACCGATTCAAACCGCACCGAACTGAAATGAACCGAACCAAACCGAAACATTTAAAAAAAAAATATTTCCCTAAATTAGCTTCCCGATCCTTATTTTGGTAGGTTTCTATTCTCACCTGTGACTTGGTGACATTTTTTTTTGGTGGAAAAAGGTCAGGGAGTTACTTGAAAAAATGTTTGGGTTCGGTTCGGTTCAGTTCCGTCCGGTTCGGTTCGGTTTGGTTACACACCCTCTAGGATCCCGGAAAAGAAGCCAGGGAAGTTATTTAAAAAAAAAAAATATGTTAGAAAGAGATCCCTTAGTCGAACTATATGAGTTGTGTTAAGTATAGCAAGCCATCGGTTTATTTAACGGTTAAGTAAGTATAACTTATCTGACCTTGCTCAAACTGTTTAGGTGAATATACCTAAGCAGACCTGATACGCGCTATTTTTAATACGCGCTATTTTGATACGCGTTATTCTGATCACGCGCTATTTTGATACGCGCTATTTTGAACACGCGCTATTTGGATGCGCGCTATTTTGAACACGCGCTATTCTGAAAACGCGCTGTTTTGAAAAGCGCTGTTTTGATACGCGCTATTTTGATACGCGCTATTTCGTTACAGAGCCAATAAAAATAGGTCAAAATCTGTTCCTTGGAGATACACACATCACAGATTCTCACTGCGGACTAATGCATAAGCAAAGGCGACTTTGCCACGTGGGTGGCGCTGTCAGCTGACGTCTAATTGTCGAGTTAATAGGGGTTTCTCAACGTGCCCCTATGCCCAACGAGCCCCGCTCTCCCCTACGTGTAACCCGCGGTCTAGACCGAACCGACCCGACGGCCTACGTAGCATTGTATTACAGACAGTCGCGTCGCAGACACTCATAGAGTAATGTCTCTGTAGACACTGTGCCCAAAAATCAAGGGGACGCCATGTTTTGAGAAGAACATTGACCAAACACACAAACCTAAATACGCGGGTATTTTTATGGCATCATAATGGTGTTTTGGTTGCAAGAGTCGAAGTGAACAAAAAGTCATCAGGAATAACGCTTTAAAGGTAAATATTTAAACGTAGAAATATAGCTTCAAGAAAAAAAAACGTATTCATTGTATAAACTTTTTGTTCTGTGGAAACTGATTGCTTATAAACAAACAGTAAGTAGGATTAATTTTTAATTAACTGATTTATGTGCTAATTGACGACAAGTATCCACAGGCGTAGGCTTTATTTGTTTTTAATATAAAATTCATATTCTTTTTTTTGTTTCAGATTTCCGCTTAAAGATGGAAGCAATCTGGCTTTGGTCGTCCACAATAACATAGTAAGTGTTATTTATTATTTTTTTTAGAATGCTTTATATTTGTATTTTGTGATTTTAATAATTTTAAATCAGGTAGGTATTCGTGGGTAGAGGACAGACCAAAAAGAAACTAATGTACCTTTGGCAACGTTTCGGATTTAATTAATCCTTTTTCAAGCCCTAAAAACAATGATCAGGTTCTATAGTTTTACATGGAAAAGAAATGTAACAAAATCTAATAACATTTTTTGTCTTGAATTTTTTTTTTTATGTTTATATGTTCAACCTAGGATTATTCTCTATTATCTATCTATAGTCCAAAGTAAACTTACTCAGATAGAAATGTTTCTTGGGTCCATAAGTACAGCGAACAGGGGTGAGTGTTGATCGAAGAACATTTTACTTTAAAATTTTATAAACAAATGAATTGTTATTATTATAAAAATATGAGGTTAAAATTTACTACCATCTAAATGACAATAATCTTTAACCTGTCAAATCTAACAAAACATAAAAATAAAAATAAACAAAATACTACACTTATGGTACCAATAAACACGTAAGGTTAAAACTATCATTCATAAAATCCTTTTGCTAAAAAAACAAAAATTTAAACTACCCACGAATACCTACCTGATTCTATAATAGGACACAAAATGCACACAAATAATTTTAAATTTGATGTCATTGGAATCATGGCTTCAATTCTTTAAATTAATTATTAAAGATTTTTAAGCAAAGAGCCTTTAGTATGAAAATGTGAAGTTTAAACCTTTTAACTTAAAGCAAACATTTAATTCTCTGCACAGTGACATATATAGGAAAAAATTCGGGGGGGGGGGGGGTGGCGAGACGGTTTCGGGGGGGGGGGGTGGCGAGACGGTTTCGGGGGGGGGGGCGACCTCATGAGGCAGTATTTTAGGCTATTTTATGTTTATATTCATAAAATATGTGGAAAATATCTAAAAAAACTTAACTTTAAAGGAGGGCCCAGGCCCCCCTTATATAAGCCACTGGTTCTGTATTAAATTTACAAATATATAAAATTTATTTTCTTTTTCAGGTCAACACTGACTTGAAGGTGGAGGAAGTAATTGAACAAAGGAGAAACATTTTTAAAAAACACGGGCTACCCATGCCGCCTTTCATAATGGTTGAGTCCCCGAACTTATAGTGAGGTAAAATCGGTTTATGTCAGATTTGACAAAATTTTGTGTGCATCTCACATGGAACAAACGTGTGTATATTTCATTAACCAACCTTTCCAAAAAAAAACAAAGATTACCAGCCACTATAAAAAAATTTGACTCCACTTTTATAATAAAATACAAATAAATATTTTTCATCAAAACAACTTGCTTTTTATTATTATTAAAATTCTCTTATTATTCTATACCTTATTCATTTCTATAGGGTTAATGGGAAAAAAGACACCAATTTTGATCACACAACTTTATTTCTTTTCGACGATCCATTTTCGTCTTCCTAAGGCTAAAGTGTGTAGCCTGAGGAAGACGAAGAAATACAGGTGTGTGATCAAAAGTGGTGTCCTTATTTCCATTAACTCTATAGAAATATACAGGGTGTTCATTTTAAAACTTCCCAACCAAGATTTCTCGAAAATGATTTTTTTTTGAGAAAAAGTAAAAACATGTCAAATAATTTATTGAGGAGGACACATTTTGGCTATCTTATAGTTTTTGTAGTACACACCCCCTTTGAAAAATAAGTGAATATGTCAAAAACAAATTGATAGATTTTCAAAATTTCTACACCTTTGTAAAGATATTTAAGAAACCTTCAAAAAAAAGTCTCAATTGACCCACTTTCCATATTCGAAATATAGGGGTAAGATGTACCCCTCAAAGGACACCCCCTACAAAAATTTTAAGATAGCCAGAATGTGTCCTCCTTAATAAATTAATTGACGGGTTTTTCAAGAAATCTGGGGTGGGAAGTTTTAAAATGAACACCCTGTATATTAAACAGAACGTGAAACCTACAAATACCTTATTAATGCAAAATAACTAAATATAATTACAGCTACTAATTATATAATAACCCATAATTAATTAATTTAATATTAAATAAGAATGATCCTTATAATAAATATACAGTATATTAATAATTAAACTCACATATATTTTTAAATACCAACAATATATTAGTGCTTAATGTAGCTTTTTTTTAAATATTACCAGACGATTTTGTTTTTATTAACAAATATTTGTTTCAATTGTTGAAATTTCTGAATTGTTACCTGCAAACAAATATCTAATAAGCCAAATATGGGCAACGCATTTGGTAACAGTTACAAAATGTTTGTTATTGTTACAAAATTCTTCTCTCAGTGTAGGACGGTATCAGATCCGTCATGGATCCATTTATTTTTGTTAATTTCCTATAAATTAACTTACTGAGGAAAATTCAAGGCGTTGGGGACTTCTTTGACCCCTGATTCAGATTGAGTGTTGAAAAATACTTAGTAATATCAAGGTCTGTCTCACGAATCTCGACATTTTTTCAAGGTTTGCGAAACAATAATTGTTGGTATCTGAAAGTTTAGTTTTACATATTGGATATCCAACTTGTCCCACTGAATCTGTTTGTGTTTTTAGCGGCTTTGTTGAAGGGATGGGGGGCCGTCTTACCGCTAGTGCCAAGTGCTCGTTAGGCCCTTAAACCGATTTTCATTTTTATTGCAAATAGGCTAAAAATATATGTATTTAAAAAAAAAATGTTTCAGAGCTCATAAAGTTGAAATCGCCAAATGTACAACCAACCAATGCTGGTTTTTTTGATAGTTTTGAGAGCCAACCAAAAATGTTTTTTTTTTGTCTTTTAAAAAAAATCGGAAGCAACGTAAAAATCGGGAATCACACAAAATTTTTTTGTAGGAAATTGAAAACAATTAAAAATAATATATTAGCTAAAAATTTAACCTTAAACGCAATTCTTCCTTTCTAGTCCCTAATTTTGGATCTGTCATTAGCCTATTTATATCGGAATTTAATCAATTATCGTTTAAGTAGGAGTTATTTAGATCAGCGCAAATACCTTTTGTAGGTGAAAAGACTAATATATATCCACCGGCTATATGACCTGCGGTGTGCGTGCCTTAGGGGGGGCGTGCTTGTGTGACCGTAATTTCTTGCAGAAAAAAATAAACGTTGTACACTCGTGCTCATATAAATCTCGTACATAATTTTGTGTGTAGTTTACTGAAAATCCAGCCAAGATGTCTTAACATTTTTAATTGTTTTGTAACATCCAAAATGTCAGAGTCAATTTTCTAACTGTCATTTGATACTATAACTATAAACTTAGTTAAAAACAAAATATAAGTAGCCTATTACAAATTTCCGTGTACGGGTCTTTTATGAGCACGAGTGTACATAGGAGTATCCGTATCATAAAACGGGACAAAATTAATTGTTTTTTTGCAATTTCATGGAATGAAAGACAATAATTTACTGTTTATAATAAAAAATATATCTCTACAGGGTGTCTCACATGTGGATCAAACGGAGTGAGGTGGTTGGATTGAGGTGATAACAATAACGATATAAGTGTATTTTAATATATATAAATTTATGACAGGCGCGGATCTACGGGGAGGGGAGAAATTTCCTCTCCAATATCTAAAATTATAAACATATATTCAGTTTTGACACACAGACCATCCCTTCTGGTTCCTATGAATAATTATTTTGAAATCTTAGATCCGCCCCTGTTCATGTTGTTAATCTTTGCTATGATATTACCTTTTAAAATTATTGGTCACCATTTTATACAATTTTATTTTATAGGCGTACACTAAATTTTTTGCTGAATCAAAACATGGTTAAATAATTTTAAGAAATAAATTTTATTGGCTACAACATTTATAAATGTGCACTAAAAGAATATTATTATTATTATTAAAGTAACTTTTAGTTGTTCCACAGTTTTATCAACTAACCTAAAGGTATCAATAATCAGATTTTTTTTAAGCTGGTTTTAAAAATGAAGTTAAAAGAGGGTCATTTCATAAGAAAAATATTAACTTTATATAATATCTTAAAACCTAAAAGTGACAGATAAAACCTATTGTGCCAGTTGGATTCCTTGTTGAAAAAACCATAAAAAATCACTGAGCACCAATATTAAAGTTTCAAAAATAAGAAAGTTATAGGCCCCTCCCCAAAATTCAGATTTCTCAAAAGCTTCAAAATAGCTTGCAATATCAAGATGCGGTTTTCACCTTTAATAATCTTTTGAACATTGAGGCTCGCAAGTGAGAGTAGTTTTTCTCTCTTAGAAATACCTAAAACCCCCAAAAACTTCGAATTCGGAACACTGTGTACATATTTTTTGATTTTTATTGCTTCTAATTGTTTCTTTATTTGCTTTTGTACATTTTTGTATTAATTAGAGAAAACATTTAAATAAAAAAAAGAAATAACTTTTTATATGTCGAAAATCATATCATCTTTTTTTTAAACGCATATCACTTCTTTCAATAAGTGTGTACCAAAAAGAATAGCGAGTCTTAATGCGTCGCCGTAGGCCAATATTTTAAGCAAAGTGGACTTATAATAAAGACGAAAATGTTTATAAATTTTCTCCTAGCACCAGGTAACACAAATACAAAATTTAGTTGCAGTTGTCTAAATTTTGGCAGTAATAAACTAAGATTTTAATAGATTTTTTTAGGAACGTATTTAGTGGGTAGCATTGAAGGGTGTTATGGAACAAAAAAAAAACAAATAATTAAAATTTCGCTGTTATTTTAAAAGAAATTTCTTTGCGAAAACTAAAATAAATAAATTGCAAAATACCCAGCATTTTAATTGAAACTTATATCCCCATGAACTTTTGTACTTCTAATTATGGGTTTTACAAACTTGACATTTTTAGGCATGTTATGTTTTGGGGTTTTTTATTTTAATTTATTGAATGTAAAACAAGACAACCAGAAATTGTTAACTGGACTTGTTAGGTAATTCCGTAATTGAAACATAAAAACTACGGTTTCTACATCTAACGAAATTTCTGCTGTACCATTTATAACTGATCTAAATTATGTTTCATATTAAAGAGGTTAAATCCAATCAATTGTTCAAAAATGTTAAAAAAAGTCTATTTCAAAGAGTTTTTTTTAATTTTTTATTTTTAGATAACGTAAAAAACACGCATTAGTAGGAGGGTTGGAGAAAATGCGAAAAAGTAAAAAATATTTTTTAAAACCTCAGTATAAATCATGGAAAAGAGGCACTGTTTTTAAAACTGCTCAACCTCTGTTTTCTGTAAATTTTTCTATTTTTTACGCCATCTAAAAATAGATGTTTAAATTAAAAAAAACAACAATGTTCCGCATAAAATGTTGTACTTATAATTATGGGTTTTGAAAACTTGTCATTTTTAGGCATATTATGTTTGGGGGTTAATTATGTTAATATATTAATTGTATTACGAGACAACCAGAAATTGTTAACTGTACTTGTTAGGTAATTCCGTAATTAAAAAATAAACACTAGGGTTTCTACATCTTTGCATTGTACCAATTATAAATAACTTAAAATATGTTGATGTTTTATATTAAACAGGATAAATCCAGTCTTTTGTTAAATTTTGTTTAAAAAAAGTCATTGATTTAATTAAAAAAAAAATCTATTTTTAGATAGTGTAGAAAACATGCGTTAGTAGAAGGATTTCAGGAAATGCCAAAAAGTAAAAAAAAAATTATTGCGTAACAAGGCACGGTGAAAGTCAATATAACACTGTTTTTAAAACTGCTGAACCTCTGTTTCCTGGAAAACTTTTCGATGGTAAAGTTTATTATTACAGCATCAAAAAATAGATGTTTTATTGAATAAAAGAACACTCGTGTATATTTTAAAACTGCTTTCAGAGTTTGAGCATTTTCAGGTAAATATGATGTCTTATTTTTAGGAATAAAATTAAAATAAAATAAATATTTTAATTTAAATAAATTACAATACGTTAAAAACAAAAAAAGGTAAGTTTTTACCAAGTTTCGAAAAAACAAAATAAATTGTGCCAGATAAAAATCAAAAACAATAAAAAAACTGGTGTTTTAATTTTTGTACGAAAGCAATAGTTTGAAAATATTTTCTACGAACAAAAATTTGTTCGAAAACTTTCTTTTCTAAAGGTAACTTGTTCGAAAACATTTTCTTCAAACGGAAATTTATCCCAAAGTATTTTCTTCAAAAAATAAAAAAATTCGAAAAATATTTTTTTGAATAATGGTTTTCTTAAATTAGCTTTCCTACCATATTAAAAGGTCAAAATCGGTGTTATCCCAGCTTTGTCAATTGATGGGAAACGTATTCTAACCTGTGAATTGGGAAAAAAAATTGGTGGAAATAGGTCAGGGTCTGGACAGGTTAGGATACGTTTCCGATCAATTGACAAAAGTTAGAAAAACGTCGATTTTGAGCGCGCAAAACAGAAGTGCTAATTTAAAAAAATAATTTTACAAAAATATTTAAACTTTTTCTTTTTTTATATATTTTTTTTAAGACAATCTTTTTGCGCCAATTTTCCTTCGAAGAAAATATTTTGGATACCATTTTTGAGGCTATGATCGCTAGAAATTGTGAAAAACCATTATCCACCCTCAACAGTTCACCCCATTTCTCCCTAATAACTCTGCTCGGGTCTAATTTATTTTTTCCGTTAGCTGCGAAATTTTTTCTTTCCAGTTTTTATGCTGTTATTAATTTTTCATTTGTATCTGCTCTGCCCTGGCATTGAGTAAATAACCCATATAGAGGTGCCACCGGCGAGCCTTGCAATGTTGAGGGGTACACAGTAAAAAATTTCTGCTTGGTAAAATTAATTTCTTGCAAGGTAAATTTGGCGAGTGTTAAATTCAACACTCATGCAAATGATATTTTCTAAGATTTAACACCCTTTTGAAAAATTTGGGTGTTAATATATACTGCGGTAAATTTTACTCCCTAGCGTAAACATCTAACCAATCCAGAGTTAATTAGACGATTTTTACACTGGTGCAATGCTAAAGCATTTAATTTATGATATTTCACCCGAAGTATGGGTTAAAATACTCTCTAGCTGGCACAGAACACCAGCTAGCTGGTTAACTAGTGAGAAGATACCTTCTTGTCGGGTCTACCTATTTAACTGACCAGAAGTTTACTGACCAGCAATTTTTTTATACTTGTCGATGTCAGTGCGAATTGTTTGAGATCGAAACAAATCCTTCCTCTACACTTTACCACCAAGAAACCAACTACTACCACCTTCTTTTAGCTTCTACCACACAAAAATCAACTACTACTACCTTCCCTGAGCTTCTACCACCAAAAAACCAACTACTATCTCCTTCTCCTAGCTTCTACCACCAAAAAACAAACTACCACATCTTCCCTCTAGATTCTACCACAAAAAAATCAACTACTACCAGATTTCCCTAGATTCTACCACCAAAAAATCAACTACCACCTTCCCCTAGTTTGCACCCCTAAAAAAAAAACAACTACTTATACCTTCCCCTAGCTTCTCCTATCAAAAACCAACTTCAATTACTCTCCCTTGTTTTGGTGGCAGAAGTTAGGGGAAGGTGGTAGTAGTTGGTTTTTTGGTGGCAGAGGCTAGGGGAAGGCGATAGTAGTTGGTTTCTTGGGGGTAGACGCTAGGAGAAGCCGGTAGTAGTTGGTTTTTTGGTGGCAGAAGTTAGGGCAATGTGGTAGCAGCTGATTTTTTGATGGTTGAATCTAGGCGGAGGTTGTAGTAGTTGGTTTTTTAGAGGTAGACGCTAGGGGAATGCGGTTAGTTGATTTTTTGATGGCAGAAGCTAGGGGAAGGTGGTAGTAGGTGGTTTTTTGGTGGTAGAAGCTAGGGGAATGTGGTAGTATTTGATTTTTTGATGGAAGAAGCTAGGGGAAGGTGGTAGTAGTTGGTTTTTTGGTGGTTGAAGCTAGAGGAATGTGGTAGTAGTTAATTTTATGGACCTAGCAAGGGCGGATTTGAGGGGGGTTAACGGGGTAATTACCCCCCCCTAGAAAAAAAAGTATTCAGTTTTTGTTAATAATTAAAGGGCAAAAAGAAGTATTATCCCCTCCTAGAAAAAAAAATATATTACAAATAATTTTTTCGTCGACTATTACGCTTGGGTCCTAGAATCTAGGGGAGGTAGTAGTAGTTGATTTTCGAGTGGTGGAAGGGGATCGTAGTTGGTTTTTTGGCGGTACATCGGGGCTTTTTAAATTGCCGTTGCATTTTTTTACTGTCAAAATTACCCATTTAGAGAAATCAATTTTTTTTTTTAAATATGTATGTATACAGACAGATGTAAGGTTCTCAATTTTCTTGTTTTGGTTCAAACTACTTCTTCAAATTTCAAATAGGAATATTTTTTATTTTTGAGGACGGCAATTTAAAAAGTCTGTACAAGCTAGATGAAAGTGGTAGTAATTGGTTTTTTGGTAGTAGAATCTGGTAGGAGGTGGTAGTAGATGGTAGTAGTTGCCTTTTTGGCAACAGAAGCTAGGGGAATGTGGTAGTAGTTGTTTTTTTGGTGGCAGAAACTGGGGAAAGGTGGTTTTTTGGATAAAACTGAGATGTAGCTGAAGTGGTAACAGCTTAGATTAGTAAGCTAATATTCGTTTTGCTACAAACAAGTAAAAAAAAACTTTGTTGGCGCCCTTACACCGAAAAATACGAAAATTCGTTGGTCAGTAAATTCTTGGTCAGTAAATTCTTGGTCAGTTAAATAGAAAGCCCTTGTCGCTGTCAAATCGTTTTCGTTTCTCAAACGTCGTATTTCATGGCCGCGGCCAAATTGGGATAAAAGATTCTCTACAGACTTTGGGTAAAAGGTGAGTAAACGTGAGGTGAAACTTAGTGGATCTAGTTATTAATTAATCAATCATGTCGATAGTGTCTAAATTAAAATATAAGGGGCAAACAAAATTCTGCAAAATAAAAGAATTAGAGGATAACTATGTATCCATTATAGTGATCGGTAAGATTTATGATTAGGAGTTCGAACTAAACTTTAGGAATAAAGTAGCAATATTCGGAATATCATTTTAGTTTCTCTCTAGTACTACTTATAGTATGTGTTTGCATTTTTGGACTCTATACAGATTGATTTTATTAGGCCTAGTCTGGCGCCATAGTCTTTCGTGGGCTTTTTTTATAAAGATTTTACAACACCTGTTTTAATCGATTACTAATGATCCCAGTGGCGTAAATAAGGAGGGTCCCGGGCCCCTCAGAAATTTTTAAAAATATTTTCCCCATATTTCATGAATACAAACATAAGATACAGCCTTATGGGGCCTCGACCCCAAAACGGTCTCAAGACCACCCCAAATCTTTTTTCTATATACTTTACTTTATTTGTACTTTAGTCAGTTTTAACAATGAATGTACAGCTGATTTAAAAAAAACTGATATGACTCTTAAAAGTACTTTTTCAAGAATTTAAGCAGTGTATTCTAGGCCATTTTATCAAAACCTCATTATTTTAACAATATCAAAACTGTCACTGACAAGTAAAAAAATAATAACATTTACATCAGAATAAATATATTAACATAGTATTTAACCCTAAAATGGCTTTAAGATTTATTTTTTTCTTCTCTTTAAGGAAATATTTTATGATGACTCAAAAAGAACTCCATCTGGCTTTTTGGCCTGGTGACTGTAGTCAGAAGTATGGTAGAGAAATACAAGAAAATAAAAATAAGCTCACAGAGTTGTAGCATTACTGAGCTGCCTACTAAAAGGGAACGCAAAATCAGCGATGAGGAAGAAAAAGACATCGAATTTCTTACAAACGCAAATTACAATACACAAAGGAAAGAGATTTTTGAAAAAATGAAAAACACCATTGAAGTTCGGAAAACGACTGATTTTACAATAACGCAGTTTCCCAGATTTCTTGACACCAAAGGACTGGTAAAAATTCTCCAAAATGTTTTGTTTATAAAATAATATAACTGTTTTATTTTTTAGATTGATGAAGATTTTGAAATCCTCTATCCTTCTGCTAGGAACTGTATAGATAAATTTACTTTATATGTTAACACAATACTAAATGTTTATGTCAGTATAGCATGCCAAATCAATCCAGAAATAAATGGAACTTCCTCTTTTGCAGGTTGTTAAAAATGCTCAGTTGACTTTGTTTTGTGAACTTGTTAAGTCTGTGAAAATATTATCTTTATATGAAAGAAGCAAGGCATTGCTTCAAGCCAAGGACTGCATAACTGATTAGATATTTTTTAGTTTGGGACAAGCCTACAAGAGCAGCTTTGGACCTTTTGCACATGCTGCCATCAACTGCAAAAGGAAAAAAAACTGGGAGAAGAGACTCCACTCGATCATCTGCAGAAAAGCTATTGATCTTCTGTACAGTAAGTAACAAATTTTTAAAAAATCCAAATTTGTTTTCTCCCATGTTTTCTAAGGGGCACTTTTATAACTGGAGTTTAAAAACTGCAATCTGAAGTTTAAACTCCGAATTTACGAACTAGCGTTTAACTTCAAACTTAAGTTTAAACTTTACTAGAGGATGGGGGTTTGTACCACAAACTTAAGTATTATAACCTTAAAAAAAATGTTTTTCGTCTATTTTTTTATTGACACTGACAGATAATTATTATTTGTAACACCATACCAAAACAGCTGACGTTAAACGGTAGTTGTAAAATGATTATTTTAAAATCAAACTTTAGTTTAAACTTAGAGTTTACTTAAGTTTTACTGAAAGTTGTAAAAGTAGCTATAAGTGACTGTACCATAAAAGAACTGTCCTCAACACTTATTGGAATAAAACCTGACCTTATTTTAAAATCGACCGTATTGTGACAGATTTACATATAAAAAGCAGCTGCTTTCATTGAAAATTTGGCCTTTGTGTATTTAAGAACCGGATTTATTACTGTCTGTCTTTATTAAATGAAAGGTAGCGACTTTATTTTTGACTTTGGTATGTCAATTTTGAGAGGTCAGCTGTCATTTTTCTTTGTAAATCTGTCAGAATAAAGTCGACTCTAAAATAAAGTGAGGTTTTATTCCAATAAGTCCCTATTATCAAAACTTGAATTTCTGGACTATAGTATTTTTTCTGAAAACAGAATTATTAAAAATTTTACTACTTGTATTTCGTTTATTTCTACCGATTGATTTTTACCGAAAAAATTTTCAAAGATACCAAGAACCGGATCCAATATTGCAAAAAAGTTTGAGACTTGTTAATATTTAGGGCAAAAGTTAAAAGTTGCACTTCTGTTGCGCGGTATTTTAGTTTTAGGATTTTCTAATTAGAAATAAGTACAAGTTTTTGTTAAAGAATAACGTTTTTAATTTAAGAAAAAACAAATATTTGCAGTTAAAAAATAATGTTTACCTATGTTTAAACTTTTTAAATGTACTTGTTTATGCATATTATGTTTAATAAAGCCGTTTATTAAAATAACACTTAGTTTATTTAGTGTGTCTTTAACACTGTAATTTTACCATATTTGGGTGTGTTTTTACACTCTCAATATGCAATGTACCTTTCCCGTAGGTATACTTTTAATACTCAATTGGTGTATTTCTCCACTAAATCAATAAAACTTTACATTAATAGTGTGTTATTTAGTCTCCTTAGCAGTGTAGAATAAACAGTTTGAGTGTTACTTTAACCAAAAGTTTAACCCTCTCATTATCATTTTAAACCTATAAATTATTTTATTTAACACTTTATTTACCTAAAAAGACACAAACTGTAAATATGCTTTTTAACACATTTAACCATAAGGTGATGGTGGTTAATTTCCTTGCATCAGCGTGGACCTATATGTACCACTTTTGAGTGTTAAATTCAACACTCGTTTTTTTACTGTGTAGATAGCGCTGAAATAAATTCGTCTGGTAAGCAATATTCAGGGACTGCTAATACGATTTATTTGCATGTACGAGTTCCGAGGCTCATACCTATCATACAAATGCCATTAGATCATAGTAGTTGTCTCTGAATATTGCGTATTAGACGAATTTATTCCAGCGCCCTCTGCCCCTCAATATGGCAAAGCTCGCCGGTTGCACCACTATATGGGTCATATACTCAAAGGCACTGGCCTACAAATATTAGGTACCTAATCGCAAAACAAATGCAGTAACCCTATTATTTTTCTATTGTGAGAAATTAGAACACAGATAATGATTTAGCTCACGGTGTTAACGAAGTTTACAAATAAATTGTCTAGGGTAAGGTCGAATAATTGTTCAGCAGTTTTTTTTGGTTTTGTTACGGTTTCGCTTGATTGCATTCTGTTCAAAATAATACCCACTTACATAAAACAAAATTAAAAGGTGTCTTTTGAGAACAAAGTCATACTGTTAGAAAAATGTGATAGTTTTTATTTGAATTAATTAAAAAATTACTCTACAAACTAAAATTTTTAAATTGCCAGACCGCCAGTGAGAGCTTGCTGCGGTTACTAAGTGCACGTAGCGGCATGATTCGTTCTAAGTTGGTGATCTACTATTAGAACTAACTTCTAAAGTGAACTTATGTTTAAGCTTTTCGTCGGAATGAAGCAAAAGTGACCATATTTGTTTAAAGGTAGGGACAATGAAGACTCTTAATAAAATTTAATATTTTGCATTTTTATCTGAGGCCAAGGCAGTGTCCGGTCAAGTTCGCGGCGCACAGTGGGCCAGCCGGACCACATTTTATTGAAAAATTACTTAGCACTTAGATATTATTCAATATATGTTATAATTACAATATTAATACAAAGTGTAAAACAAATTATAATTATTAACCTACAGAAATTTTTTATATAGGGTGTTTTCATATTACCACATAACAAAATCATATTTTCGCTGATTCATGTTAAAATTATACTTTAAGTAATTATTACCTCTTTTAAAAAATTTTATAATCCTTAAACACATCAAATAAAAACATGCGAATTTTCTATTATACAGAGTGTCGCAAAAGTAATCAATTTTTTAGAAATAAAGTAATTTTCTTAAAAAACCAGCAGCTATTTTACAGCTGTATAATTTTATTTGTAATTATTTAAAACATGCAAGGAGTTGAACTTAAAACCGACTTAATATTTTTTATTAAGTTAAAAAAAGATAAAACTAATACTTAGTTATATTTAGTTTAGTTGTATGTATATTATATATAAAAAAAACCATTTTAAACTCTCTAAACACAAGATAACATAATAATAGATAAGTTTTATATTTTAGTAAATAAGATTAATTGTTAAGCTATTATAAACAACAGCAACAATAATATTTGTAATCTGATATTACCTTAACATATAAATATAAAACTGATAATTAATTTAGAAATGATTAGGCTATAAAGAAAATATAAACAATTTCAATATTTATATTGCAGAACAAAATTGATTATTCGTCATTTTCTAAATCGTCATCACTGTACTATGATCAATCACCCTGTACGTTACACTTTACAGGTCTCCCCAGGTCGCCCTGTAAATTTCCTTGGTTGACCTATAAAGTCCATGTTTCCGGTCTAGTAACGTAAATAGCTAAAAGTGTAGGTCAACCGACAAGAGCTGCTATACAGAGTGAGTTTTAGGTAATAGTCCGAAATTGCAGGATCGATTCAGGAGCTGAAAATATTACTATTTGTTTATTTATGGCAGTCCAAAAGTTGAGTATATCTTTTTTTAAATAAAAAAATCAAGGATTTGAAGTATGCTGTCAGATTTGTAATAAATAAGCGCTCAAAAAATATATGCCAAAAAATGCACTAGAGATACCGCAAGTGGCGCACAGTAAAAAAACGAGTGTTGAATTTAACACTCAAAAGTGGTACATATAGGTCCACACTGATGCAAGGAAATTAACCACCATCACCTTATGGTTAAAAGTGTTAAAAAGCATATTTACAGTTTGTGTTTTTTTAGGTAAATAAAGTGTTAAATAAAATAATGTATAGGTTTAAAATGATAATGAGAGTGTTAAACTTTTGGTTAAAGTAACACTCAAACTCTTTATTCTACACTGCTAAGGAGAATAATTTTTTTTTTTTTTTTATTTGTCAAACACACTGTGTTTTTTTTTATTACAATCTAGTCAGTAAGACTAATTAGCAATTTTGTTTTAACTTAATTTACTAGAAAAGTCAGATTTAAACTTAGGGTTCACTCAACAGTTCTCCCCGCTTTGTTTAGTCTGTAACTCATAATTGTGTTGTGTTTATAGCATTATTTTGTTTTATGTGTAATTCACTTAGTTTACTAGCTCATACGGCTTCACTCTTTTTAGTCGTCGAACTAGCATAGTATTGTCTAGAAGCTGAATTGCTTCCACATTCACATGCCGATGGAGTCTATCTTCATGGCTTTTTGCGTACTTTTTTATAGTCTCTGCTACAGTTTCGATTTTTAGATCTCGATGAAGGTCACTATTTCGAACGTACCAAGGTGCATTCACAATGTTTCTTAATACTTTATTTTGAAATCTCTGTACAACTAGAATGTTACTCTCTTTAGCACAACCCCATAGTTGAATACCATATGTCCATACTGGTTTCAGTATTTGTCTATAAAGCAGTAACTTATTATGAATTGTTAAATTGGACTTCCTTCCAATTAGCCAGTTCATTTTTCTATACCTTATCTCAAGTTCTTCTTTTTTTTTCTTAACATGTGCTTTCCAGCGCAATTTGGCATCAAGTGTCATACCTAGATATTTTGCCTGATTCGAATATGGTACTGGAATGTTGTTAATTGTTATTTGTATGTGATTTATATTTTTGTTTGTAAAATCAACATGAATTGATTTGGTTTCATTTAATTTTATTCGCCACTTTGTGGTCCAACTGTGAATTTGGGTGACTGCATCCTGAAGTTTTTCTATGCATTTTTCAATAGATTTTTCTACCGTCAATAAACCAGTATCATCGGCAAATGTTGCTAAGTGACAATTTTCTGGCTTTGGGATATCACAAGTGAATAATAAGTATAGATAAGGGCCTAGTACGCTACCCTGGGGCACGCCTGCTTGAATTTCTCTTAAATTTGAGTATGAGTCTTCCTGTTTTACTCTGAAATGTCTATCAGATATGTATGATTCCAAAATATCCGAATATTGTTTTGGCAGAAACCTTTTTAGTTTAAAATTAAGGCCTTCATGCCACACTTTGTCAAATGCTTGTGCTACATCTAGAAAAACTGCAGAACAAAATTTTCCCTCTTCTAGTGCTTTTTCTATTATATTAGTAATTCTGTGTACTTGATCTATCGTGGAATGCTTGTCTCGAAAACCAAATTGATGAGATGGAATAATTTCTTGTCTTTCTATGATGGGTTTTATTCTTTTAAGCAATAATTTTTCATAGAGCTTGGATATAATTGGCAGCAAAGATATTGGCCTGTAAGATGACACATCATGGAGTGGTTTTCCCGGTTTTGGAATCATGATAACTTCTGCAACTTTCCACAGTTTAGGTACATACCTAAGCCTAAAAGACGCATTAATTAGGTTGCATAGTTTTACGATAGCTTTTCTGGCGAGTTGTTTTATGACTACCCCGTTAATAAGAACATACCCTGGGGCTTTTTTCGAATTAATATTTTTGATTTCTGTTAATATTTCTTTTGGTGATATAAGCTTAATATGGTCCTCGATTTGATGGGGTTCATTTAAATGAAAGTGTTCATCTGGTGCTTCGTGGGGCTGAAATGTTTTTTCTAAATGACTTGCAAAAATATCTGCTTTTTCTTCGTTACTCCTTGCCCACTGGTTGTTAGATTTTCATATATGTGGAATTTGGATAATTGGTCTTTTAAAATCTTTGGTTGCTTTCCAAAGGGAATAGTCGGTATTTTTATCATCTGTAAGTTCATTAAGAAAATGGTTAAAGATTCATTTTTTATTACTAGAATTTCTCGCCTAATGCGCTGCGTCATGTTGTTGAGATTTGTTTTGTCCCGAGGATCACGGCTTTGTTGCCACTTTCTTCTTAGTTTCCTTTTTTCCAATATAAGGTCTCTAATTTCCTTTGGATAGTTTTTTCCCTTAAAAATTCTCTTTGGTTTTGGACTGTTTTCCCAAGCTGCTTGTTGAATATTTGTAACAAAATAATCAACTTCTTTATCGATTTGTTCTGGCGTTTGCAATGGTACTGATAGGTTTATTTTTTCTGACAGACTTTGTTTAAAACTAATCCAGTCAGTCAGTTTATTAACTAGTGAGATATTTGCTTCTTTCTTTATTATGTTTTTACTAAGAGTTAGAATAATAGGTGAATGATCTGAGTGTAAATCAAAACTTTCTTCTATATCTACAAAACTTAAAGATATATTTTTTACTATAAAAAAATCAATTAGATCTGGAATTTTTCCTGGATCTGTTGGATAGTATGTGGGCTTACCAGTTGATATCGGCTCACATTGATATTCACTAATAGCTTGCAAAAGTTCTTTTCCTTTAGAGTTCGTCAGTCTAGATCCCCAGTAGGTATTTTTTCCATTAAAGTCACCTCCAATTATAAAACGGTTTCCTAATTTTCTGAGAAAATTAAGATATTGATTTTTCTTTAGTAAGTGCCTTGGTGGTATATAGACAGCACTTATGACTAATGTATATGTTTTGGTTTTTACACTTACTAATGTAGCTTGAATCTCTATGGTTTTATATCCCATCTCCTCATGGTGTGATATATTTTCTTTAATTATTACAGCACTTCCCCCATGTGCAGTATTGCTAGGGTGAGTTGTATGATACACTTTATAACCTTTAAATTTAATGTGAGACTGGTTAGTGAAATGCGTTTCTGACACAAGACAGACGTCAATTTTTTCTATGTCTAGAATAACTTGCAAGTCTTGCTGATGTTGCAAGAGACCATTGGCATTCCAAGCTAGGATTCTAAGATTACTGACCATTTTGAGGCATATTGGTAGCTCCGTTATTGCTACTTTCTAGTTTAGTTAATCGCTCATCAAGTTTGTTCAATTTCTCCAAAATTAATTGTAGTGTTTGTTCCATAGTATTTTGACTACTGATATTAATATCAGGTATAGTAGCTGTTGCTGCTACTTGGCTGTATGTCCTTGTCACAGAGTTTTGTGTGACTGTGTTCCTTGTCTGTTGGTTTTGTCTATTTGTACTCACGTTTGGTATGAGATTCGGTTTCTTAGGTTTATTTTTCAATTTTTGTATTTCCTTAGCAACAAGGCATCCTCTGTAGTTAGCAGGATGCTTGCCTCCACCGTGGATGCATTTTGGCTCAGATTCTTTTGGTTTGGGGCATTCTACAGTAAGATGTTTCCCCGTGCATTTTACGCAACGTGGTTCTTTAGCGCAATATTTTTGCGCGTGACTAACTTTGAGGTTTTTAGTGCTTTTATTTCCACTTCAATCCCAAGGATACTGGAAATTTCAAAAATTTTGTTGATATCTTCATCGTGGCTGAATGTGAGCATAAACATGTTAAGAGGTTGTCTTGTTCTCCATTTAAGTTTGTTGCTGGCCTCCAGTGCCTTAAAACCTTTTTTTTGTAGATCAGCTACAATTTTTTGTGGGTCACATGAGAAGTGTAGCCTATTCGCTATTACTCTAATTGGCCTTATTTGTTTGTTTTCGTATGAGTGCCATTGATGCTTTATTTCATTAAGCATTTTAGTAACCAGCCGATAGCTGTCTGCGTCTTGTACATTTATTTTAATATTTTCGTTATTTAAAACTTTTATTTTAACTCCTTGTATGATATTTAACTTTTCATAAATATCATTAAAATTATTTACGCCATTTACTTACTTAAGGAGAATAAATAACACACTACTAATGTAAAGTTTTATTGATTTAGTGGAGAAATACACCAATTGAGTGTTAAAAGTATACCTACGGGAAAGGTACATTGCATATTGAGAGTGTAAAAACACACCCAAATATGGTAAAATTACAGTGTTAAAGACACACTAAATAAACTAAGTGTTATTTTAATAAACGCCTTTATTAAACATATGCATACACACGTACATTTAAAAAGTTTAAACATAGGTATACATTATTTTTTAACTGCAAATATTTGTTTTTTCTTAAATTAAAAACGTTATTCTTTAACATAAACTTGTACTTATTTCTAATTAGAAAATCCTAAAACTAAAATACCGCGCAACAGAAGTGCAACTTTTAACTTTTGCCCTAAATATTAACAAGTCTCAAACTTTTTTGCAAAATTGGATCCGGTTCTTGGTATCTTTGAAAATTTTTTCGGTAAAAATCAATCGGTAGAAATAAACGAAATACAAAACTTTGCCTGCAGTAGAATTTTTAATAATTCTGTTTTCAGAAAAAATACTATAGTCCAGAAATTCAAGTTTCGATAATAGGGACTTATTGGAATAAAACCTCACTTTATTTTAGAGTCGACTTTATTCTGTCAGATTTACAAAGAAAAATGACAGCTGACCTCTCAAAATTGACATACCAAAGTCAAAAATAAAGTTACCTTTCATTTAATAAATACAGACAGTAATAAATCCGGTTCTTAAATACACAAAGGTCAAATTTTGAATGAAAGCAGCTACTTTTACAACTTTCAGTAAAACTTAAGTAAACTCTAAGTTTAAACTAAAGTTTGATTTTAAAATAATCATTTTACAACTACCGTTTAACGTCAGTTTGTTTTGGTATGGTGTTACAAATAATAATTATCTGTCAGTGTCAATAAAAAAATAGACGAAAAACATTTTTTTTTAAGGTTATATACTTAAGTTTGTGGTACAAACCCCCATCCTCTAGTAAAGTTTAAACTTAAGTTTAAAGTTAAACGCTAGTTCGGAAATTCGGAGTTTAAACTTCAGATTGCAGTTTTTAAACTCCAGTTATAAAAGTGCCCCTTAGAAAACATGGGAGGAAACAAATTTGGATTTTTTTAAAATTTGTTACTTACTGTACAGAAGATCAATAGCTTTTCTGCAGATGATTGAGTGGAGTCTCTTCTCCCAGTTTTTTTTTCCTTTTGCAGTTGATGGCAGCATGTGCAAAAGGTCCAAAGCTGCTCTTGTCCCAAACTAAAAAATATCTAATCAGTTATGCAGTCCTTGGCTTGAAGCAATGCCTTGCTTCTTTCATATGAAGATAATATTTTCACAAACTTAACAAGTTCACAAAACAAAGTCAACTGAGCATTTTTACCAACCTGTAAAAGAGGAAGTTCCATTTATTTCTGGATTGATTTGGCATGCTGTACTGACATAAACATTTAGTATTGTGTTAACATATAAAGTAAATTTATCTATCTATACAGTTCCTAGCAGAAGGATAGAGGATTTCAAAATCTTGGTCAATCTTAAAAATAAAACAGTTATATTATTTTATAAACAAAACATTTTTGAGAATTTTTACCAGTCCTTTGGTGTCAAGAAATCTGGGAAACTGCGTTATTGTAAAATCAGTCGTTTTCCGAACTTCAATGGTGTTTTTCATTTTTTCAAAAATCTCTTCCCTTTGTGAATTGTAATTTGCTTTTGTAAGAAATTCGATGTCTTTTTCTTCCTCATCGCTGATTTTGCGTTCCCTTTTAGTAGGCAGCTCAATAATGCTACAACTCTGTGAGCTTATTTTTATTTTCTTGTATTTCTCTACCATACTTCTGACTACAGTCACCAGGACAAAAACCCGATGGAGTTCTTTTTGAGTCATCATAAAATATTTCCTTAAAGAGAAGAAAAAAATAAATCTTAAAGCCATTTTAAGGTTAAATACTATGTTAATATATTTATTCTGATGTAAATGTTATTATTTTTTTACTTGTCAGTGACAGTTTTGATATTGTTAAAATAATGAGGTTTTGATAAAATGGCCTAGAATACACTGCTCAAATTCTGGAAAAAGTACTTTTAAGTCATATCAGTTTTTTTTAAATCAGCTGTACTTTCATTGTTAAAACTGACTAAAGTACAAATAAAGTAAAGTATATAGGAAAAAGATTTGGGGTGGTCTTGAGACAGTTTTGGTGTCGAGGCCCCATGAGGCTGTATCTTATGTTTGTATTCATGAAATATGGGGAAAATATTTTTTAAAATATCTGAGGGGCCCGGGATCCCTCCTTATGGGATCATTAGTAATCGATTAAAACAGGTGTTGTAAAATCTTTATAAAAAAAGCCCACGAAAGACTATGGCGCCAGACTAGGCCTAATAAAATCAACCTGTATAGAGGCCAAAAATGCAAACACATACTATAAGTAGTACTAGAGAGAAACTAAAATGATATACCAAATATTACGACTTTATTCCTAAAGTTTAGTTCGAACTCCTAATCATAAAACGACTATGAACTATACTACTTACCGATCACTATAATGGATACATAGTTGTCCTCTAATTCTTTTATTTTGCAGAATTTTCTTTGCCCCTTATATTTTAATTTAAACACTATCGACATGATTGATTAATTAATAACTAGATCCACTAAGTTCCACCTCACGTTTACTCACCTTTTACCCAAAGTCTGTAGAGAATCTTTTAACCCAATTTGGCCGCGGCCATGAAATACGACGTTTGAGAAACGAAAACGATTTGACTGACCAAGAATTTACTGACCAAGAATTTACTGACCAACGAATTTTCGTATTTTTCGGTGTAAGGGCGCCAACAAAGTTTTTTTTACTTGTTTGTAGCAAAACGAATATTAGCTTACTAGTCTAAGCTGTTACCACTTCAGCTACAACTCAGTTTTATCCCAAAAACCACCTTTACCCAGTTTCTGCCACCAAAAAAAACAACTACTACCACCTTCCCCTAGCTTCTGTTGCCAAAAAGGCAACTACTACCATCTACTACCACCTCCTACCAGATTCTACCACCAAAAAACCAATTACTACCACTTTCATATATTAAATTGCCGTCTTCAAAAATAAAACATATTCCTATTTGAAATTTGGAGAAGTAGTTTGAACCAAAACAAGAAAATTGAGAACCTTACATCTGTCTGTATACATACATATATAAAAAAAAATTTTGATTTCTCTAAATGGGTAATTTTGACAGTCAAAAAATACAACGGCAATTTAAAAAGCCCGATGTACCGCCCAAAAACCAACTACGATCCCCTTCCACCACCACTTGAAAATCAACTACTACTACCTCCCCTAGATTCTAGGACCCAAGCGTAATAGTCGACGAAAAAATTATTTGTAATATATTTTTTTTTCTAGGTGGGGATAATACTTCTTTTTGCCCTTTAATTATTAACAAAAACTGAATACTTTTTTTCTAGGGGGGGGGGGGTAATTACCCCGTTAACCCCCCCTCAAATCCGCCCTTGCTAGGTCCATAAAATTAACTGCTACCACATTCCTCTAGCTTCAACCACCAAAAAACCAACTACGATCACCTTCGCCTATTTAGCTTCTACCAGTCGAAAATCAACTACTAAAATCAACTATTAGTACCTCCCCCTAGATTCTAGGACCATAAAATCAAATACTACCACATTCCCCTAGCTTCTACCACCAAAAAACCAACTACTACCACCTTCCCCTAGCTCCTGCCATCAAAAAATCAACTACTACCACATTCTTCTAGCTTCTACCACCAAAAAACCAACTACTACCACCTCCCCTAGCTTCTGCCATCAAAAAATCAACTAACCGCATTCCCCTAGCGTCTACCTCTAAAAAACCAACTACTACAACCTCCGCCTTGATTCAACCATCAAAAAATCAGCTGCTACCACATTGCCCTAACTTCTGCCACCAAAAAACCAACTACTACTGGCTTCCCCTAGCGTCTACCCCCAAGAAACCAACTACTATCGCCTTCCCCTAGCCTCTGCAACCAAAAAACCAACTACTACCACCTTCCCCTAACTTCTGCCACCAAAACAAGGGAGAGTAATTGAAGTTGGTTTTTGATAGTAGAAGCTAGGGGAAGGTATAAGTAGTTGTTTTTTTTTGGTGGTGCAAACTACGGGAAGGTGGTAGTTGATTTTTTGGTGGTAGAATCTAGGGAAATCTGGTAGTAGTTGATTTTTTTGTGGTAGAATCTAGAGGGAGGATGTGGTAGTTTGTTTTTTTGGTGGTCGAAGCTAGGGGAAGGTGATAGTAGTTGGTTTTTTGGTGGTAGAAGCTCAGGGAAGGTAGTAGTAGTTGATTTTTGTGTGGTAGAAGCTAAAAGAAGGTGGTAGTAGTTGGTTTCTTGGTGGTAAAGTGTAGAGGAAGGATTTGTTTCGATCTCAAACAATTCGCACTGACATCGAAAAGTATAAAAAAATTGCTGGTCAGTAAACTTCTGGTCAGTTATTATTTTCTCACTAGTTAACCAGCTAGCTGGTGTTCTGTGCCAGCTAGAGAGTATTTTAACCCATACTTCGGGTGAAATATCATAAATTAAATGCTTTAGCATTGCACCAGTGTAAAAATCGTCTAATTTGCTCTGGATTGGTTAGATGTTTACGCTAGGGAGTAAATTTTACCGCAGTTTATATTAACACCCAAATTTTTCAAATGGGTGTTAAATCTTAGAAAAAATCATTTGCATGAGTGTTGAATTTAACACTCGCCAAATTTACCTTGCAAGAAATGAATTTTACCAAGCAGAAATTTTCTACTGTGCGCCCTCTACCAAATCTATCAAAAATAACATCATATTCGTATTTGTCGACCCAAAAACCCCAGTATGCCAATTTTGGTTTTAAAAAACTGAACATATAATTCGCTAGAGATAAAATTTGAAATATTAAGAATAACTTTAACACCCTGTTTCTTCTAAACTAACAACTTTAGGACTAAAGCATATATACACAAATAGTAATATTTTGAGCCCCTGAATCGATCCTGCAATTTTGGACTATTACTTAGAACTCAACCTGTATAGTTCTTTTATTAATACAAATAGGGATTCGAGGCATCTAGCTGAAAATAATGTTTTACCACACAGGGTAGCAGTTAAGTGCAGATTTTATTTGCGCGACATGAAAGTATAAAGACTACTTAACTTAATAATATATATAAGAAAAATATGATATTCCTACATTTTAGCTCACATATATACTCTCCTATAGTAGTGTGAACTATGGTGATCCTAATTTTTTCGAGAAAAAAAAAGTTGCTCCGATTTCAAAAATTTTTATATATCTTTGCGTTTCAGATGATTTTGAAACTTTTTTGTTGCGCCGTCTGTCTGTCTGTCTGTCTGTATGTCTGTCTGTCTGTATGTCTGTCTGTAACGACCAACGCGCATAACTCAAAAACCGCTTGGCCGATTTTAATGAAATTTGGTACCTAGGCTGGGTCTTGGGTTGAGATGGTCCCATTTAAAAATTAACAAAATCCACCGAACACAAACCAAATAAAAGGGTGGGGGTAGATTTTAAAAATTTGAGTTTATGTGAAAATATGGCGTGTGTGATATCAAACGAAAGGTAATTGAGTCTGGAGTTAAACAAAATACATTTTAATTTATTTAAAAAAAAGAGTGGGGATATATTTCAAAAATTAGAGTTTAAGTGAAAATATGGCGTGTGTGATATCAAACGAAATGTAATTGAGTCCGTAGTTTAACAAAATACATTATAGTTTTTGTTTTTAGCTCACACATATACTATACTATAGTAGTGTGAGCTATGGTGATCCTAATTTTTTCGAGAAAAAAAAAGTTGCTCCGATTTCAAAAATTTTTATATATCTTTGCGTTTCAGATGATTTTAAAACTTTTTTGTTGCGCCGTCTGTCTGTCTGTCTGTCTGTCTGTATGTCTGTATGTCTGTCTGTCTGTATGTCTGTCTGTAACGACCAACGCGCATAACTCAAAAACCGCTTGGCCGATTTAAATGAAATTTGGTACCTAGACTGGGTCTTTGGTCGAGATGGTCCCATTTAAAAATGAGCAAAATCCACCGAACACAAACCAAATAAAAGGGTGGGGGTAGAATTCAAAATTAGAGTTTATGTGAAAATATGGCGTGTGTGATATCAAACGAAAGGGAATTGAGTCTGGAGTTAAACAAAATACATTTTAATTTATTTTAAAAAAAGGGAGGGGTATATTTCAAAAATTAGGGTTTAAGTGAAAATATGGCGTGTGTGATATCAAAAGAA
Organism: Aspidapion aeneum; assembly: GCA_963576565.1. Lineage (NCBI taxonomy): Eukaryota > Metazoa > Arthropoda > Insecta > Coleoptera > Brentidae > Aspidapion > Aspidapion aeneum. The sequence continues at coordinate 71,018,653 of OY755041.1, read as the reverse complement.
AGGTAATTGAGTCCGGAGTTTAACAAAATACATTATAGTTTTTGTTTTTTTAAGGGTGGGGGTAGATTTCAAAAAACTGAGTTTAAGTCAAAACATGGCTTGTGTGGTATCAAACAAAAGGTAATTTAGTCTGGAGTTAAATAAAATATATTTCAGTTTTTAGTTATATTAGCTCACACGTACACTATAACTATAGTACCTAGTGTGAGCTTAGGGGCCCATATATCGGCAGAGTTTTTTTTAAATCGTTCCTAAATGTTTAGGATTTATTTTGAAAAATATGTTTTAATGAAAATGGTCGTTATACAAATATGGGAAATTATTACTAAAATATAAAAGTGTAGGAAAATAGCAAAAACTTACCTCTTTTATCTTCATTCATCATAAAAAATTTATTTGTAAAATATAAGTTTTAAAAAAATTACAAAGTTTAAAAAGGTCTGCTGCAATATAATAATATTTCGCAGAACCTACCACTATGTGAAGCCTTTTTGACAAGTTACGGCAATTCTTTTATTTTATTGTTTTTGTTTTATGACTCACCAAACCTACTCGTTTCAAATTAATGAAGAGTTAGGTAATAGTAGGAATTTTTTTTTGGAGATATTCAATATTTTCAGTGACCCCTGGCCCTCTGTGTGGCGTAAACTGCTGTACTATATTTTCTTGAAACATTTCAGCCCGTATTTGACCTAACTAAAACTCCACTTTGGAATGAGCTATGAAACTCAAACTTTGCACAGTCGTAGATCTTCATAGAGATAACAACCCCTTCAAGTTTCATGGACTTCCATATAGTAGTAAAGTAGTTTTTAAAAAACGTCGAAATTGCCACTCACTCTTCGAAATTCTACTGTATCCAGACATGCGACAAAGCTGAAATTTGGCAGACTCATAGAAATTATGACCAAACCTTTTGAAAAAAAAAACACAAAATTATAATTTACTCTCCTCCCCTATACATATAAAGTTATGTAAAAGTAATATTTCCCACTCCCAGAAGCGCTAGAGAGCGGAGCTTTGGCAGACTGGTAGAAAACATGATAAGACTATAGGAAAAAATTTAAAAACCTCAAAATTTTAATTTGCTTCCCTACCCTATAAATGCAAATTTATGTGAAAGTAACATTGCCAACTTCCAGAAACGCTAGAGAGTTGAGCTTTGGAAGACTGATAGGAACTATGATAAAACTATAGGAAAAACTTAAAAAACAGCAAAATTTTAATTTACTGCCTTCCCACATAAATGTAAAGTTAAGTAAAAGTAACATTGTCCACTTCCAGAAATGCTAGAGAGCTGAGCTTTGAAAGGCTGCCATAAGGAATTACAAAAGTTTTGAACAATATTCCCCATATTTTACTACTTTAAAACTTAAATTTTATTTAAATCCTTTAAAAAAGGAGTGAAAAAAGTCAAGTAGGCGAAAATGGTATTCCGTAAAAAGAATTGCAATAAAAGTAAAGCCAAGTTCTCTAGTATAAATTTCAAACTGAATGGTTCTTACTAGCTTCGAAATGTTTTTCCTAACTTGGCTATTACGGCTGCAAATGACTTTTAGGCACAATGCTAAATTAAACATAAAGAAATTTGGCTGTAATGACAGTAAGTTTAAATAGACATTTCCAAACTAGTAAGAAACCATCATTTTGAAATTTGCATTAGAGAACTTGGCTTTACTTTTATCTCAAATATTTTTACAGAATACAATTTCCGCGTACTTGGCTTTGTTTTTGTTATCTTTTATGGAAATAAAATCAAAATATTAAAAGTTTGAAATGTTAAGTAAGGTACCTGAATCAAATATGCTCATGTTTGAAATACGCCCATCCTCTGGTAATTCTGGAACTACCACACTTGGAACACATTATGTTCATTTTAAGAGAATAAATGCTGCGCTTTCCCAATCGACAAGTGCCAGTAAAATCCGTTTCAGCAATATACCAACAGAGTCTTCTGTATTTGTAGTTTAGGGGGGGGGGGGGGCGAGACCCCATGAGGCCGTATTTTATGCTATTTTATGGATGTTTATGTATTGTAATCATGAAATATGTGGAAAATATCTAAAAAACTCAAAAAACTCTTAGCGTTGGGTGGGGGGGCGAGCCCCTTCCCTTACATACGCCACTGCCTATGGGCATATTGCATATAAGTATAAGTTTGTATGTAAATTGCTGTATTTTTACCTTCCTAGCCCGCGCAGCAATGGCTAGAAAAGGTATTATTTTCGACATTTTTTTTTTTTAGATAACGCCAAAAATGTGTTATTTGGGTGTATTCTGACCTATCTTAGCAATATCGTCGTTATGTATGTCTGTGTGTGTGTGTTTGTATCTGTTTCCGTAACACGATAGCTCATAAATCGCACACTTCTTATAACTCCTTGTTTTGTAGCCTATAGACTGGCTTGTTTAGTTTACAATTGAAAACGGTCAGAGATACTTGCTAAACAAAACACCGTGTTTAGAATAAGTAAAATATAGGATATTTCCTAACAAGCGCGGAAATTGTCACTTTGCCGTACAAGATTTCAGTTTACCGACCGACGCGTATTGGAGTTTTGCCAGCAATCAAGTGGGAAATAGAAATTTTCCACAACATTAGAAACACTATTTTTTCTTCAAACGTGGGGAAATATTTTTTAAATAAAACGATTATTAAATTAATAGGTTTTGTATTCCTAAACATCAACACCCTTACACATTACTTTATTTGGTAAATCGTTGCCATGCGGATATAGTTGTTTAAACGATAAGTTTTGCTGCAACTGCTAAATTTACTTGTAAGTACTAGTCGCAGTTGAGTACAAGAGTGATAGGTAAAGTACGACATGCTTCAACTTTTAGTTTTGATGCCCAAAGCGCGCTTACGAAATCATACAGTTTTGTATGTTCGTGAATCAGGTTATTGGGTAATTTAGTACCCAACTAACCAACTGCAATTAGTAGTTACAAGTAAATTTAGCAGTTGGGTGTTTTTTTTATTTCCAACTTTTTGGTTTAATTCTTATTAAGCCTTATAAAAAGCACTATGCATTTACGATTTATTTAGCTTTACCAAAAAGTACGTGTAGATTTTCTACGAATGCGAATAGTGTTACCTTCCGTTGAGTGAAGATGGGGGATGAGAAAGGGAGGAGGGAACTAGTAAAATGGTGTCGAAAAAAATATTAAAGCGTGTGCCGAAAAAATTTTTGAAATCGCTCTAAATTTGATGAAATTATGTGAATATGGTTTTTGAATATGGTGTGAGGAATGATAGGAGGGGAGATGGGTGGGAGCAGGGAGGACTACAAAGTAACTACAGCAAATTAGAGGACATTTGCAATGGGTAATCAAAGTAATTTCAATAAAATCGCCTGAAATTTAGATAAATTGTATGCGTTAAAGCCTACATCATGTGACAAAACGGCGTTGAAGACCGCCATGTTGTAAGTGTAGGAAAATAGTTTGTTTAAAAAAATATAGCCTATAGCACCTTCGGGATCAGTAGCAATTCAACGACACCATTTTCGTCAAAATCGGTTTAGCTTCTAGCGTAATACAAACATATTTACTTACATACACACAACAACCGAAAAACATTAACCTTCCTTTCGCCGTGCTGCAATTGGGTAAAAAGATTTTTAAACGAGTTTTTACCCAACTGCAGCACGGCGAAAGGAAGGGTAATGTTTTATGTATGTATGTATGTAAATATAGTCGAACCTCTATCACTCGAACTTAAAGGGACAACCAAAACAGTTCGAGTTATAGAAATTCGAGATAAAGAGGTTAAAATACGAAAAATGTGCAGGGATCACTTAAAAGGTTCGAGTTATAGAGAGTTTTGAGTTATAGAGGTTCAAATTAGAGAGGTTTGACTGTATATATGTTTGTGTCGCGCTAGAGGCTAAACGGCTGAACCGATTCTGACGAAAAGGGTGTCGTTGAATTGCTACTGATCCCGATAGGCTCTACTTTTTTTTTAACAGATGTCAATATGGCAGTCGTCCGACGTAATTTTGTCACATGGGGCTCGATTTTTTGCCAATCGACAGAAATACTGACGGAAATGTCAGTATTGTTAAGGTCATTTAAAATGCAATTTTTGTAGTTACAAAAACTTACCAGACATATTTTTCATGTTAGATTCCTTCCGTGGGCTTGTTTACGTATTTATCAATAATTTTTAAACGTTTCTTTTACTGTTTTGGATTATTTTTTATTAAAATAAACGCATACTTCACTTTTGTATAAAAATACACAATTTATCCAGTAATATCACAGTAATGTATGTTTATAAAACCTCAAAAACTCAAGAAAAAGTGATCAGTGATTAGACATCTGAGCCCTGAAGGGGAGAAGAACTAGAGATATCCCAAAAAAAATAACCCCAAAGTTAAATTCGCCCCGCCTGGGAAAACAGAGTCTATTAAAACTAAAAAACAAAGGAAAAAATCGGCAACACGCTAGAAGCTTACCTTCTGTAATTCTGTAGCAGTCCCACAATTTCAGTGGCGTCCGCGGCCCTTTCTTGCGACTGAAATTTCGGTTTTAAACCCAAAAACACGTGTGACTTCTTTCAGGTTTTTGTCGGAAGTGATTTCTTCATTCCCCTGTCACACACAGGGTGGCGCTTCAGGTGATCAAAAAGAAAATAACTTTCAACAAAGAGAGAAATTATCACCTGATCGGAATTTTTCCCAAACAGGACTTTCTTTTTTGAAGGTTTTTGCAGAAAGCCCAAAAATATCAAAACAAACTTTAGTTAGGTTTTCCAAAAAATTCAAAATAAAACAATAAAGAAAAATAACTGGCAGCATTAAACATTCCGCCCACCATAAAAATTCCCAATTTTTATAGAAAAACCCAAAAAACAAAAAATCTAACAAAAAAAGAAAAAGGTTATTCAATTACCCAAAAGGTCTAAACAATAAAATAGCATTTTTGCAACGATAATTTTATCGCAATAACTATGGACGTCATACTTAAGTTAATTCAAATAAGCATGTTTCACGCTACACAAGGCTTTGAAGGTTGGTTACTGGCTGGGTAACGGACATACCTTCACCAAACTACGGTCAAGTAATCCTTTCGCGGTTTTTACTTGCACGACACGGGGGATTCTATGTGGACTCGAGTAAATTTTTTCAATTCTACCGAGTGACCACTTCAATGGGGGTAGGTTTTCGTCTTTCAACGCTACTAATGTTCCAACTTTTGGAGGGTTATCGGGGGTATTCCATCTTTCGCGTTGTTGCAACGACTGTAAATACTCGATATGCCAGCGGCGCCAAAAATGCTGCTGGATCTGCTGAACAAGCTGCCAGCGATGGAGACGGTTTAACTTAACATTGGTTAGATCTTCATCGGGAGGGGCTGTCAAGGGTTCCAAAGTGAGGAAATGTCCAGGAGTAAGACTTTGAAAGTCATGAGGATCAGGGCTCATACTACACAATGGTCGACTATTTAAAATAGCCTCAGTCTGAACCAATACAGTCATCAACTCTTCAAATGTTAGGATTTGATCCCCCACAATTCTCTTCAGATGAGTTTTCGTGGACTTTACCCCAGACTCATGGAGTCCACCAAAATGCGGACTGGCGGGTGGATTAAAACACCACTTAATCGCTAAAGTCTCAGCAGCTTGCTGACAATAGGACACAAGGAGGTTATTTGCCCCAACAAAATTAGTGCCCTGGTCACTGTAAAGGGCAGCACATCTGCCACGTCTACCAACAAATCGGCGGAGGGCAGTCAAAAATGCATCAGTGGACAAATCAGAAACAGCCTCCAGGTGAATGGCCTTTGTTGGGAAACAAACAAAAATACACCCATAAGCCTTTTGACTTTTTACACCACGACACTTCGTTAACGTGATGGAGAATGGACCCATAAAATCTACACTAACAAGGGAAAAGGGCTTCACCTGGGACACTCTAAATTTAGGAAGGTCACCCATGAATGGGTGCAATGGTTTGGGATTTACCATGACACAACAAAAACACTTGGAAACAACACTGTGAATGGCACTTTTCACCGACAAAATCCAAAACTGTTAATGTAGGAGGTACTCCAATAAGCGAGGACCTGGATGTCCATGCTCATTATGGAATTTTTCAATAATCAAAGTGGTAAGCCTATGACTACGAGGCAACAACATGGGGTTTTTCACCTCATATGCTAAATCAGTGTGACGTAATCTACCGCCCACCCTGAGAACACCATGGGAATCAAGAAAAGGAGCTAACTTTCGAAGAGGCTTAGCACAACTCTCACCCTTACGTATCCGTTTCAAATCTTCAAAAAAAACTTCTTGTTGTACAAGTCGCACAACAACGAAAGTAGTATAATAAAGATCTGCCTCATTGAGGGCTTTAGTAGGAAAAGATAAAGAAGAATCTTTTTTCACTCGAAAAGGTCTCAAACAAAAGGCAACAATGCTCAAGATTTTACGTAAAGAGGAGTACTTAGTGAGTAACAGCTGTACTTCATCAAGGGGTATTTCTGTCACAAAAACAAAACGATTTTCCTCAGGGGGTAGATCAGCATCAAACACATCAATTTTATGGTTCATAGGCCATGTTTCACTAGACTGGGCCAACCAGGATGGTCCAGTAAACCAAAGAGGATGGTCTATCAATTGACCAGGAAGTAAGCTCCGGGATAAGCAATCAGCTGGGTTCTCCTTACCATTTACATGCTACCAACAGCTGGGGGGAACTTTCTCTTGAATAGTCGTTACACGATTGGCTACAAAAACCTTTCGTTTTGATGGACACGATTTTATCCAAGCAAGGGTAACGATGGATTCAGACCAAGCAAAAATCTTATCAATCGGGATGCAATCAAGATGATTGCCAACAAACTCCAATAGCTCTGCCAACAATACAGCAGCACACAATTCTAAGCGTGGAATAGAAATACATTTCAAAGGGCACACCCTACTTTTCCCACACAAAAGGGAGATAGAAATATTTCCATCCAACTCAATTTGTCGAATATATATACTGCACCACCATATGCACACATTGAGGCGTCACAAATGTCATGCAATTCAGTGGTGACAGCATTTTGCTTCACAACATAACGAGGTATTGATATCGAAGATAATAATGGTAGTTGCGATACATAGAGTTGCCACTGTGCAACAATATCACTGGAGGGGGTATCATCCCATGAAAGAACCTGGACCCCCAATCGTTGCATTAAACACTTAGCAACCAAAACAACTGGGGCTAGGAACCCGAGTGGATCATATATCCTTGCAATCTCATAGAGAATGTTTCCCTTGGTACAAGGTCTTTCCATGGACATCACATCATAACAAAACGAATCAGATTTTGGACACCATTTTACCACCTTCACAACTGGGTGGTGTGGAACAAAATATGAATGGAAGTCAGGGTTAGAATTACCCAATTTCAGAAGCCCCTGGTCTAGGTAATCTTGAACAAATTCTTTGTACGCACTATACAAAGCAGGATTCCTCAATAATCGGTTTTCCATCATATTGAATCTACGCAATGCTTGACCCTTAGAGTCACCAAGTTCTTGTCGAGGCTCTCTGAAAGGTAAACGAACAACATATCTGCCAAACTCAGTTCCAGAATGAGCGGCAGCAAACAATTTTCCACACAAGTCCTCATCAGAGGGAAGAGGGATTTTTGGAGGGGTCGATACTAGTTCCCAAAACTTTTGTAAGGTACTATCCAATCCAGATTCTATAGGAGAAGACACTAAGGTCAACAAAATAATGGGTTTTTGAGTTTTGCGAGGACCATCAATACCACCAAGGAGTATCCAACCAAATATTGAATTAATGGCCAAGGTCCTCCATTTTTTCCTTTTTTAAAGCCAGGCACAAGCATCTGACCAAACAAATCAACACCAATCAAAAAGTCTACACTACTAGGTTGTCCAAAATTAGGATCTACAAAATCTAAATCTTTTAGGTATAGCCACTGAATAGAATCATATTCTACAACAGTCACAGGTATAGTTCCACAAATTTTAGGAATAAGAATGGCATCACAGGAAAACAAACTATCAGGAAACTTGGCGGAGCCTATTTTCAATGTAACATTGCCATATGAAGTCTAGAAATCATGCCATTTATTCCCTCAATAGGAGTTCTAGTCGGAGCTACTTTAAGTCCTAACCTCTCAGCCAAAGAGACAGTTACAAAGGACACTTCACTAGCGGAATCTAAAATTGCCCGACAAGACACAAACTTGTTGTGGGCATCTAACACTAAAACTTGGGCAGTTGCAAAAAGCACAGGTCTCCTCTTACGAGGTTCAAAATGGTTGCTACTGGGTGTAGCGGTACACAATGCCTGTTTGGCACCTTCACTATTAGGTATGTGGGGGCTCTCCCCTGGACAATCATCTAAAAACGCAGGTCTCCTCTTACGAGGTTCAAAATGGTTGCTACTGGGTGTAGCGGTACACAATGCCTGTTTGGCACCTTCACTATCAGGTATACGGGGGGTCTCCCCCGGACAATCAACTTGGTGGCTCGGAGAGCTATTCACAAAGTTCAACAGGGAATGGTGAAGACCCTGGCACTGATGACACGTGGCATTTGTAGGGCATTGAGACACACCATATTTGCCAAAGCAGTCAAAACCCAATCGTTCACGTTTAACAAATTGATGGCGCTGACCTACTTCTAATTCTAGAAATCTGGTATACTTCACAAGGGGATGGTAGGGCTGTTGCTGGCAATAAACACAACCTTTATTACCAGACTGGCCTGTTCCAGTCAATAACACAGGATAGGGTGGTATGCCACCCTTTCTAGGGGGTAGAGGAGGTAAGACCTCCTTCGGGTTATTCAAAAAAGAACTATTTTCTAAAGCCCGACAATTTTTCTCTAAGAATTTAAACAAATCTTTATAGGACGGGATTTCCTTATCACTATACTCAATCTCAAACTGAGTTTTCAATGGGGTATCAACTTTTTGCAAAAGAAGAATCATTTTAGCAAAATCTAAAAGGTCTACATCATTATAGTTTGACAATGCTTCCAAATTTTCCAGGAAAGTGGACAACAATAACCTCAAATCATGTGGGTTGCTCGATTTTGCAGAAGGGGCTTGACAAATAGACGTCCAATAATTTGTTATCAAAGTCTTTTATTATTAAAGCGTCTAATCATCGCATCGAAGGCTACTTGATAATTATCCGAGGTTAGTGGTATGTTCCTAATTACAGATGCAGCCTCTCCCACCAGAGCGGTATTTAAGGCTTGAAATTTAGCTATTTCACTCATGTCAGCTTTATCATGAACAAGTGACTTAAACATATCAAAAAAGGTGGGCCATTTTTTAAGATTACCGTCAAAATTGGGTACCTCTATTCTTTTAATTTCAAGACCCCTGTCCACATTTACCAGGGAATGGTTCAAAATTGTCTGTGAGGCATCTTGGTAATCCTCCGGCACGACATATCGATCTAATTGTGTATTTAATTTCATCAAATTCCTGCACTAAAGTTTCCTGACTTTCTTGTATCTGATCACTACTATCCAAGCTTATAATTTTAAAATGCAATGCATCGAATTGACTTACCAGAGAAGGCACATCTTCCCATCTGGGTTTTAACTTTTTTGCCTTCTCTGCATTGCCCTGGGCTTCGACGTCTCTATTATAATTTGTTTTTAATTTATTAAAAACACTTTTTTGTTTTTGTTTTAAACTTCTTGGATCAGACATTATAAAGCGCTTTTTATCAGATACAAAAAAGTAGGTTTTTTCGCGACAAATTGGCTATCAACACACCGGTACGGTTCGCTAAACAACGCGGCACTAATCTCGCGCTTAACGAAAGCAAAAAATGAAGGTAAATTTCGACGGATTTCACACAAACAAATTCAAAACCCGACGAATAATCAACAATTTTCTAACCTCGGAGGTAAACAAAACAACACGTGAAGTTGTGAGGTTAGAACACACGAACGTCAATGAAACGTCAGCCAGCAAGAAAAAAGAACGGGGGCCCGGGCCGCTCCCAAATGTCGAACGGGGGTTTTTTTATCGCCGCACGAGGTCATAAACCATACTCAGGGCAACCAACCTTCAAAACCATGCGGACTCTAAAAAAAAACCGGTACAAAAACAACAATGTCTGAATCTGGCAAAAAAAAACGATAAAATGTGGTTGCTGCAAAAAAACTATAAAATTACCAATTTTTTAACAAAAAAACTGTAAAATCCAAAGGGCTTTTTCAAAACATAAGGGTCTGAAGGACCAAATAGACATCTGAGCCCTGAAGGGGAGAAAAACTAGAGATATCCCAAAAAAATAACCCCAAAGTTAAATTCGCCCCGCCTGGGAAAACAGAGTCTATTAAAACTAAAAAACAAAGGAAAAAATCGGCAACACGCTAGAAGCTTACCTTCTCTAATTCTGTAGCAGTCCCAAAATTTCACTGGCGTCCGCGGCCCTTTCTTGTGACTGGAATTTCGGTCTTCAACCCAAAAACACGTGTGACTTCTTTCAGTTTTTTGTCGGAAGTGATTTCTTCATTCCCCTGTCACACACAGGGTAGCGCTTCAAACTCCCAGCGTGAGCAAAAAACGCGCATGATTTTACCAAAATGATCAGGTGATCAAAAAGAAAATAACTTTCAACAAAGAGAGAAATTATCACCCGATCGGAATTTTTCCCAAACAGGACTTTCTTTTTTTAAGGTTTTTGCAGAAAGCCCAAAAATATCAAAACAAACTTTAAGGTTAGGTTTTCCAAAAAATTCAAAATAAAACAATAAAGAAAAATAACTGGCAGCATTAAACAGTGATGTTAAAGCAACGAAATAAATATTATATTTGCGTTTACTTCTATTTACATGAATGTAAATTGCAAAAATTCGAACTCATTTCATATTTAAACTGTAGCGTTGCGGCGCTGCCGGAAATAATTTTTCAACGTTCAAGCTGGCGTTTTTTTAAATCAAGAGGCCGGTTTTCGCCAAAAGTTTTGACGTCTATTCAGAGCGACAGATCTTTTTACGCCCGCGGCAATTTTTTCGGCACTATCAATGTAAGGTGTTTTTATTCCGGGAGCCCCTAACCATATTTTTACCACATATGTTATACGAATCCAACCTGCGTTATTTTAAAGGGCTAACCTTCATTTTTCTAAAACTTCACTTCTAATACACTGAATGCCTTAGTCCAGGAGAAATCCTCAAAAAAACACCTGGGGCGATTATGAATCTCGTTGATGAATATGACAAAATTTTAACCGAAGTTTCTTTTAATTTTTATTTCGGGCCTATAGAAGTCGGTACAGAAGATGTTAAGACAAAAACTCTGACCACTTAAATTTAGTTATTAACTATTATACATTTTACGATTTTGTTGGACGACACTGTGGCTCAAATGAAATCCGTAGCACTAGTAAATTATCTAACCAATATTTATCTCAATACATAACTACACAGGTTTTTTCATTCAAAAACAAACAATGACTCTTACACTACTGTGGAACATTTAAGAACTTTTGCAAAATTTAAAAAAATGCTCGAAATCTTTAGAAAAAAATGTTTTTTGCCTGTGAAGTATTGTGACAATTTATTGAGTTGTATCTGTAAAAATTTTCCATGCAGTGCTAGTTTTACACTAGCTTTAGTTCACCTGCTATTTTGGAAAACAAGGCGGTTATAATTATTATTTTTATCACATATCATAAATATTTGTAGTAATAATGAAGAATTAACCACAGAAATTAACATTAAAAAGGACTTACAACAGAATGGTTATTCCGAGAAATTAATAAACTCAACGATATTTAAAATTAAAAACAAACTAAATGTACCAAGTTCTCAAAATAATAATCCGTTAGGTGTTATTAACATTCCATATGTTCAAGGGATTTCAGAAAACATAAGACGAATAGGTAAACACTATAATATAAAAACAGTATTTTCTTCGGGAAATACGATAAGAAGTTTTGTAACTAAAACAAAACCAGACAATCCCTCAAATAATAAGAAATGTATTTACCAAATCCCGTGTGAGTGTGGTAAATCATATGTAGGTGAAACGAAACGCCCTCTTCAGGTTAGAGTAAATGAACATCTAAAAAGTACCCAATTAGGGGATATTGAAAAATCCGGTTTAGCAGATCATGCATTATCAAATGATCACAGGATTCAGTGGTCAGAAGCTAAAGTTTTACATAAGGAGTCGCATTGGCGAAAACGAAAGTTGATTGAAGCTGCGTTTATAATGCAGAATAAAGAAGTTTTCAGTCAACCAAGCACGGACATACCAAACATATGGAAACCACTACTACTACTACTATGTCGGTTTAGAACGTTTTTCTACGTTGTCCAAGGCCTATTCTCCACCTCCTTTGATCCTGACAATCATCCTCAGTCAGGTTTTTTTGACTCATTGATCTTTGGATTGACTGTTGCCATTCTAGTTTAGAACGCCCTCTTTTTCTGCGCCCTATTGGTTGCCATTCTAGGACCTGCTTTGGTAATCTTTCGTCGTTCATCCGTTGTACATGGCCGTACCATATCAGTTACCTTCTAGTGATGTCATCCGTTATGCTTCCCTTGATTCCCATTCTTTCTTTTATGATCTCATTTCTTATGTGATCTATTCTAGATATTCTCATTGATCTTCTTATTGCATCCATTTCGACACTTTCCATTTTTGTTTTGTACTTTTCTGTTACGCGACAAGTCTCTATTCCATACAACAGCGTGCTTTTGACCATTGTTTCATATATGTTAAATTTTACGTTCTTTTTTATCTCTCTGCTCCATAAAATACTGTTAAGACATCCAATAACTTTTTTTGCTTTTACTATTCTTTTTTCCAATTCTTTACAGTTTGTACCTGTCTTATCAAATGTGACACCCAAGTATACATACTCATTGCATGGAGATATTGTTTGTCCATTTTCTAGTGCGAAGTCACTGGATTCGTTTCCAATACATAAGTACTGTGTCTTGTCCACGTTCACTGTTAATACCCACTTTTGGTATTCTTCTGTTAACTTTCTCATCATATACTCCATGTCTTCTTTATCATTAGCCACAATTACTTGGTCGTCAGCAAACTGTAGTGTGTATATGGTAAATCGGTCGTTAAGTCGGAAACCACTCCTTAAGGAAAACATGCGTCTTAGGATTAAAAAAGGGGGCGGGCCGTCACACCTGACTGCACACCAAGTAGTATAAGTAGTAGCTTAAAGACTAGATTGTTTAGTTTACACTTGATAACGGTTAGAGATACTTACTAACCGAAACGTCGTGTTTTAAAATAAATAAATACAATGGTAGTCCGAAATGTTATTTCTACACAATCATTGTCTACGAGTTTCAAACAAAGAGTTGAAGAACGGTACGGACCCGGAATCAACAATCTATTCAGAGGCTACGAGAAGACCAAAATTAAAGTGATAAAGGAAGAAGAACACATTTCATTCTTGTGCGGGGCGCGCGACAGTGGTGTCATTCCGGTTGGTTTTCGCCTAAAAGCCAACTTTCCGGGAGTAAGAACGAAGAAGATCTTAGAGAGGACCAGCCAAGCACTAATCCGATCCCAAATCAGTTACCATCGATGGAGAAAAGCCAACTTCAACACCGAAATGGAGGAGCGTTTTGTCGAAATTAGACGACACACATGGGAGGAAGAATACGAACCGATACTGAGTAAAATTGACAGTACGTGCAATAGAAAACGACAGAAGATAAGATCAACTCACCGAGAAAAACTTAAGAAACTACAGACACGTACTCAAGATAGAACAGACTCAATGACACCAAGCACTATAGTGAACATCTCCAAAAGGACTCTGAGCACCAACGAAGAATTGGTACTCAGTAAGGGACTTAAGTTCGCCATTGCACCGGCACAGATACCGACACTGGAAATTATTGCGGCAATAGAAACCGTTAGTCTACCTCAACCCGAACCTAATGAGTTTCGCCATAAAGTAAGAACAACATTGGAAAGAGAGAAACAACAAAAGACAAACATCACCAGTCAAGAACAACGGGCAATCAAGAACCTGCAGGCTGACAAATCAATCAAGATTCTACCAGCCGACAAAGGAAATGCGACGGTGATCATAGATGTCGAGACTTACGACAAAAATATACAAGAAGTTCTGGAGAAAGGAGACTACAAGCAACTACCCAAAGATCCAACCACCACCATAGAAGGACGCATCTACAGGACTTTGAAGAAGTATGCTGAAAATATCCCGGACGCTGTTAGATCCCGCCTGACTCCACACCACAGTAAGGCACCACATTTTTATGGATTACCAAATATCCATAAGAAGGATATACCACGCGAACAATCACCAGTTCCAGGGACTCACCGACCAGCACTTTGTCGAGGTTTTTTTTGGACGTAATTCAACCACTACAGGGTAAGTCCGAATCTTTTGTCAAAAACTCGGAACATTTTGTCGAGGTTTTAAAAGGTATCGAATTAGATCCCGGCGATGGATTTGTAAGTTTTGATGTAGAAAGTATCTACACCAACGTGCCAATAAATGAGTCACTCAGTATCATCAAAAACAAATGACAAACTGATGATACACTTCACGAGAGAAAAACGCTATCGGTGGAGGGGGTGATGGATCTTTTGGAGCTCTGTCTCCGTAACTCTTACTTTCAAGTTAAAGATAAGTTTTACGCGCAAAATGATGGACTCCCAATGGGTTCATCTCTTTCGCCAGTGGTAGCAAACATCTACATGGAGTGGTTCGAGGACTATGCGATCAACACAGCAAGAGTCAAACCAAAACTATGGCTACGATACATGGATGACATATTTATTATATGGCCGGAAAATGAAGACGAACTACAGAATTTTCTACACCATTTAAACGGTATTCGACCAACAATCAAATGCACTATGGAAATTGAAAAAGATTCGGCCTTACCTTTTTGGATGTTCTTGTCAAACGATCGGACAGAAACATTCAAACCACTGTATGTAGAAAACCTACACACACGGGACAGTACCTAAATTTTAAGTCTAATCATTCTGTTGCTACAAAACAAGGAGTTATAAGAAGTTTGTATTTAAGAGCCATAAATATTTGTAGTAATAATGAAGAATTAACCACAGAAGTTAAAAACATTAAAAAGGACTTACAACAGAATGGTTATTCCGAGAAATTAATAAACTCAACGATATTTAAAATTAAAAACAAACTAAATGTACCAAATTCTCAAAATAATAATCCGTTAGGTGTTATTAACATTCCATATGTTCAAGGGATTTCAGAAAGCATAAGACGAATAGCTAAACACTATAATATAAAAACAGTATTTTCTTCGGGAAATACGATAAGAATTTTTGTAACTAAAACAAAACCAGACATTCCCTCAAATAATAAGGAATGCATTTACCAAATCCCGTGTGAGTATGGTAAATCATATGTAGGTGAAACGAAACGCCCTCTTCAGGTTAGAGTAAATGAACATCTAAAATGTACGCAATTAAGGGATATTGAAAAATCCGGTTTAGCAGATCATGCATGGTCAAATGATTACAGGATTCAGTGGTCAGAAGCTAAAGTTTTACATAAGGAGTCGCATTGGCGAAAACGAAAGTTTATTGAAGCTGCGTTTATATTGCAGAATAAAGAAGTTTTCAGTCAACCAAGCACGGACATACCAAACATATGGAAACCACTCCTTAAGGAAAACAGGCGTCTTAGGATTAAAAAAGGGGGCGGGCCGTGACACCTGACTGCACACCAAGTAGTATAAGTCGTAGCCTAAAAACTAGATTGTTTAGTTTACACTTGATAACGGTTAGAGATACTTGCTAACCGAAACGTCGTGTTTAAAAATAAATAAAGACAATGGAAGTCCGAAATTTTATTTCTACACAATCATTGTCTACGAGTTTCAAACAAAGAGTTGAATAACGGTAAGGACCCGGAATCAAGAATCTATTCAGAGGCTACGAGAAGACTAAAATTAAAGTGATAAAGGAAGAAGAACACATTTCATTCTTGTGCGAGGCGCGCGACAGTGGTGTCATTCCGGCTGGTTTCCGCCTAAAAGCCAACTTTCCGGGAGTGAGAACGAAGAAGATTTTAGAGAGGACCAGCCAAGCACAAATCCGATCCCAAATCAGTTACCATCGATGGAGAAAAGCCAACTTCAACACCGAAATGGAGGAGCGTTTTGACGAAATTAGACGACACACATGGGAGGAAGACTACGAACCGATACTGAGTAAAATTGACAGTACGTTCAACAGAGAACGACAGAAGATAAGATCAACTCACCGAGAAAAACTTAAGAAACTACAGACACGTACTCAAGATAGAACAGACTCAACGACACCAAGCACTATAGTGAACATCTCCAAAAGGACTCTGAGCACCAACGAAGAATTGGTACTCAGTAAGGGACATTGCACCGGCACAGACACCGACACTGGAAATTATTGCGGCAATAGAAACCGTTAGTCTACCTCAACCCGAAGCTGATGAGTTTCGCCATAAAGTAAGAACAACGTTGGAAAGAAAAAACAACAAAAGACAAACATCACCAGTCAAGAACACGGGCAATCAAGAAGCTGCAGGCTGACAAATCAATCAAGATTCTACCAGCGGACAAAGGAAACGCGACGGTGATCATAGATGTCGAGACTTACGACAAAAAGATTCAAGAAGTTCTGGAGAAAGGAGACTACAAGCAACTACCCAAAGATCAAACCACCACCATAGAAGGACGCATCTAGAGGACCTTGAAGAAGTATGCTGAAAATATCCCGGACGCTGTTAGATCCCGCCTGACTCCACACCACAGTAAGGCACCACATTTTTATGGATTAGAAAAGATCCAGAAGAAGGATATACCACTGCGACCAATCACCAGTTCCAGAGATTCACCGACCAGCACTTTGTCGAGGTTTTTGTTGGACATAATTCAACCATTACAGGGTAAGTCCGAATCTTTTGTCAAAAACTCGGAACATTTTGTCGAGGTTTTAAAAGGTATCGAATTAGATCCCCGCGATAGATTTGTAAGTTTTGATGTAGAAAGTCTCTACACCAACGTGCCAATAAATGAGTCACTCAGTATCATCAAAAACAAATTACAAACTGATGATACACTTCACGAGAGAACAACGCTATCGGTGGAGGGGGTGATGGATCTTTTGGAGCTTTGTCTCCGTAACTCTTACTTTCAAGTAAAAGATAAGATTTACGCGCAAAATGATGGACTCCCAATGGGTTCATCTCTTTCGCCAGTGGTAGCAAACATCTACATGGAGTGGTTCGAGGACTATGCGATCAACACAGCAAGAGTCAAACCAAAACTATGGCTACGATACATGGATGACACATTTAATATATGGCCGGAAAATGAAGACGAAATGCACCATGGAAATTGAAAAAGATTCGGCCTTACCTTTTTTTTTGGATGTTCTTGTCAAACGATCAGACAGAAACATTCAAACCACTGTATATAGGAAACCTACACACACGGGACAGTACCTAAATTTTAAGTCTAATCATTCTGTTGCTACAAAACAAGGAGTTATAAGAAGTTTGTATTTAAGAGCCATAAATATTTGTAGTAATAATGAAGAATTAACCACAGAAATTAACAACATTAAAAAGGACTTACAACAGAATGGTTATTCCGAGAAGTTAATAAACTCAACGATATTTAAAATTAAACACAAACTAAATGCACCTGTTACGGGTCACCGTTGGTTTAGTTTTAGGTTAATTTAGAATTACTTATTTTTTATCTTTTAGTTTACTTTTTCCGCAATTTTTCTCGTTCAAGGTAAATGAGGAAGTTTTCATTTATTTCGAATACATTTTTCTTTAAATAAACGCGTTATGGATTTAAATATCCCGCGTAAACAGTTGAGAAAGCTGACGCATGCGCGCAGTAGCAAAAAGCCGCGCATTGCCCGAAACTCAGCACTCCGCCATTGCACGAAGCTATGTCAAAACCCGCAAAATCCGCGCCATTACGGCAATTTACCATTAATTAAATCATTTTACCGCTGTAAACAGTGAACATTTAGTTATAGGCTTAGATTAGAGACATTGATGTGTTCCAGCAACGACCTACAAGGGCCCTTGAAAGAGAATTGAAGAGAAAAACAGGTGAGTGGACTCAACTGCACGCCGACATTTTTTATGTTTGGGATCTTTGTGACTTTGTCACTGGTCCATTCGAATCAGCACCTTACAATCTACCAAACTTTTACATGGCCACTTCGGCCGGATATTGTTGCATGGCCTCTTAGGCCCAACGCGTTTTATTCAAAATAGTGTAAATTTCCTCATAACCCTTGTTATTTTAGGTTAATTTGCAATTTAATATTTGTCACACGTGATCCACATTAAAAATTCCCATATATATAAACCATTATTAGCAAGGTATGTAAAAAACCTTATTTCATTTCTTATCAGTAAAAGAAATAAATTCAAGGTCACTCGATACGGAAATTTATTTTCATCAACCTTTTTCTTTCATCTTATCAATTTCATATTTTTCAAGGTCACCCGATGCGCTGAAATTTGCTTATCTCTTTACTTTGTCTCAGAATAAATAAAACATATAGACGTGCCGCTTTTTGTTGCCATCCATTTAATTTGTTATTTCAAACGCAAATAAATTAAAACAATATAAGGCCATGCGCCAAATGTACGTCTATCAAATAGTTAATCTCAAAACATTTGCTTAAACTGCTCATACAAGTGAGCAGGCAAAACTTCAATTTGAGATGTGTTATTCAAGCTTTAATGAGATAAAGAGACAGTTCAATCAGTATCACGTCAACATAATTACCTTAGCAAGCGTTATGGATGGTGAGGACCTTGAGGACGAGGAATGAATCCGCAAGGACTTTGAAAATGATGCCTCGCAAGTGTATGCACAGCATTGTATGCCCTGATCAGCAGCCAACCGCACCTTTGCCTCAACACCCTGCCAAGCCTTCTGCTAAGTTAAACCCGCTTAAAATCCCCAAATTTTCGGGAGATCTAAAACAGTTCCGCCATTTTTACGAGATTTTTTCTTTAGTCGTTGACCACGACGACGACCGCACAGATGTAGAAATATACTCGCACCTCATGGAGCCCCTAGAAGGGCCCGCAAAAATCGTGGTTCAAAGTATATCCGCGTCTGCACAGAACTATAGAGCCGCTCTAGATGCGCTTCTAGAGAGATATGATCGACCCCGTCTTATCGCGTTCGCTCAGTTGCAAGCTCTAGATAAAGCACCCGTAGTTACAAACTCAAATAACTTTAAAATTTTACGCTCGCTTATGGATATGTTTAATGAAAATATCACCGCTCTCGTAAGTATGCAATTGCCTATTCATAACTGCGATTTTTTGTTATTTTACATGCTTTCAAAACATTTAAATGACGACCTGTTAACTAAATTCGAGATTCAAAACGGACTCTAAAAAAAAACCGGTACAAAAACAACAATGTCTGAATCTGGCAAAAAAAAACGATAAAATGTGGTTGCTGCAAAAAAACTATAAAATTACCAATTTTTTAACAAAAAAACTGTAAAATCCAAAGGGCTTTTTCAAAACATAAGGGTCTGAAGGACCAAATAGACATCTGAGCCCTGAAGGGGAGAAAAACTAGAGATATCCCAAAAAAATAACCCCAAAGTTAAATTCGCCCCGCCTGGGAAAACAGAGTCTATTAAAACTAAAAAACAAAGGAAAAAATCGGCAACACGCTAGAAGCTTACCTTCTCTAATTCTGTAGCAGTCCCAAAATTTCACTGGCGTCCGCGGCCCTTTCTTGTGACTGGAATTTCGGTCTTCAACCCAAAAACACGTGTGACTTCTTTCAGTTTTTTGTCGGAAGTGATTTCTTCATTCCCCTGTCACACACAGGGTAGCGCTTCAAACTCCCAGCGTGAGCAAAAAACGCGCATGATTTTACCAAAATGATCAGGTGATCAAAAAGAAAATAACTTTCAACAAAGAGAGAAATTATCACCCGATCGGAATTTTTCCCAAACAGGACTTTCTTTTTTTAAGGTTTTTGCAGAAAGCCCAAAAATATCAAAACAAACTTTAAGGTTAGGTTTTCCAAAAAATTCAAAATAAAACAATAAAGAAAAATAACTGGCAGCATTAAACAGTGATGTTAAAGCAACGAAATAAATATTATATTTGCGTTTACTTCTATTTACATGAATGTAAATTGCAAAAATTCGAACTCATTTCATATTTAAACTGTAGCGTTGCGGCGCTGCCGGAAATAATTTTTCAACGTTCAAGCTGGCGTTTTTTTAAATCAAGAGGCCGGTTTTCGCCAAAAGTTTTGACGTCTATTCAGAGCGACAGATCTTTTTACGCCCGCGGCAATTTTTTCGGCACTATCAATGTAAGGTGTTTTTATTCCGGGAGCCCCTAACCATATTTTTACCACATATGTTATACGAATCCAACCTGCGTTATTTTAAAGGGCTAACCTTCATTTTTCTAAAACTTCACTTCTAATACACTGAATGCCTTAGTCCAGGAGAAATCCTCAAAAAAACACCTGGGGCGATTATGAATCTCGTTGATGAATATGACAAAATTTTAACCGAAGTTTCTTTTAATTTTTATTTCGGGCCTATAGAAGTCGGTACAGAAGATGTTAAGACAAAAACTCTGACCACTTAAATTTAGTTATTAACTATTATACATTTTACGATTTTGTTGGACGACACTGTGGCTCAAATGAAATCCGTAGCACTAGTAAATTATCTAACCAATATTTATCTCAATACATAACTACACAGGTTTTTTCATTCAAAAACAAACAATGACTCTTACACTACTGTGGAACATTTAAGAACTTTTGCAAAATTTAAAAAAATGCTCGAAATCTTTAGAAAAAAATGTTTTTTGCCTGTGAAGTATTGTGACAATTTATTGAGTTGTATCTGTAAAAATTTTCCATGCAGTGCTAGTTTTACACTAGCTTTAGTTCACCTGCTATTTTGGAAAACAAGGCGGTTATAATTATTATTTTTATCACATATCATAAATATTTGTAGTAATAATGAAGAATTAACCACAGAAATTAACATTAAAAAGGACTTACAACAGAATGGTTATTCCGAGAAATTAATAAACTCAACGATATTTAAAATTAAAAACAAACTAAATGTACCAAGTTCTCAAAATAATAATCCGTTAGGTGTTATTAACATTCCATATGTTCAAGGGATTTCAGAAAACATAAGACGAATAGGTAAACACTATAATATAAAAACAGTATTTTCTTCGGGAAATACGATAAGAAGTTTTGTAACTAAAACAAAACCAGACAATCCCTCAAATAATAAGAAATGTATTTACCAAATCCCGTGTGAGTGTGGTAAATCATATGTAGGTGAAACGAAACGCCCTCTTCAGGTTAGAGTAAATGAACATCTAAAAAGTACCCAATTAGGGGATATTGAAAAATCCGGTTTAGCAGATCATGCATTATCAAATGATCACAGGATTCAGTGGTCAGAAGCTAAAGTTTTACATAAGGAGTCGCATTGGCGAAAACGAAAGTTGATTGAAGCTGCGTTTATAATGCAGAATAAAGAAGTTTTCAGTCAACCAAGCACGGACATACCAAACATATGGAAACCACTACTACTACTACTATGTCGGTTTAGAACGTTTTTCTACGTTGTCCAAGGCCTATTCTCCACCTCCTTTGATCCTGACAATCATCCTCAGTCAGGTTTTTTTGACTCATTGATCTTTGGATTGACTGTTGCCATTCTAGTTTAGAACGCCCTCTTTTTCTGCGCCCTATTGGTTGCCATTCTAGGACCTGCTTTGGTAATCTTTCGTCGTTCATCCGTTGTACATGGCCGTACCATATCAGTTACCTTCTAGTGATGTCATCCGTTATGCTTCCCTTGATTCCCATTCTTTCTTTTATGATCTCATTTCTTATGTGATCTATTCTAGATATTCTCATTGATCTTCTTATTGCATCCATTTCGACACTTTCCATTTTTGTTTTGTACTTTTCTGTTACGCGACAAGTCTCTATTCCATACAACAGCGTGCTTTTGACCATTGTTTCATATATGTTAAATTTTACGTTCTTTTTTATCTCTCTGCTCCATAAAATACTGTTAAGACATCCAATAACTTTTTTTGCTTTTACTATTCTTTTTTCCAATTCTTTACAGTTTGTACCTGTCTTATCAAATGTGACACCCAAGTATACATACTCATTGCATGGAGATATTGTTTGTCCATTTTCTAGTGCGAAGTCACTGGATTCGTTTCCAATACATAAGTACTGTGTCTTGTCCACGTTCACTGTTAATACCCACTTTTGGTATTCTTCTGTTAACTTTCTCATCATATACTCCATGTCTTCTTTATCATTAGCCACAATTACTTGGTCGTCAGCAAACTGTAGTGTGTATATGGTAAATCGGTCGTTAAGTCGGAAACCACTCCTTAAGGAAAACATGCGTCTTAGGATTAAAAAAGGGGGCGGGCCGTCACACCTGACTGCACACCAAGTAGTATAAGTAGTAGCTTAAAGACTAGATTGTTTAGTTTACACTTGATAACGGTTAGAGATACTTACTAACCGAAACGTCGTGTTTTAAAATAAATAAATACAATGGTAGTCCGAAATGTTATTTCTACACAATCATTGTCTACGAGTTTCAAACAAAGAGTTGAAGAACGGTACGGACCCGGAATCAACAATCTATTCAGAGGCTACGAGAAGACCAAAATTAAAGTGATAAAGGAAGAAGAACACATTTCATTCTTGTGCGGGGCGCGCGACAGTGGTGTCATTCCGGTTGGTTTTCGCCTAAAAGCCAACTTTCCGGGAGTAAGAACGAAGAAGATCTTAGAGAGGACCAGCCAAGCACTAATCCGATCCCAAATCAGTTACCATCGATGGAGAAAAGCCAACTTCAACACCGAAATGGAGGAGCGTTTTGTCGAAATTAGACGACACACATGGGAGGAAGAATACGAACCGATACTGAGTAAAATTGACAGTACGTGCAATAGAAAACGACAGAAGATAAGATCAACTCACCGAGAAAAACTTAAGAAACTACAGACACGTACTCAAGATAGAACAGACTCAATGACACCAAGCACTATAGTGAACATCTCCAAAAGGACTCTGAGCACCAACGAAGAATTGGTACTCAGTAAGGGACTTAAGTTCGCCATTGCACCGGCACAGATACCGACACTGGAAATTATTGCGGCAATAGAAACCGTTAGTCTACCTCAACCCGAAGCTAATGAGTTTCGCCATAAAGTAAGAACAACATTGGAAAGAGAGAAACAACAAAAGACAAACATCACCAGTCAAGAACAACGGGCAATCAAGAACCTGCAGGCTGACAAATCAATCAAGATTCTACCAGCCGACAAAGGAAATGCGACGGTGATCATAGATGTCGAGACTTACGACAAAAAGATACAAGAAGTTCTGGAGAAAGGAGACTACAAGCAACTACCCAAAGATCCAACCACCACCATAGAAGGACGCATCTACAGGACTTTGAAGAAGTATGCTGAAAATATCCCGGACGCTGTTAGATCCCGCCTGACTCCACACCACAGTAAGGCACCACATTTTTATGGATTACCAAATATCCATAAGAAGGATATACCACGCGAACAATCACCAGTTCCAGGGACTCACCGACCAGCACTTTGTCGAGGTTTTTTTTGGACGTAATTCAACCACTACAGGGTAAGTCCGAATCTTTTGTCAAAAACTCGGAACATTTTGTCGAGGTTTTAAAAGGTATCGAATTAGATCCCGGCGATGGATTTGTAAGTTTTGATGTAGAAAGTATCTACACCAACGTGCCAATAAATGAGTCACTCAGTATCATCAAAAACAAATGACAAACTGATGATACACTTCACGAGAGAAAAACGCTATCGGTGGAGGGGGTGATGGATCTTTTGGAGCTCTGTCTCCGTAACTCTTACTTTCAAGTTAAAGATAAGTTTTACGCGCAAAATGATGGACTCCCAATGGGTTCATCTCTTTCGCCAGTGGTAGCAAACATCTACATGGAGTGGTTCGAGGACTATGCGATCAACACAGCAAGAGTCAAACCAAAACTATGGCTACGATACATGGATGACATATTTATTATATGGCCGGAAAATGAAGACGAACTACAGAATTTTCTACACCATTTAAACGGTATTCGACCAACAATCAAATGCACTATGGAAATTGAAAAAGATTCGGCCTTACCTTTTTGGATGTTCTTGTCAAACGATCGGACAGAAACATTCAAACCACTGTATGTAGAAAACCTACACACACGGGACAGTACCTAAATTTTAAGTCTAATCATTCTGTTGCTACAAAACAAGGAGTTATAAGAAGTTTGTATTTAAGAGCCATAAATATTTGTAGTAATAATGAAGAATTAACCACAGAAGTTAAAAACATTAAAAAGGACTTACAACAGAATGGTTATTCCGAGAAATTAATAAACTCAACGATATTTAAAATTAAAAACAAACTAAATGTACCAAATTCTCAAAATAATAATCCGTTAGGTGTTATTAACATTCCATATGTTCAAGGGATTTCAGAAAGCATAAGACGAATAGCTAAACACTATAATATAAAAACAGTATTTTCTTCGGGAAATACGATAAGAATTTTTGTAACTAAAACAAAACCAGACATTCCCTCAAATAATAAGGAATGCATTTACCAAATCCCGTGTGAGTATGGTAAATCATATGTAGGTGAAACGAAACGCCCTCTTCAGGTTAGAGTAAATGAACATCTAAAATGTACGCAATTAAGGGATATTGAAAAATCCGGTTTAGCAGATCATGCATGGTCAAATGATTACAGGATTCAGTGGTCAGAAGCTAAAGTTTTACATAAGGAGTCGCATTGGCGAAAACGAAAGTTTATTGAAGCTGCGTTTATATTGCAGAATAAAGAAGTTTTCAGTCAACCAAGCACGGACATACCAAACATATGGAAACCACTCCTTAAGGAAAACAGGCGTCTTAGGATTAAAAAAGGGGGCGGGCCGTGACACCTGACTGCACACCAAGTAGTATAAGTCGTAGCCTAAAAACTAGATTGTTTAGTTTACACTTGATAACGGTTAGAGATACTTGCTAACCGAAACGTCGTGTTTAAAAATAAATAAAGACAATGGAAGTCCGAAATTTTATTTCTACACAATCATTGTCTACGAGTTTCAAACAAAGAGTTGAATAACGGTAAGGACCCGGAATCAAGAATCTATTCAGAGGCTACGAGAAGACTAAAATTAAAGTGATAAAGGAAGAAGAACACATTTCATTCTTGTGCGAGGCGCGCGACAGTGGTGTCATTCCGGCTGGTTTCCGCCTAAAAGCCAACTTTCCGGGAGTGAGAACGAAGAAGATTTTAGAGAGGACCAGCCAAGCACAAATCCGATCCCAAATCAGTTACCATCGATGGAGAAAAGCCAACTTCAACACCGAAATGGAGGAGCGTTTTGACGAAATTAGACGACACACATGGGAGGAAGACTACGAACCGATACTGAGTAAAATTGACAGTACGTTCAACAGAGAACGACAGAAGATAAGATCAACTCACCGAGAAAAACTTAAGAAACTACAGACACGTACTCAAGATAGAACAGACTCAACGACACCAAGCACTATAGTGAACATCTCCAAAAGGACTCTGAGCACCAACGAAGAATTGGTACTCAGTAAGGGACATTGCACCGGCACAGACACCGACACTGGAAATTATTGCGGCAATAGAAACCGTTAGTCTACCTCAACCCGAAGCTGATGAGTTTCGCCATAAAGTAAGAACAACGTTGGAAAGAAAAAACAACAAAAGACAAACATCACCAGTCAAGAACACGGGCAATCAAGAAGCTGCAGGCTGACAAATCAATCAAGATTCTACCAGCGGACAAAGGAAACGCGACGGTGATCATAGATGTCGAGACTTACGACAAAAAGATTCAAGAAGTTCTGGAGAAAGGAGACTACAAGCAACTACCCAAAGATCAAACCACCACCATAGAAGGACGCATCTAGAGGACCTTGAAGAAGTATGCTGAAAATATCCCGGACGCTGTTAGATCCCGCCTGACTCCACACCACAGTAAGGCACCACATTTTTATGGATTAGAAAAGATCCAGAAGAAGGATATACCACTGCGACCAATCACCAGTTCCAGAGATTCACCGACCAGCACTTTGTCGAGGTTTTTGTTGGACATAATTCAACCATTACAGGGTAAGTCCGAATCTTTTGTCAAAAACTCGGAACATTTTGTCGAGGTTTTAAAAGGTATCGAATTAGATCCCCGCGATAGATTTGTAAGTTTTGATGTAGAAAGTCTCTACACCAACGTGCCAATAAATGAGTCACTCAGTATCATCAAAAACAAATTACAAACTGATGATACACTTCACGAGAGAACAACGCTATCGGTGGAGGGGGTGATGGATCTTTTGGAGCTTTGTCTCCGTAACTCTTACTTTCAAGTAAAAGATAAGATTTACGCGCAAAATGATGGACTCCCAATGGGTTCATCTCTTTCGCCAGTGGTAGCAAACATCTACATGGAGTGGTTCGAGGACTATGCGATCAACACAGCAAGAGTCAAACCAAAACTATGGCTACGATACATGGATGACACATTTAATATATGGCCGGAAAATGAAGACGAAATGCACCATGGAAATTGAAAAAGATTCGGCCTTACCTTTTTTTTTGGATGTTCTTGTCAAACGATCAGACAGAAACATTCAAACCACTGTATATAGGAAACCTACACACACGGGACAGTACCTAAATTTTAAGTCTAATCATTCTGTTGCTACAAAACAAGGAGTTATAAGAAGTTTGTATTTAAGAGCCATAAATATTTGTAGTAATAATGAAGAATTAACCACAGAAATTAACAACATTAAAAAGGACTTACAACAGAATGGTTATTCCGAGAAGTTAATAAACTCAACGATATTTAAAATTAAACACAAACTAAATGCACCTGTTACGGGTCACCGTTGGTTTAGTTTTAGGTTAATTTAGAATTACTTATTTTTTATCTTTTAGTTTACTTTTTCCGCAATTTTTCTCGTTCAAGGTAAATGAGGAAGTTTTCATTTATTTCGAATACATTTTTCTTTAAATAAACGCGTTATGGATTTAAATATCCCGCGTAAACAGTTGAGAAAGCTGACGCATGCGCGCAGTAGCAAAAAGCCGCGCATTGCCCGAAACTCAGCACTCCGCCATTGCACGAAGCTATGTCAAAACCCGCAAAATCCGCGCCATTACGGCAATTTACCATTAATTAAATCATTTTACCGCTGTAAACAGTGAACATTTAGTTATAGGCTTAGATTAGAGACATTGATGTGTTCCAGCAACGACCTACAAGGGCCCTTGAAAGAGAATTGAAGAGAAAAACAGGTGAGTGGACTCAACTGCACGCCGACATTTTTTATGTTTGGGATCTTTGTGACTTTGTCACTGGTCCATTCGAATCAGCACCTTACAATCTACCAAACTTTTACATGGCCACTTCGGCCGGATATTGTTGCATGGCCTCTTAGGCCCAACGCGTTTTATTCAAAATAGTGTAAATTTCCTCATAACCCTTGTTATTTTAGGTTAATTTGCAATTTAATATTTGTCACACGTGATCCACATTAAAAATTCCCATATATATAAACCATTATTAGCAAGGTATGTAAAAAACCTTATTTCATTTCTTATCAGTAAAAGAAATAAATTCAAGGTCACTCGATACGGAAATTTATTTTCATCAACCTTTTTCTTTCATCTTATCAATTTCATATTTTTCAAGGTCACCCGATGCGCTGAAATTTGCTTATCTCTTTACTTTGTCTCAGAATAAATAAAACATATAGACGTGCCGCTTTTTGTTGCCATCCATTTAATTTGTTATTTCAAACGCAAATAAATTAAAACAATATAAGGCCATGCGCCAAATGTACGTCTATCAAATAGTTAATCTCAAAACATTTGCTTAAACTGCTCATACAAGTGAGCAGGCAAAACTTCAATTTGAGATGTGTTATTCAAGCTTTAATGAGATAAAGAGACAGTTCAATCAGTATCACGTCAACATAATTACCTTAGCAAGCGTTATGGATGGTGAGGACCTTGAGGACGAGGAATGAATCCGCAAGGACTTTGAAAATGATGCCTCGCAAGTGTATGCACAGCATTGTATGCCCTGATCAGCAGCCAACCGCACCTTTGCCTCAACACCCTGCCAAGCCTTCTGCTAAGTTAAACCCGCTTAAAATCCCCAAATTTTCGGGAGATCTAAAACAGTTCCGCCATTTTTACGAGATTTTTTCTTTAGTCGTTGACCACGACGACGACCGCACAGATGTAGAAATATACTCGCACCTCATGGAGCCCCTAGAAGGGCCCGCAAAAATCGTGGTTCAAAGTATATCCGCGTCTGCACAGAACTATAGAGCCGCTCTAGATGCGCTTCTAGAGAGATATGATCGACCCCGTCTTATCGCGTTCGCTCAGTTGCAAGCTCTAGATAAAGCACCCGTAGTTACAAACTCAAATAACTTTAAAATTTTACGCTCGCTTATGGATATTTTTAATGAAAATATCACCGCTCTCGTAAGTATGCAATTGCCTATTCATAACTGCGATTTTTTGTTATTTTACATGCTTTCAAAACATTTAAATGACGACCTGTTAACTAAATTCGAGATTCAAAACACGCAACCGCAGGATAAGTCATTTCCAAAATATAATGATTTAAAGAATTTCATTTTAAACCACTGCCACGCTCTTAAAACGGTAGAATTTTCAACCTCGTTAAAAAATTCGAAGCCTTCTTGCAGTTCTTATTCTAAGCCTGACTTTAAAAATAAAAATATTTACCAAAACAAACCTCGTCAAAGTCAAGGCAATACGTTTTTTGGCAATGTTAAGAAAAACAGTACACAAACAGCTGCCGATCAGCTGATCACAACATTTACAGGTGTCCTTTATTTCAATCTAAACCCCCCCAAGATCGCTTAAATTTCATTTACGCTAAAAAACTATGTTTAAATTGCATTTCAGAGAAGCATCTGCCATTTTAGGCATCATTCGCTTTTATGTACCCGCGATAATAATAGTTATAATAATAGTAATAGTTTTAACCCCGCTTTCAGTGCCCCTGCGCACACCGCTTCTCCTATCAAAATATACATTATGCCAATCAGGCACTTGCTAGTTTTTCGCGAAACTATACCGCAGTAGAAAATAATAACGCTCAATCTCAATACCTACCGCAGCAATCGCACGCCACTGGCAACTTCCTTGCTACGTCGGCCACGCACACAGTGGGAATGCCTCAGCTTACCACTAGTTCACCGCAGAGCTTTTCCCCACAAATAAATAAAAATTATTCAACGCAGTACAGTGGCGCACTGTCACAAATGCAACACGCTCAAAATAATTCGCTTCGCTTATGTCCTCACCGCAACAAAATCAAGTTGCACCGCTGCAACAAATGCAAGTTGCACCGCCGCAACAAATGCAAGTTGCATCCCCGCAAAATCCACAAAATCAAGCGCAACCAAATTTTTGTTGAATCGCTGCGTCTACCTCTATGTTCTTCTGTCAACTGCTATCGTGGAAATCCAAGATAGGTTTGGAAGCTACCACAAGGCTCGTGCAATCATTGATAGCGGTTCAGAAATGAACTATATATCGCAAAACTGTTGTCAAAGGTTACAACTACCGCATTTTGAATCTTCTTTAACCATTCAAGGTTTAAATCAAATGCAAGACGCCTCGACGCAAGGTGGAGTTTCTTGTTGCATTAAACCCGCTGGGGCACCAGGCCCATTACTAAGTCTGGATGCATACATTTTACCGAAATTATGCCCAGATATGCCGCCTAGAAAATTAAAACCCTCGCGTTGGCGCCATATTGTCAACTTAAACCTCGCTGATCCTAATTACTTTATTCCAGGCCCAGTAGACCTGCTACTTGGCGCCGAAATATTCACACAGATTCCACTCGACGGCCGCGTTTCTGGCGAAATAGATCAACCGGTCGCAGTAAATTCTATTTTTGGATATCTCTTGTTAGGCAAATGCTCTAGCAAGAACTCCATAAAAAATACCGCAACCTCTTTATTTTGTTCAACACAAATCCCGCTCTTATCAGATCTAAATCAATCGCTCACTCGCTTTTGGGAAATAGAGGAGATTCCCAAGAAAAATTTCATTTCACCAGAAAATGAATTATGCGAAAAAATATTTGTGGATTGCCACAAACGCGAAGCCACTGGTCGCTTCATAGTGGCGCTTCCATTCAAAAATAATATCACACCGATATTTGATATCACGCAATCACGCTCGCTCGCTACAAATACAAAACGTTTTTTATCACTAGAAAACCGTTTACATGCAAATAAAGATTTGAAACTGGAATATTCAAAAATAATTCAAGATTATTTAAAGAATGGGTTCCTTAAACCTGTTCCAGAATATTTAAAATTTCAAAACGGTTTTATCATACCGCACCACGCTGTTGTTAATCCAGGAAAGGTTCGAATAGTCCTGGACGGTAGTTTTAAAATTAAATTAGGCTACCCCTCGCTAAATGATACGTTCCTGACCGGTCAAAAACTTCAAAAGGACATTGGTCAAATTCTTTTAAATTTTCGCCTTGGTAAAATTACGTTTACGTGCGACATTCGCTCCATGTTCACAATGATAAAGGTAGCTGAATAGCATCAAACCTTTCAAAGAATATTGTGGAGAAACTCTCGCGACGAACAAATCCAAGAATACATGCTTGAAAGAGTCATTTTTGGGTTGTCTAGTTTTCCATTTCTCGCTAATAGAACCACACCTCAACTAGCTCACGTTGAACGCGAAAAATACCCGCTCGGCTCACAAATTTTAGAGCAATCAGTTTATATAGATGACTGTTGCTGTAGCTTTAATTCCCTTCAAGAAGCTAAAACTGCTCCCGATCAGCTAGTTTCCATCTTAAAAATGGGTGGTTTTGAGTTGGGTAAATGGTCTAGTAACACAAAGGAGTTACTTTCTGACATTCCAGAAGGTCAACTACAAACTAAATTAGTAAGCTTCTATTAAGAATCGCATATACTAAAAGTCCTGGGACTACAATGGTTCCCACAGGATGACATGTTTTGCTTCACAGTCAGCCCTATTAATTGTAAATGTACCAAACGCAATATTTTAAGTCAGATTTCGCGTCTTTATGACCCTCTCGGTTTTCTTAGTCCAGTAACATTGTTCGCAAAATCCTTTATTCAGATTTTACATACGCTGGGATTAAATTGGGATGACGAGCCGTCACTGGAAATATGCGAAAGGTGGTCTCAACTAAAAACCGAGCTTTTGTTACTCGAAAAAGTTAGAATACCGCGCCTAATTTGCCTAAATAATAATTCCGATATCGATCTGCATGCTTTCGGAGATGCATCGATGAAGGCCTACGCCTCGGTTGTTTATTTTCGGATTTCCGATAATGAAAAATGCCAAATATTTTTTGTCATTGCTAAATCTCGCGTTAGTCCCTTAAAAAACTTATCAATACCCAAGTTGGAATTGACCGCTTGCGTTTTGTTATGCGATTTAGTTTCTTATGTTCTAAATACATTTAAAAATAAAATTAATTTTTCAAAAATTTACGCTTGGACTGACTCTTCCATTGCCTTGCACTGGATAAAAAGGCCCGCATATAAATGAGACATTCGTAGCGAACCGCGTAGCTCGAATCCAGGAAAGCCTACCGCCGGCATCATGGCATCACATCGATTCACGCCACAACCCTAGCGATAGTGCTTCAAGGTGGCAGCTACCCTCTGAATTTTTAGAAAACGACCTATGGTTTGGAGGCCCTCACTGGCTTACGTTACCTACCAGTCAGTGGCCTGAAACAAAATTCAAATTTGATTCTACCCCTCACGAGGTACGCTCGGAGGAGAAAAATACATTTTTTGCCTATCCAGAAAACGATCCATTTGAAAATCTTTTAAATTTTTATTCCTCGTTTTCTAAAATACAAAGAATTACCGCATATTATTTAAGATTTCAATATAACTCAAAAATGAGTAACCGCGATACTCGAAGACTCAATATTTCCCCCTCTTGCTTAGAATTAAAAGAAGCAACGTTATTTTTAGTACGCTACGAACAAACGAAATATTTTTCGGAAATATTTTTTTTTTTTATTTCTCAAACACACTGTGTTTTTTTTTTATTACAATCTAGTCAGTAAGACTAATTAGCAATTTTCTTTTAACTTAATTTACTAGAAAAGTCAGATTTAAACTTAGGGTTCACTCAACAATTCTCCCCGCTTTGTTTAGTCTGTAACTCACAATTGTGTTGTGTTTATAGCATTATTTTGTTTTATGTGTAATTCACTTAGTTTACTAGCTCAAACGGCTTCACTCTTTTTAGTCGTCGAACTAGCATAGTATTGTCTAGAAGCTGAATTGCTTCCACATTCACATGCCGATGGAGTCTATCTTCATGGCTTTTTGCGTACTTTTTTATAGTCTCTGCTACAGTTTCGATTTTTAGATCTCGATGAAGGTCACTATTTCGAACGTACCAAGGTGCATTCACAATGTTTCTTAATACTTTATTTTGAAATCTCTGTACAACTAGAATGTTACTCTCTTTAGCACAACCCCATAGTTGAATACCATATGTCCATACTGGTTTCAGTATTTGTCTATAAAGCAGTAACTTATTATGAATTGTTAAATTGGACTTCCTTCCAATTAGCCAGTTCATTTTTCTATACCTTATCTCAAGTTCTTCTTTTTTTTTCTTAACATGTGCTTTCCAGTGCAATTTGGCATCAAGTGTCATACCTAGATATTTTGCCTGATTCGAATATGGTACTGGAATGTTGTTAATTGTTATTTGTATGTGATTTATATTTTTGTTTGTAAAATCAACATGAATTGATTTGGTTTCATTTAATCTTATTCGCCACTTTGTGGTCCAACTGTGAATTTGTGTGACTGCATCCTGAAGTTTTTCTATGCATTTTTCAATAGATTTTTCTACCGTCAATAAACCAGTATCATCGGCAAATGTTGCTAAGTGACAATTTTCTGGCTTTGGGATATCACAAGTGAATAATAAGTATAGATAAGGGCCTAGTACGCTACCCTGGGGCACGCCTGCTTGAATTTCTCTTAAATTTGAGTATAAGTCTTCCTGTTTTACTCTAAAATGTCTATCAGATATGTATGATTCCAAAATATCCGAATATTGTTTTGGCAGAAACCTTTTTAGTTTAAAATTAAGGCCTTCATGCCACACTTTGTCAAATGCTTGTGCTACATCTAGAAAAACTGCAGAACAAACTTTTCCCTCTTCTAGTGCTTTTTCTATTATATTAGTAATTCTGTGTACTTGATCTATCGTGGAATGCTTGTCTCGAAAACCAAATTGATGGGTTTTATTCTTTTAAGCAATAATTTTTCATAGAGCTTGGATATAATTGGCAGCAAAGATATTGGCCTGTAAGATGACACATCATGGAGTGGTTTTCCCGGTTTTGGAATCATGATAACTTCTGCAACTTTCCACAGTTTAGGTACATACCTAAGCCTAAAAGACGCATTAATTAGGTTGCATAGTTTTACGATAGCTTTTCTGGCGAGTTGTTTTATGACTACCTTGTTAATAAGATCATACCCTGGGGCTTTTTTCGAATTAATATTTTTGATTTCTGTTAATATTTCTTTTGGTGATGTAAGCTTAATATGGTCCTCGATTTGATGGGGTTCATTTAAATGAAAGTGTTCATCTGGTGCTTCGTGGGGCTGAAATGTTTTTTCTAAATGACTTGCAAAAATATCTGCTTTTTCTTCGTTACTCCTTGCCCACTGGTTGTTAGATTTTCGTATATGTGGAATTTGGATAATTGGTCTTTTAAAATCTTTGGTTGCTTTCCAAAGGGAATAGTCGGTATCTGTAAGTTCATTAAGAAAATGGTTAAAAGATTCATTTTTTATTACTAGAATTTTTCGCCTAATGCGCTGCGTCATGTTGTTGAGATTTGTTTTGTCCCGAGGATCACGGCTTTGTTGCCACTTTCTTCTTAGTTTCCTTTTTTCCAATATAAGGTCTCTAATTTCCTTTGGATAGTTTTTTCCCTTAAAAATTCTCTTTGGTTTTGGACTGT
The DNA here is from genome assembly GCA_963576565.1 of Aspidapion aeneum. Lineage (NCBI taxonomy): Eukaryota > Metazoa > Arthropoda > Insecta > Coleoptera > Brentidae > Aspidapion > Aspidapion aeneum. The sequence goes on along the minus strand of OY755041.1, from coordinate 70,984,452 downwards.
TTTCCCAAGCTGCTTGTTGAATATTTGTAACAAAATAATCAACTTCTTTATCGATTTGTTCTGGCGTTTGCAATGGTACTGATAGGTTTATTTTTTCTGACAGACTTTGTTTAAAACTAATCCAGTCAGTCAGTTTATTAACTAGTGAGATATTTGCTTCTTTCTTTATTATGTTTTTACTAAGAGTTAGAATAATAGGTGAATGATCTGAGTGTAAATCAAAACTTTCTTCTATATCTACAAAACTTAAAGATATATTTTTTACTATAAAAAAATCAATTAGATCTGGAATTTTTCCTGGATCTGTTGGATAGTATGTGGGCTTACCAGTTGATATCGGCTCACATTGATATTCACTAATAGCTTGCAAAAGTTCTTTTCCTTTAGAATTCGTCAGTCTAGATCCCCAGTAGGTATTTTTTGCATTAAAGTCACCTCCAATTATAAAACGGTTTCCTAATTTTCTGAGAAAATTAAGATATTGATTTTTCTTTAGTAAGTGCCTTGGTGCTATATAGACAGCATTATTATGACTAATGTATATGTTTTGGTTTTTACACTTACTAATGTAGCTTGAATCTCTATGGTTTTATATCCCATCTCCTCATAGTGTGATATATTTTCTTTAATTATTACAGCACTTCCCCCATGTGCAGTATTGCTGGGGTGAGTTGTATGATACACTTTATAACCTTTAAATTTAATGTGAGACTGGTTAGTGAAATGCGTTTCTGACACAAGACAGACGTCAATTTTTTCTATGTCTAGAATAACTTGCAAGTCTTGCTGATGTTGCAAGAGACCATTGGCATTCCAAGCTAGGATTCTAAGATTACTGACCATTTTGAGGCATATTGGTAGCTCCGTTATTGCTACTTTCTAGTTTAGTTAATCGCTCATCAAGTTTGTTCAATTTCTCCAAAATTAATTGTAGTGTTTGTTCCATAGTATTTTGACTACTGATATTAATATCAGGTATAGTAGCTGTTGCTGCTACTTGGCTGTATGTCCTTGCCACAGAGTTTTGTGGACTGTGTTTCTTGTCTGTTGGTTTTGTCTATTTGTACTCACGTTTGGTATGAGATTCGGTTTCTTAGGTTTATTTTTCAATTTTTGTATTTCCTTAGCAACAAGGCATCCTCTGTAGTTAGCAGGATGCTTGCCTCCACAGTGGATGCATTTTGGCTCAGATTCTTTTGGTTTGGGGCATTCTACAGTAAGATGTTTCCCCGTGCATTTTACGCAACGTGGTTCTTTAGCGCAATATTTTTGCGTGTGTCCATAAGATTGGCATCTTTTGCATTGAGGGACTAACTTTGAGGTTTTTAGTGCTTTTATTTCCACTTCAATCCCAAGGATACTGGAAATTTCAAAAATTTTGTTGATATCTTCATCGTGGCTAAATGTGAGCATAAACATGTTAAGAGGTTGTCTTGTTCTCCATTTAAGTTTGTTGCTGGCCTCCAGTGCCTTAAAACCTTTTTTTTGTAGATCAGCTACAATTTTTTGTGGGTCACATGAGAAGTGTAGCCTATTCGCTATTACTCTAATTGGTCTTATTTGTTTGTTTTCGTATGAGTGCCATTGATGCTTTATTTCATTAGGCATTTTAGTAACCAGCCGATAGCTGTCTGCGTCTTGTACATTTATTTTAATATTTTCGTTATTTAAAACTTTTATTTTAACTCCTTGTATGATATTTAACTTTTCATAAATATCATTAAAATTATTTACGCCATTTACCATAATCGGTGGAGGTAATGGAGCTTTTTTAACCTTAGTTGGGGGTTCTTCATTTTGTGTTTTATTGGAGGGCTCTCCAGTGCCCGAGCTTTGTTGTGGTGGTGAGAGTGAAGTATCCATTCGACGTTTTTTCCAACCTTTTCCTTTTTGTCTGATCCACTCAGTTTCTCTTGCCAGATCGTCCTCATCAGTAATGTAGTCCATGTCAGACTCTTCTTTTTTAGTGACTTTTGTCTCTAAATCTGCAAATTTTCTTTGCATACTTTCCAGTTGACTTCGGAGATAATCCACTTGTACACTAAGTGAATTTTTTTCGTTTTGGGATTTTTTCCATTCGCTATATAAAACTTCTTCATTTTGTGTTCTAGCATGGCTATCCTGAAATAATTCGGCATTATCCATTATTTCTTGATTTTGTTTGGGCTTTTCGCTAATTTTTAAAACAAGTTTCACAGGTGATGGTACACTTTTTTTGCTTTTAAACATGATATATTATTTATAATACACATTGTATATAGATTTTTAACACAGGTATTTCGCGCGCGAGGTTTATTGTAAACAAAACAAACTTCGACTTTGACCTCGTTAGTACTATCATGCAGGTACGATGCAATATAACCGTACTGAACTGCGATTGAACGAATACTGTTGGAGGTCGTATTGAAAAATCAACTTTAACGTACGATCAAAAGCATCCCGCATTATTACCTTTTAAATCACGCTTAACAACCCTTATTATAGAATATTTTCATAAAGTATTTTTGCACCCAGGGGTTCAAACTTTACATTTCTTATTAATCCAACATTTTTGGATTTTATCTCCTAAACGCGCCATAAATCACGTAGTTTCAAAATGTGTAAAATGCTGGCGTTTAGCTCCAAAACCGTATCAACCTGCTATGGGTTCTTTACCGCGCTTGCGCATTTCACAACTTCGTAGTTTGTCGGTCGTAGCTATCGATCACGCAGGGCCGTTTGAAACACGCGCTATGAAAATCCGCTCTTCCAAGACATTTAAATCTTATGTAGTAGTTTTTTGTTGTTTTGCAACCAAAGCGCTGCACTTAGAGCTTTCTGGAGACTTGTCTAGTGAAGCTTTTCTTGCCGCTTTACGTCGTTTAATTGCGCGAAGAGGTCCGGTTAGTAAATGCGTATCAGATAACGGAACGGCATTCGTTGGTTCAAACCGTATGATCCAAGATATGCTAAAAATGCTGCCGATTCTTTATCCATAGAGTGGCATTTTCAACCCCCTTCTGCCCCTCATTTTTCTGGTTTGGTAGAAGCGGGAGTCAAGTCCGTCAAAACGCATTTAAAAAGAGTCATAGGAGATCAAATTTTAAGTTTCGAAGAATTCTATACCGTTCTTTTACAAATTGAAGGCTTATTAAACAGCCGTCCGCTTACATCTATGAGTTCAGATCCGAACGATTTTTCTGTTCTCACTCCGGGACATTTTTTAACTTTAGAAAATATATCCGCGTTGCCTGACCCAGATTTGCCCCATTTAAAGTTAAATCGACTTAGCAGATGGCAGTTGCTGCAGAGGCTGCATCAGGACTTCTGGTCAAGATGGCGTACAGAGTACTTGCATACACTTCATCAAAAGACGAAATGGCTGGAACCCAATTTGTCTTTGCCAGAAATTGGTACTTTATGCATTGTCAAGCAAGATAATGTACCCCCTTCTAAATGGATTTTTTCTCGAATCATAAATCTTCACCCAGGTAATGATAATGTTGTCCGCGTTGCAACTTTACGTACAGCGGATGGCACCAAAATGAAACGGCCTTTGGTAAAGTTATGTCCTTTACCAAATGTTGAAATTTCTCAATAAAAGGTCAAAATTGCCCTTTTTGGGGGCCGGAATGTTAACGGCTCACCGTTAGTTTAGTTTTAGGTTAATTTAGAATAACTTATTTTCTATCTTTTAGTTTAGGTTTTCCGCATTTTTTCTCGTTCAAGGTAAATGAGGAAGTTTTCATTTATTTCGAATACATTTTTCTTTAAATAAACGCGTTATGGATTTAAATATCCCGCGTAAACCGTTGAGAAAGTTTACGCATGCGCGCAGTAGCAAAAAGCCGCGCATTGCCCGAAACTCAGCACTCCGCAAGAATTCGTATCCGCCATTGCACGAAGCCGTGTAAAACCCGCAAAATCCGCGCCATTACGGCAATTTACCATTAATTAAATCATTTTACCGCTGTAAATAGTGAACATTTAGTTATAGGCTTAGATTAGAGACATTGATGTGTTCCAGCAACGACCTACAAGGGCCCTCGAAAGAGAATTGAAGAGAAAAACAGGTGAGTGGACTCAACTGCACGCCGACATTTTTTATATTTGGGATCTTTGTGACTTTGTCACTGGTCTATTCGAATCAGCACCTTACAATCTACCAACCTTCTCCCCAGGTCGCCCTGTAAATTTCCTTTGTTGACCTATAAAGTCCATGTTTCCAGTCTAGTAACGTAAATAGCTAAAAGTGTAGGTCAACCGACAAGACCTGCTATACAGAGTGAGTTCTAGGTAATAGTCCGAAATTACAGGATCGATTCAGGAGCTGAAAATATTACTATTTGTTTATTTATGACAGTCAAAAAGTTAAGTATATCTTTTTTTAAATAAAAAAATCACGGATTTCAAATATGGGGGGCAATTCTTTAAAATTTGAAATAATTTGAAACAATCTGAAAAAATTTGACGCCTCAAATTTTAGCCCTAAATCATGGCAACATCGTAAATTTCAGTTTTTTGTACAGCGGAAAAAACCGAAAAATGAGGAAAAATATAATCTAAAACCTACCTTTAAACTCGATTGCTGATAGTTCAATATTTTTCCGGGATTGTTGATGATGCAAAAAATTGTATTTTTCCGGAAAAAAAACAATAACAAAACCATGAGACGTTTTTCTTATTTCGTTAAAGTTGGATTCAAATAACACGAACATGACATGCAAAGTACAGCCGACCACAAAATCAACGTAATATAATTTTAACGAAATCAAATGAATTTTAGGAAAGAAAACGATAAGTTGATAAATGTATTTAAAAAAAATAATTTTCGGATTTATTGCAACCCGTGGCCCAAAAAATAACCTTTGAATATATAAATATCAAACTTGTTATTATTATCATATAATTAAAAATAATGTTTGTCTAATATTTGTTATGATCAGGTATGAGAAGAGATAGAAAAAAAGTCTGCCAAACCCAGGTTATAAAGGTTAGGTTCAGGTCTGCTACAGGGTGACCTTAAAATCTATTATAGATTTGTTTAGAAATTCTAGTTCTCTACTTAACAATAAAAAGTTGAAAATAGCCCAAAAAGTTAAACTATGTATTAACGGATTATTTCAAATTTAGGTTCAGGGGGTGAGTTACAGGGTGATATCAAAAATAGTTGTACAATTTACATTGTTAAAAACAACTTTGTCAGGAGTTTTACTTAGCAAACAAGAGTTAGAAATACCTTAAAAAATCATATCACTAACTTATTGTATTACCTTTAGAGCCAGCAAGTGAGCTACTGGGTGATATCGAAATTACTAGTGTATTTTTCTAAAAATCACATTTTTAGAAAACAATGTTGTCAAGAGCTTTCATTATCAAAAAATGCTTAGGAACACGTTAAAAAATCATAACATTAACTGACTGTATTACCTTTAGGTCCTTGGAGTAAGGTACAGGGTGATATCAAAATTAGTAAAACACTTTTGTAAAAATCACAATTTTAAAAATCAACTTTATCAGGAGTCTTGGTGAGCAAAAAATAGTTAGGAATATGTAAACAAACCACACCATTCACTAACTGCGTTACATTTAGGTCCAGTAGGTAAGATACTAGTAGTAAATTTTTTTATAAATCATATTTTTAAAAATAACTTTTGGCCTCACCTTACTGTTTACAAACCAAGAACATATAAGTTAGGGTTTCTTGAGCGATCTATTAAAAGAATATTACGTTAATTACTTTTCCGCACAATTTTACTTTTTCGCATCATTTTTACTTTCCTCACGATTTTTTTCCGCACGTCCAAATTGCAAGTACCTTCCCGTCCACAATCGTTTTCAAATGAAAACCCGTTCTCCTACACACAAGTTTCATTTTCAAGAAGTGCTGCTGTACCGATGCTACCAGAAGCACCGAATGAAGAATCCTGTAATGTGTTACAGCCTGTACAGACCAATATACCTTTCTTCATTCACTACAGTAGTAATTCTAAGCAGCAAACTGATCAAGGCATTTCTGTAGTGGGCCAAACACCAACCAATCAAATTCCAATAAGAAACGACGTTATTCAAGATGTTGCGGCATCTGATGTATATTGAAGCATGCAACAAACAGAAAGTGCACTTTCAATTTCAATATCTACCATCGTTAACTTTTTCGTTATTGTTAATTAAATGTTCTTTACATAAAGTTTCTTTTTAATATTTCATAATAAAAAAATCCTGTTTTATTATTTTTCCGTGCATAAAAAAATCAAGTAAAAATAAAAGTTAAAAAAACGTACGGAAAAGTAACTTTTCCGCACTAGTGCTGAAAAATTTCTTTTCCGCACGATTTTTGTTTTGTTAAAAATGAAGATATTTAGAACTCATTAAATGATTTATGTAACTATTCTATCTTACGTATCATTTTCTAGCATTATTATAAAATCTTTGCGAATTAAAACATGTTTTTGATAAAGAAGATGGACAAAAACACTCGTAGGAAAAACATTGTACCTAATTCTTGCGGAAACTATCTTTTCCATCCTTGACGGCTTGCCCGAACTCCGCTCCGCGTCGTTTGTGCAACTGCCGTCGCGTGCGGAAAAGTACCTCTTTCCGCACTTGTTAGGTAAATAACTATTGTACAAACAATTAAAAGCCTAAGCGATACAAAAAAATATTTATGTAAAAGATATTTAAAATTTAAAGATAAAAGACCTTAAGTGGGATGAAACTACTACTTTTGTTGATTTGGAGTTTTCAGTAAAAATAGCTAAAGAAGTAAAGAAATATATCCCTTTATCAGACAACCAAATAGCTATGTAGCGGTACAGGTATTAACAGATTTTTTGAAAGAAATGCAAAATATTGAGTCGCTTCACTTTGGAAGAAGTCTATATACAAGTAATTAAATAAAACTAAGAACGACGTACGGGACAAAAATATTTGTGTGCAGGTTGTTGTTTGTCAATGTAAATAAATGTAATATTTATTATGTGTATTTGTACATTTTTATATTGAGCAAGCTTAATAATTATAAGGATTTGATTTGGCTCGGTTTGGTTATGTTAAATAGATAACTTGGGTGTCAAATTGTTGCCTAAAAAACATGCAAATTTGTGAAATAATAACGAAGACAGTTTTTTCCTGTAAATAAATGTGCAGATTTTTATATTTATCGTGTATGTTTGTAAATGTTTACATTAGGCAAGCCTAGTGAAGGCTTTCGTTTTGTTACATTAAATATATATTTTAGGGCCAAGATTCTAAAATATCTTGTAAATTTGTTAATTAACAAATCAAACAAATGTGTATTATTTGTAAAAAAATTTTGATTTACTATAAATTTGTGAATTAACAACGAAGGCAGGCAGGTTTTTCTGTAAATAATTATTGTACATTTTTATATTGACCAACCTTATTTATATGGGTTTGGTTCGGTTTGGTTATACTTGATATGTATTATAAAGCCATGATTTTTTCAAACTAACTTGTGAATTTGTAAAAGAACAAGGAACCAAGATGTTGTTACGTAAATAAATGTAGGGATTTTTGGATTTCTTATGTGTATTTGTAAACTTTTATTTTGACCAAGGTTAGTTAGGGGCTTAGGTTGATTTGGTTATATTAACTAATATGTTTTAATGTCAAAATTTTATCATATTAACTTGTCAAATAAATAGTAAAAGTTTTTCACGTAAATATATGTGAATATTTTTGGATTTATTTATTCATTTCACCCTGTAGCTCACCTCCGTTGTTTTTTAAAAACGTGATTTTTCAAAATCTTTACTGCTATTTAGATATCACCCTGCAGATTACCTACTGGAAGTAAATGAAATTTAGTAAGTGGCATGATTGCTTAACGTGTTCCTAACTATTTTTTGCTAACAAACGCTCCTGACAACGTTGTTTTTTAAAAACGTGATTTTTACAAAATTTTATAACTAATTTCGATATCACCCTGTACCTCACTTCCTGGACCTAACGGTGATACAGTCAGTTAATGGTATGATTGTTTAACGTATTCCTAACTATACTTTGCTAACAAAAGCTCCGGACAACCTTGCTTTTTAAAAATGTGATTTTTAGAAAATTTACACACACTAAAAAATTTCTATATCACCATGTAGCTCAATTCCTGGACCTGAAGGTGATAAAATCTGATAATGGTATGATTGTGTAACGTGTTTCAAATAATTTTTTGCTAACGAAAGCTCTTGACAACATTGTTTTCTAAAAATTTGTTTTTTAGAAAATTACGCTTCTAATTTCGATATCACCCTGTAGGTCTCTCACGTCCTGGATCTAAAAATAATACAATAAGTTCATGATACATTTTTTAATGTATTTCTTACTCTTATTTGCTAACTAAAACTCCTGACAGAGTTGTTTTTTAAAAATGTGATTTTTATTAAGATTTACTACTATTTTCGATATCACCCTGTAACTCACCTCCTGGACCAAAATTTGATCTAATCCGTAAATAGTAGTTTTTTGGGGCTATTTTCAACTTTTTATTGCTAAGTAGAAAATTAGAATTTTTTAACAAATCTATAATATTAGGCACACAAGAAATTTTACATAATTATACAAACATTATTTTTAATTATACGAATTTATAGAAAGTTTGAAATTTATGTTTTAAAGGTTTGTTTCTTGGGTCCCGTTCATTTTATTCATTTTATGAACTATTTTCAGGTCGGCTGTACGCAGTTCTCTGCCTATATGTGCGGCTCCCTCTAGGGAGCGTGTCGCAAACTTAAGTTTTCCTTGCACAAAGTGACCACGTGGTCGTGGCACCCCTGAAAAATTCCGCCTTCGACTTATTTTCGTCAGGTGGCGACTGTGGCGGCTATTCTTAGGGTCACTGCATCCTGAAAGCCTGGCATCTTCCAACGAGCGGATAGTTCACAACTTGCATTCCATTTGCTATTGGTTGACATAGTCAGGCGGGATTTTTAAAATTAAAACTCTCCTGTCCTCGTTTTGGGAGGTTGAAATCGGTGTTAAACCAAACTGAAACAAAACCTAACCGTAGTCAATTGATGGGAAACGTATCCTAACCGGGGCGTATCTGGACAGGTTAGGATACGTTGTCGAATAATTTATCAGGGTTAGGTTAACACCGATTTCGACAGGAAAACAGGATAGGGAAGCTAATTAAAAAATATATAATATGTTTTTAAAAAACAATAAAAAAAAACTCATCGGCATATGCATACATTTAGTTAAATTCAATAGGTATGTACTGCACAAACCACTACACTTTTTAGTCACTTACAACTAGTATATATTCGTATTTTACGCCGAAAGCTGTAAACATAAAGTTTGTTAAATGCTTGACTGGTGGCACCATCTCTTAATATAATATAATAATAATCTTAAACGGCAACGTTCAACATCAAAAAGTCAGCTGACTATTTCGACAAATAGCAAACGGAATGCAAGTTGTGAACTAGCCGCTCATGTCTCCCAGGGGTAGCGACACCAAACATAACCTCATTTACGAAAAACTCAAATCTGACACTGTCAGGAGCGTAGCTTTTTTTATGTTTAAAAAAATTTAATGGTTTACAAATGTTACGTAAAGAACTGTCCGTCACATCCGGTATATAAATTTTACTGTCCAAATAAACAAACCTAAAAAAACTAAGTTTTTTATGATTTCAAATTTATTAGGACCCTGTGTTAGGACCCACACAGCGAAGGAAACAAATATAGTTTGCATGTTTTATATATATTCTAAAATATAGAAAAGTATTATGTTGGGTTTTGTATCATTTAATAAATTTTTTATGCTCTCTACGGAATAAAGGTGTACGTTTAATCCCTTTTTTCATGGGCTAAGGTAGTATTTCTTGTCCCCAGTGATTGAAAGTAATTTAATATAGGTTTTTGGATTATTTTATTTTATCATAATACAAAAAACAAAAAGGAATATATACACGATACCGATTATTTTGTTCCAGCTTGCCGTAAGCCTACTGTACTTTGCCGATGGCTTGGTTCGTTTTGATCGTTATTGTGTCCTTAGGCATAGAATATTGCTTCCATATAAACGAAGCATTTAACTTTCTAGACTTCTCCAGGCTGTAAACCAGGAAACTGTGAAATTTTCGAAATTCTGTTTATTGCATCATTTCCATGCCCATCTCAAAGTAAGAATATGCTTTATTTTCCATCTTCGAGAAATGTAATTCGAACTTTTTCTCGACTAAACTTAATTAGTTTGTTATGAAATAAATAATATTTTTTCCACATTGTTTGTTATAAGGTCACTCATCGTCAAGCAAGCTTCACCTTGCTTGACGATGAGTGACCTTAGTTTGTTAGCATCTGACTGACTTTTGTTTAATGTAATGCCATGACAACTATCACTGCCCACTGCTTTTTTATATACTTGACATGCTAAAACTATAGTACGGTAAGTGGTTTAATACCTATTTATTTAGTTTATGATTATTATTATTTTTAGTATATAAAAATAAACCTTGGCATTAAAGTCCCTTTTAGTCACTTAGCAAATTATAGCTCTTCTTCCGGTCGAGCATGAAAATTCCCGCCGTGGTATTAAAAGTAAACACTGCACGCCCTAGGTTTATAATATACCTACTATTATTTTTATTATTGTTCAAAAAAAGCGAGCGGCGAAGAAAAGGTCGAAAATACAAAAAGTCGAAAATACAAAAGTTCGAAAGTACAAAAGGTCGAAAATACAAAAGATTGAAAAACAAAAGGTTCAAACAAAGATCGAAATTAGCTACACTGTAATGATTGCAAAACAAAGTAGAACTGTTTTTAAAAAATCAACATCCAATAAAAACTCAAGGTAGCAACACGACGGGTCGCAGAACTTTGTTCGAAAACATTTTCTTCGAACGGAAATTTTTATGAAAACAATTTCTTCTAATGGAAATTTGTTCGAAAACATTTTTTTTAAACGGAAATTTATTCGAACACTATTTCTTTGAACGGAAATTTGTTCGTAAGTAATAGTTGTTTAAAAACATTTTCTTCGAATAGAAATCATTTTCTTCGAAAGCAAGTTTTTCGATAAAAGACGCTCTAGACCTGGATTTCCAAACCTAACACAATTTATATAGTTTGACTACGGCAAGGTCTTTTTAACATATTTTTTCAAAAAAACCCTGACTTCTTTCCCGGGATCGTAAACATTCTGAAAATTTGTCTACTTTCCTCCTTTTGGAAGGTCGAAATTTGTATTTTCCTAAACTTTGTCAATTGATCGCAAACGTATCCGAACCGGTCCAGATACCTCCTGATGTGCTCAATTAAGAAAGGTTAGAGTAACACCGATTTCAACCTTCCAAAATGAGGACCGGAAAGCTAATTTAGGGAAATCATTTTTCGACAATAGGTCTCGGTTGGTTCGGTTTGGTTTCACACCCTCTAGGATCCCGGGAAAGAAGTCAGGGAAGTTTTTGTTTCCAAAAATTGTTAGAAAAAAACCCCATTAGTCGAACTATATGAGTTGTGTTAAGTTTGGCAAGCCAGGTCAAATATATTTTTTTCGAAAAATTTGTTTTCAAAAAAATGTTTTTGAACAAATTTCTGTTTGAAAAAAACGTTTTCGAACAATCTTTTGTTCGAAGAATATGTTTTAGAACAATTTTTGGTTTGAAGAAAATGATTTTCGAAGTTTATGTTTTCAAACAATAATATTACGATATTTATATGAAATGTACTATAAAATTATAAATAATTAAGCCGAACCTTACAAAAACTCGAACTGTATTTGGGCATTTTTTGTCTTTTGATAAAATGTAAAATTCGGAATAAAAAGGTACTAAAAAAAACCACAATACCGAAAACACCCAAAAAAATGGGAAAAAACCTTGGAAAATAAATTAAACAGTGCGAAAAATAGCGTATAAACATAGTGATAAAAGTTTCATTTTATCCCTTGATATATTATATACTATTAATAAACTTTTAACATAGAAATGCATTTCTGTCCTATTTGTTTATTTATTACGTATTATTTTTATACAAAAACAGAAATAATATTTAAAAGAAAATGATTTTTAACAATAATACCTACAATAAATATTCATAACTCAAAAACTCAAGGAACATATTTTTTATTTCTTAAGCTGTATAAAAACGAGTTCTTTTTAAGTTTTATTAAAACATTTTTCTTTTCTCAGACTGTATAAAAATGAGTATTTTTCACGAACGTCTATGGAATTTTGAGTACGGTTTTGACACTCGTGTCGCTACCCCTGGGAGGCGCTAGACTTCCAGGATGCAGTGACCCTAGTATTTCTAATTACCCGATCCAAAACCTTATGGGCGCGTGTTAATTTACGACAGAGACAATTTATTATTTTCTCTCTGGTTTACGAAGCCTGTGTCATGGGCCGTCACTGAAGAACAGCAGTTTCTATATGGGAGGACCCCCCAGAATAAAAAACTATATACGTGCCTAGCTTTTTTAAAAAGTAAAAAAATAATCACCACTTCAATAATTTGACCAGGATCCTCACTTAGTCAGATTTTTCTGGCAGATTTTAAAGAAATAATTTGACATTCCCTTAAAAATCCGTTCAAATATAACGGTGGCAACAGCGTAGAGCTAATTTTGTAGCGACCCTTCCACGACATGCAGTTAGTCCTTCTTTGTTAATTTTACCGTGAAAAACAAAGAAAGAAAGTAAACTTAGCTGACCTCATAAAGAAAACGAATAGGACTCATAAATTTGAAAGAAATGTGACGAAATGTGACGAAATCTGACATTTCAGTTTGTGTGGTTAATAGTCTTCTGCTTTGAATTTATTTACAATTTTTAAATTAAAAATTTTCAACAAATTACGGGTTTTTAATTAAAAACAAATATTATATCGTGAAGCTACATCTATCAAAAAGTGGGAAATGGCCTTTTAGGTAAGTTTTTAAGTTTAAAAATTGCCTTTTAAACGAGAAATCTTAAGCGCCAGATTATGTCACATTTTTTCAAATTTCGGCAGATTTTTTGAAATGTAAAGAATTGCCCCCATGCTATCAGATTTGTAGTAAATAAGCGCTCAAAAAATATATGCCAAAAAATGCACTAGAGATACCGCAATAATCTACCAAATCTATCAAAAATAACATCATATTCGTATTTGTCGACCCAAAAACCCCACTATGCCAATTTTGGTTTTAAAAAACTGAATATATAATTCTCTAGAGATAAAATTTGAAATTTTAAGAATAACTTTAACACCCTGTTTCTTCTAAACTAACAACTTTAGGACTAAAGCATATATACACAAATAGTAATATTTTGAGCCCCTGAATCGATCATGCAATTTTGGACTATTACTTAGAACTCAACCTGTATAGTTCTTTTATGAATACGAATAGGGATTCGAGGCATCTAGCAAAAAATAATGTTTTACCACACAGGGTAGCAGTTAAGTGCAGATTTTTTTTGCGCGACATGAAAGTATAAAGACTAACGTAAAAGCACCACATTCCGTCCACTGATAACACATATAAGAAAATCTGACAAAAAGATACAGAAGAAAATATATGTCGCGAATTCAAAAAGTTTTAATTTACAAAAAACTAATTAAATTAACATATTTTTTTTTTGAAAAAATAGGCCGATTTGGTAAGAAAAAAAATATATAAAATACTCATGTCTAGAAAAACCTCAAATCCCCTTAAGCCGTCCGCTCTATTAATGATTTCCCTAATTCCGCCCGTCAGGTTACTATTTTCCGTTCTTTTTAGATCAGCATCAAATTTTAACATTCTCATTTAATTGTTAATAACATAACCTTTGTATTTTATGATATTACTTTATTGAATTATTAAGAAAAACATTTTAATACTGAACATTAATAAAAACTTAAAGCTATGAACATTTAGAAAAACAATAACAAAACTTAAAATTGCATATAAAAACCTTTTTTGGAAATATCATCCATTTCTGGAACACTGTAGATTCCTGTTGGATATTTGTGTAGGTGCAGGTATTTTTAAAATAACATCGTCAATGCATATACCCATACATTATCGTTTTAAAGCCATTTCCAAAACTTTCCACTCACTCTCATAGATTTTATGCGGACACATCTTTATTTTGTTCAAGTACTATTCCGGGAAAATACTCATCATCGTAACGAAAAATAACAAACTCATCCTTTTTGCAGCATATCTCATTTGACCCTAAAGTTTCTTGTTGATTCTCTGGTTCCAGAACTGCATTTGCTTTTTTTGTACTTTTCTTGTTTGTTTTCTTTTATGCAATCTCTTCCTTTTTTTCTTTCTCGTTTGCATTCTTTCAATTTTATCGTTTTTTTTTTCTTCTTGAATTCTTCTTTCATACTCCATAAATTCATCGCATATATTTACAACAAATCGCTTTAAAATAGTTTAGTTTATAGCAATTATCGAATAAACGAAGTTAATTTAAACAAAAAATAGTTATTTCAAGACTTATTAATGATTAAATTTTACCCAAAGAATTATTTTCAAAAACCAATTTACCGTATGTTTAGGCTTGCAAAAAGCAAAATATATTTAAAAAAAACACTAGGACGGAATTAGGTTAGCAAAAAAAAAATAGTTCTAAATTTAATAAATTTATTATTTTTTGTTTAACTAATCAATTTTAAAAAATATAACAAAAACTCACTAGGCCTTGTAAAATCCTGAATCCGGCCGCGTGGACGGAATCAGGAGAAAGGCTTTTTTTGCTATCTCCCTATTCCGTCCGCGGTAAAATCTCATATAAAAGGTTTATTTTTACATTTTTTACAAAAAAAAGTTACTTAGTTCATGCCTAAGACATAGTTAATTACAAAAAATAATGTAAAACTTACCTGGAATTTGTTTTTTTTTCGAAAAATTCACTTTTTGTATTTATCGCGAATTAACTTTTTTGAAAGCTCAAATAGACTAAATTAGTACATGTCGCCATAATTGTTTTAATTGAACTAATACAACCAAATGTTTTAGAGTTTCGTACAGGTGCATAGCCGGAGAAGGGATGTCGGATCCTAAATTCTAACGTTTCGAAGACGTAACGTTAGGTGTGCAGTAAATTTCGTGTATTAAGTGCGTTGACCGGAATTGGGAGGGTGGACGGTTTCGGGTGCATTTACGTTACTTAACTTATTAATATATATAAGAAAAATATGATATTCCTAAATTTTTTTAAAATCGTTCGTAAATGTTTAGGATTTATTTTGAAAAATATGTTTTAATAAAAATAGTCGTTATACAAATATGGGAAATTATTACTAAAATATAATATAATATCATCATAAAAAATTTATTTGTAAAATATAATTTTTTTAAAAATTACAAAGTTTAAAAAGTTCTGCTGCAATATAATAATATTTCGCAGAACCTACCACTAAGTGAAGCCTTTTTGACAAATTACGTCAATTCTTTTATTTTATTGTTTTTGTTTTATGACTCACCAAAGCCTACTCGTTTCAAATTAATGTCAAGAGTTGGGTAATAGTAGGAATTTTTTTTGGAGATATTCAATATATTCAGTGACCCCTGGCCCTCTGTGCGGCGTAAACTGCTGTACCATATTTTCTTGAAACATTTCAGCCCATATTTGGCCTAACTAAAACTCCACTTTGGAATGAGCTATGAAACTCAAACTTTGCACAGTCGTAGATCTTCATAGAGATAACAACCCTTCCAAGTTCAAAGTAGTTTTTAAAAAACGTCGAAATTGCCACTCATTCATCAAAATTCTACTGTATCCAGACATGCTACAAAGCTGAAATTTGGCAGACTCATAGAAATTATGACCAAACCTTTTGAAAAAAAAACACAAAATTATAATTTACTCTCCTCCCCTATACATATAAAGTTATGTAAAAGTAATATTTCCCACTTGCAGAAGCGCTAGAGAGCTGAGCTCTGGCAGACTGGTAAAAAATATGATAAAACTATAGGAAAAAATTTAAAAACGTCAAAATTTTAATTTGCTTCCCTACCCTATAAATGCAAATTTATGTGAAAGTAACATTGCCAACTTCCAGAAACGCTAGAGAGTTGAGCGTTGAAAGACTGATAGGAACTATGATAAAACTATAGGAAAAAATGAAAAAACAGCAAAATTTTAATTTACTGCCTTCCCACATAAATGTAAAGTTAAGTAAAAGTAACATTGTCCACTTCCAGAAATGCTAGAGAGCTGAGCTTTGAAAGGCTGATAGGAACTATGATAAACCCATAGCAAAAAATTAAAAATCCTCCAAATCTTTAATAAGGAATTACAAAAGTTTTGAACAATATTCCCCATATTTTATTACTTTAAAACTTAAATTTTATTTAAATCCTTTAAAAAAGGAGTGAAACCATAACAAAAACATTTTATGTAAAAAAAGTCAAGTATGCGAAAATGGTATTACGTAAAAAGAATTGAAATAAAAGTAAAGCCAAGTTCTCTAGTATAAATTTCAAACTGAATGGTTCTTACTAGCTTCGAAATGTTTTTCCTAACTTGGCTATTACGGCTGCAAATGACTTTTAGGCACAATGCTAAATTAAACATAAAGCAATTTGGCTGTAATGACAGTAAGTTTAAATAGACATTAGTAAGAAACTGTCATTTTGAAATTTGCATTAGAGAACGTGGCTTTACTTTTATCTCAATTATTTTTACGGAATACCATTTCCGCGTACTTGGCTTTGTTTTTGTTATCTTTTATGAAAATAAAATCAATATATTAAGTTTGAAATGATAAGTAAGGTACCTGAGTCAAATATGCTCATGTTTAAAATACGCCCTCTGGTAATTCTGGAACTACCACACTTGGAACACATTATGTTCATTTTAAGAGAACAAATGCTGCGCTTTCCCAATCGACAAGCGCCAGTAAAATCCGTTTCAGCAATATACCTAGCAGGGTCTTCTGTATTTTAGAGGTGCTTGTTATAAAAAAGGCTAACGCTGTGCAATTGCATAGAAAACTATTTTTATTACTGCACATCGAGCATAGCATATGGCTTATTTTATTTCTCTTAAAAAATAGACAAAATATTGTAGGGTAAATGCAGGAGAGTTTCCGCACATTTCAAAAATAAATCTTATTTTTTTCAAAAACATTGTATTAACTTCAATTTTTAACATTACTTAGCTAAAACGATTCTTTTCTAAAATATAAAAAAATTATTATTTAAAGCCTTAATCATAAAAGATAAAAATATAATAAAAAACATTTACAAAGCGGCATCTCTCCCCTACCCTAGGGAGAGATGCGCCTAGGAATGTTCGAGATTATGCGATCTTTAACTTTTTGCGTAGCTTTAATGAATTGCTCTTCCGTCGAAGTGGCTCTTTTGAAAGCATTTGCAGATCGCTGATATTTGTGAGGCATAACCTATAAATTTTGATAAATATTTCCTCAATAGGTTGAAAAACCAAAAAAAATATAATATGTTACAAAAAAATGTTGATGAAATTCACACCGTTTGTTTTATACACGAGCTAAACACAAACTGCTTTTAGACGCTGTATTGTGAGTCACGTAAATTAGGTTGCGGAGACATCTGTTGCGCGTGGGTGAAATTACGACAAATCCGGCATCTCTCCAGCCGCGGCGTCTCTCCCGCATTTACCCTAATTGGTACAGTGGCATTATTAATAATTTTATTTATCACTATGATTACAATATGCCCAGAGTTAATGTATGTTAAAACTCCCAGAGTTAATGTATGTTAAAATGCCCATGGGCAGTGGCGTATGTAGAAAAAAGTTTCGCCCCTTCCCTTACATACGCCACTGCCTATGGGCATATTGCATATAAGTATAATTTTGTATGTAAATTGCTGTATTTTTACCTTCCTAGCCCGCGCAGCAATGGCTAGAAAAGGTATTATTTTCGACAATTTTTTTTTTTAGATAACGCCAAAAATGTGTCATTTGGGTGTATTCTGACCTATCTTAGCAATATCGTCGTTATGTATGTCTGTGTGTGTGTGTGTGTTTGTATCTGTTTCCGTAACACGATAGCTCATAAATCGCACACTTCTTATAACTCCGTGTTTTGTAGCCTATAGACGCTTGTTTAGTTTACAATTGAAAACGGTCAGAAATACTTGCTAAACAAAACATCGTGTTTAAAATAAGTAAAAGCAATGGAAGTTCATCTACTCAATCATTGTCTGCGAGTTTTAAACAAAAAATATAGGATATTTCCTAACAGGCGCGGAAATTGTCACTTTTCCGTACGAGATTTCAGTTTACCGACGGACGCGTATTGGAGTTTGGCCAGCAATCCAGTGGGAAATAGAAATTTTCCACAACATTAGAAACACTATTTTTTCTTCAAACGTGGGGAAATATTTTTTTAAATAAAACGATTATTAAATTAATAGGTTTTGTATTCCTAAACATCAACACCCACACACATTACTTTATTTGGAAAATCGTTGCCATGCGGATATAGTTATTTAAACGATAAGTTTTGCTGCAACTGCTAAATTTACTTGTAAGTACTAGTCGCAGTTGAGTACAAGAGTGATAGGTAATGTACGACATGCTTCAACTTTTAGTTTTGATGCCCAAAGCGCGCTTACGAAATCATACAGTTTTGTATGTTCGTGAATCAGGTTATTGGGTAATTTAGTACCCAACTAACCAACTGCAACTAGTAGTTACAAGTAAATTTAGCAGTTGGGTGTTTTTTTATTTCCAACTTTTTGGTTTAATTCTTATTAAGCCTTATAAAAAGCACTATGCATTTACAATTTATTTAGCTTTACCAAAAAGTACGTGTCGATTTTCTACGAATGCGAATAGTGTTACCTTCCGTTGAGTGAAGGTGGGGGATGAGAGAGGGAGGAGGGAACTAGTAAAATGGTGTCGAAAAAAATATTAAAGCATGTGCCGAAAGAATTTTTGAAATCGCTCTAAATTTGACGAAATTATGCGAATATGGTTTTTGAATAGGGTGTGAGGAATGATAGGAGGGGAGATGAGTGGGAGCGGGGAGGACTACAAAGTAACTACAGCAAATTAGAGGACATTTGCAATGGGTAATCAAAGTAATTTCAATAAAATCGCCTGAAATTTAGATAAATTGTATGCGTTAAAGCGTACATCATGTGACAAAACGGTGTTGAAGACCGCCATGTTGACTCTTGTTTAAAAAAATATAGCCTATAGCACCTTCGGGATCAGTAGCAATTCAACGACACCATTTTCGTCAAAATCGGTTTAGCTTCTAGCGTAATACAAACATATTTACTTACATACATACAACAACCGAAAAACATTAACCTTCCTTTCGCCATGCTGCAGTTGGGTAAAAAGATTTTTAAACGAGTTTTTACCGGTTGTTACCCAACTGCAGCACGGCGCAAGGCCAACACAAAAATAGAGGCCACGACCCTGAAAAAATCAGCTGTTCTCCCGGGGCTGAATTTTACATTGGGTCTTATGGGAGGTCAGACGTTTTTTATGATATTTTCAAAATGGCACTACAGATTTCCGCAAAATTTCAGTGAAGTATTCTCAGACACCATCCCGATATTCCACCAAAGGTTTGTAAGGAAGCAACATGATTAAAAGGTTAAAATCTTCAAGATTTAGCATTCCTTATTTTGAATTCAAATTACCCGCCATGTACCACATGCCAACTGTTATATTTGACATGTATTTGACTTTGTCATATGTGATTGTCACATTCGCTTCTGGTTTAAACTTAATTTTTGTGTGAGCTAATGAAGCGGCTATGAAAAATTAGGGCTTACTATACATTTAAAAAAAATTGTTCTGCCAGAATAAAGTAAAAACAATCTCAAAAACGGCTTTATTTTAAAAAAATCAAATATCCATGAACCGTCATTCCAACTTCAATATTTTAAAGACAATCAGCTGTGTCGTAACGTGACCATCAAAAAAAAATCAGCCCCGGATGTGACGTCAACAAAGTGGAGGATCGTGGCCCGTCCATTTTGATAGCCCTGCACGGCGAAAGGAAGGGTAATGTTTTATGTATGTATGTATGTAAATATAGTCGAACCTCTATCACTCGAACTTAAAGGGACAACCAAAACAGTTCGAGTTATAGAAATTCGAGATAAAGAGGTTAAAATACGAAAAATGTGCAGGGATCACTTAAAAGGTTCGAGTTATAGAGAGGTTTGAGTTATAGAGGTTCAAATTAGAGAGGTGTGACTGTATATATGTTTGTGTCGCGCTAGAGGCTAAACGGCTGAACCGATTCTGAAAAGGGTGTCGTTGAATTGCTACTGATCCCGATAGGCTCTATTTTTTTTTTAACAGAAGTCAATATGGCAGTCGTCCGACGTAATTTTGTCACATGGGGCTCGATTTTTTGCCAATCGACAGAAATACTGACGAAAACGTCAGTATTGTTAAGGTCATTTAAAATGCAATTTTTGTAGTTACAAAAACTTACCAGACATATTTTTCATGTTAGATTCCTTCCGTGGGCTTGTTTACGTATTTATCAATAATTTTTAAACGTTTCTTTCACTGTTTTGGATTATTTTTTATTAAAATAATCGCATGCTTCACTTTTGTATAAAAATACACAATTTATCCAGTAATATCACAGTAATGTATGTTTATAAAACCTCAAAAACTCAAGAAAAAGTGATCAGTGATGTTAAAGAAACGAAATAAATATTATATTTGCGTTTACTTCTATTTACATGAATGTAAATTGCAAAAATTCGAACTCATTTCATATTTAAACTGTAGCGTTGCGGCGCTGCCGGAATTAATTTTTCAACGTTCAAGCTGGCGTTTTTTTAAATCAAGAGGCCGGTTTTCGCCAAAAGTTTTGACGTCTATTCAGAGCGACAGATCTTTTGATGCCCGCGGCAATTTTTTCGGCACTATCAATGTCGGGTGTGTTTAGTCCGGGAGCCCCTAACCATATTTTTACCACATATGTTATACGAATCCAATCTGCGTTATTTTAAAGGGCTAACCTTCATTTTTCTAAAACTTCACTTCTAATACACTGAATGCCTTAGTCCAGGAGAAATCCTCAAAAAAACACCTGGGGCGATTATGAATGTCGTTGATGAATGGGACAAAATTTTAACCGAAGTTTCTTTTAATCTTTATTTCGGGCCTATAGAAGTCGGTACAGAAGATGTTAAGACAAAAACTCTGACCCCTTAAATTTAGTTATTAACTATTATACATTTTACGATTTTGTTGGACGACACTGTGGCTCAGATGAAATCCGTAGCACTAGTAAATTATTTAACCAATATTTATCTCAATACATAACTACACAGGTTTTTTCATTCAAAAACAAACAATGACCCTTACACCACTGTGGAACATTTAAGAACTTTTGCAAAATTTTAAAAAATGCTCAAAATCTTTAGAAAAAAATGTTTTTTGCCTCTGAAGTATTTTGACAATTTATTGAGTTGTATCTGTAAAAATTTTCCATGCGGTGCTAGTTTTATACTAGCTTTAGTTCACCTGCTATTTTGGAAAACAAGGCGGTTATTATTATTATTTTTATCATAAAATCAATACATAGCTGGTTTTTCTTCGGAATTTCTTAAAGAGTGTTTAATGGGGAATAAGGTCTAGTGGCACCTAGTAAAAAACATACTTATTGCAGTAGCAAAAAGCCTTTATTATTGGATATCTATATATACAAAAGGTGAATTTTATCATATGCAAAGGTACTTATAGACTAAACTCTGAAGTTGAGATAACTTTTAAGTAGATAAAATATCTCTAAAACGAACGATTGTTCCCTATTTCAGTTTTAGGGAAACGTTCATCCCGACAATTAAAATTAGCAGCATGAACGTAAAGAATAAAACTTATTAAATTTTTTATTTATTTAATAACTTTGGTATAAATACATTATCGGACTATTACTTTCTAAATTGACTATTCGGATTATTAGTTTGCCTATGCCCGGTATAGCGTAGGATCAATTTAAAGAGGTCACACTGTAAAAGCAAAAAATGAATATAGAAAAGAACAATTTTTTAAGCAATTCTTAAGCTTGGCAATCGAGGCCTTTAGTTTATTTGACAAGATGCTCTCAGTTTTTATTTGGGTTTCTTCATTAAATATAAGCACAGTGATGCACCCAGGAATATGTCGGTGGGACTGGCAATTCCTCAGGATGTCGCATTTTATGCTATTTTATTATTTTTTCATCAAATATCTAAAATGGATGCGCCCATAAAAAAAATAATATATAAAAAAATATACTGATAAGTATGGGAATAGTTGACCATATCTTAAACTATACATACAAGATCTTGAAAAAACGATTAATACAAAAGATGTAGTAGGGTCTTAAAATGTCTACTAAGCAGTAATAATTTTATTTTTACGGGGTTGTGCATATACAGCCCTAACACAACAACTTGTATTTTTTTTTAAAGGAACATCCGTCCTGGACTTAGTTATTGACACTCAAAAACATAAACTAAAAGTAATTGTTAAAAAGAATTGGTGAGGCTAACGATATATTCAAGTACTATCTTAAGACATGCTGAAAATCTTTAAGCGAGCATACCAAATGTTAGGTTAACATTATATCAGACAACCATACACTGGCTCCTAAAATATATAACTCACTACCAGCAGATTTAAAAGACAAGCCATACCTTAAAATTAAAAGTCAGCTACATACATACAATTAATAAGCTATATAACACATATCAATTTATTAATAGTACTAAGGGTAAATTTATTTTCTGTGCAATCGGACGGTTAGACAATAGACCTTCTTATTGTTCTGAATTAAAGCTCTAAAGTAATAAATTATTTTTTTAAATAATTTTTTTTTTAAATTAATTTGATTGTCTAAAAAAATATCAGTATTCTGGTGGTACTAGGAGCTCACACACAGATTTTAGTTCCATTGTGTCTCCTGATAGCACCAATTAGTTATACTGAACTTTGTAATTTTGAAAATAAAAATTGATTTGATTTAATAATTTTTTATTTTAATTATCTAAACAAAGTTTCTCGATACATAGTGTACCTAAATTAAATAGTTTTCAGTTATTAGGTTTTAAAATGAATGCAGTTGCATAAGAAATTGATTCATTATTATTCATTGTTGTTATACGTTATGTTTTGATGAATTTTGCTTAGAATTGAAGAAATAATTAAAATGTTAACTTATATAAATATATAATATAATTTTTCTTTATGGAACACCCAGTTCCATAAAAAAAAAATTATGTTGTGTCACAACTTTATGCCCAACCCTGTAAAAATAAGATGAGTACTACTTAGGAGACATTTTACAACCCTAAAACTTTCGTACTAAACTTTTATCTATATTGTGTATAATTTAAGAAGTAATCGACTGTTTCCATACTTAACAGCGACCCTCTACATTATTTTAATAAATATGATTGCGAGATCCCGGTCTAGTAATACTGACAAGATCACAGCCTACCGTGAGAAAACTGTCAAACTGACAATGTCAAATAGAATGATACCGATCACCACCCTCCTAACGAAAGCCTTAATAAGTTTATCAGGGGCTGCTCTAAAATGATCTAACTGAAAATTATGTTTTTCAAAGGTGATTTTTCTTTCAAATTTATTACGAGGGCGGGACGGGGGGTTAAGAATTGCTACTTTTTATCCGATCGCGCAAATAAAAAAGAAGGTTATGCGAGTTTGGTTTTTACCTTATACATATGGCTTGGTGTATAATGTATGTGGCTATGTAAAGTTCCCGCTGAGATAAAAAATCATGTGCGCACCCAGGGGGGGGGGGGTTAGGTTGGTGAAACGATCCTCTCGCCCGGGCCTAAGAACTTTTTAGATATTTTCCTAGGTGCGCCACTAAAGCCATACCCACCTGAATTTGACAATTAATATCTAATTTCGTTCATTAGGCTGCGTTTAAAAAAAAATAAATATAGGGGAGAGTGGGGCATATTGGCCGTCAGGACAAAGTGTTTATTGTGCAAGTTGTGCGACACCAAAAGTTTCCATTTTTAGTGTTCTTTAACTATAATCTATTTATGGTAATTTTGTTCGGCTTAGTAAAAAAATATCGCATTTTTTCAAATTTTTGGTGGTTAGATCTAAGGTAATGACGGTTTTTTTATTAAATAACTTTATAATTTCTTTTTGGTTAACATAGGTAGTGACGAAGATTCTCTCGAACAAGGAACTATTAGAGAAGATAAAGGGCATTAGGTTTAAATTTAAAAACTTTTTTTTAGAATGCTTTGCCCCAGGGCGGGTAATATTACTTTGCCTAGAGACTTTCTGTTTAATTTACTTGCTTAGGAAATGTACGTAGGTACATAGGTATATCATATCTATCTGCCTACAAAATCTTAAACATAATATATTTATATTGAGTGAGGTATAACACTCTCCTAGTGATCATGACAAGTGAAATATTTCAATCACTCAAATGTATATGTGTAATTGGTATCCATTATTTAGGACTCTTTAGGTGTTAGGTTTTGCCATTTTTACCAAAAATCATAAAGAAAATCGCTTTTTTTAGCTTTATTTACATGCGACAAAAAGGCACTATATGTGTGTGTAAAGTTTTAAATGCACATCATGGCATGGCAGCTCATGACAGAAAGTGAAACCTACGCAAGGATGAGACAACAGGCACTAGGCCATAGGGCTGTAGTGTGCCGTTTAAACAAATAAATAAATATAATATAAATCTGTATATTATACAATTTTGTAGTTACTCTTCTTTTGGGCGAGACTATATGTGGTGTTTACAGTGGCGTGCTGTGCTAACCAAAGCAGAATAGGCAAAAATTGGTATTGTTTTGCTATTTACACGCTTATTGCATACACAAACAAAAAACCAAAATGGACTTTTTTGGTACCAATTAATCTTAAATTATTTTATATTTTTTGTCTAAATTCAACCTAACAAAGCAGTTATTTACTTTATTTATTCTAAATATTCTACAAATTATTTACTGCTTTCTGAAAAAGCACCTTTCTCTGTTAGGCAGAAGTTGATTTAACTCGCAATGCACAAGCATGCATGGGACACAGGAATATTCGTGTCACGTGACACGACCATCACGACGGGCGAACAAACCACACGATGACTCTTTGTTCTCTCTTTCTGATTCTTACAGAATCGAAAAGGCGCAGCCTTTAAAATCCCATTAGCGATAATAGAAACTAAATCGTATGCAGCCTTCACCAAAATCATATGGAGCGCCTATTAGGAAAATATTAGATGAGAAATGCGCTGTAATGCAGTATATGCAATTAACGGAAATATGTCTTCGCAATCTGTAAAATAAAAATTATTTAAAAAATGCTTCTTATGCATATTTTTGTTGGATATATGTCTTGGGTTGGGTAACTAAAATGTCACAAAACAAAACACATTTTTGGATTACTATAAGGGTAGGCAACGTCTTTCTGCCTACATATAAGTATTCATATTTTTACTATTTGAATTTGCAAGAGAGAGAGAGAGAGAGAGAGAGAGGTGCGAAAACATTCTGATTAAGTGCTTTTCTCCGCAGGGCAACTTCTCATATGAGTTTTTTTCGTAGTAATTAAAACATATTTTGTTCAAATCATTAAGTTTTATTAAGCCTTTTAACTGGGTTTTTAAAAACTTGAAGAAAACTTATAAAGATATCTTAGTTTTAAGTAGGATTTTAAGTTGTCTTTTATGTCTTAGTCGTATTGTATTTTTTTTCAAAAAAACCTGTAAAAAAATATCAATAAAATGAATCGAAAATATGAAAAATTTTCAAAATGTCCTAAACATCTTACCTTTTGAGATACAGGGTGGTAAAGTTTTCAAAAATAAATAATTTATTTTAATATCTACAAAACCACTTCAGATATTTTAATGAAATTTGTCATACATGTACTATAAATCAAAAGGCATTTTTTAATGTATCACTTTTTTTTTAAATTTCCATCAGTAGCGTTCGTACGTAATTTGACCTGCATATTTTGTCAGACGTTGATGGCACGCCGCTGATTTTTACTGAAATAAAAATTATTTTTAAAGTCCCCAATCATTTCTAACCAAAGTTAATTACTTGATTTTTTTCAATCCGATGCACGGTTTTCGCTTAAAAAAATAAAAACCGTTTCTCTGCATGATCATAACAATATCGTTAATATGACAATATCATTATGCAGAGACACGTAGATTTTATTTTTTTAGATGAAACCTGTGCGTCGGACGAAAAAAATTCAAGAGATCAAATTTGCTCATGATTTATTTTTAAAAACTTTACCACCCTGTATCTCAAAAGGTAAGACGTATAGGAGGTAGTTTTTTTCTTAAAATGGGCCAAAAAATCACCCCTATAAATATTGACATTCAATTAGGAAACACCCTGTATATGTATAGGTTTAAACTTTAACTATAAACAGGGGTAATGTAGTATCTTGGAATTATTATAAACGATCCATATTTAACCAACAGACGTATTAATTGTGAAAATGGATTAGGTAGTAGTTTTCAAGTTGTCGTGGGACAACAAAAATCGAATTTTTGACACATTTTTACTTATCACAGCCGCCATATTAAATTAATATATATATATATATATATATATATATATATATATATATATATATATATATATATATATATATATAGTTTATGTTCCCCATATTCTGATCCACATCCACAAATCCAAGAAAAAGTTTTGTAGTTCTGAAATCTCTTTTAGCTTCGCATAGTCGCACCACAACGCTTTTTATGTAAATTATTTCTTTTCTTAAAGTTATTTAAAAGATTAAATAAGAGAGAAAAGCAGTAGTATTCGCCTTTAGCCGGCAGAAAACACGTGACTAAGGGTAAACGACGCATGAAGCATAAGGCTTTAAATGTTATGGCTGGTGGTGACTGGCGGCGAAGCGGCGTTGCCGCATAATTGACGCGTCAGTTTTAGTGGCGTTTTGCAAAGAATCGGGCCCATGTTGTCGGACTTAAGGCATACAAGTTACCTAAAGGATCAGGCACACCTCTTATGGGATTTCTGTAATCCGTCAAACGTCATGAAATTTTGATATGTTGTAGACCGAACCTTTCTTATCAAAAGTTCTCATGGGCCCAACTCAAACTAATGACCAGTTTTTGAAATACAGGGTGTTAAAAGTGATAATGTAACAGAATCATAATAGCTGTTTAGACGAGTTTTCCAAACATATACGCAATGTTAGTATTACAATATTTACGATTTATTTATTATTTTTAATCTGTACCTTTAAAACGTTATCTACAGGGTGTTTAAGAAAATATTAGTTAATGTTTTTAATGCGAAACAAGCTTTACTCTGTTGTAAATTAAACCTTGCTCATCAAAAGTTCTCATGGGGCCAACTTAAATGAATGATCAGTTTTTGAAATACAGGGTGTTGAATGTGATAATGTCCAAGAAGCATAGTAGCTCTTTAGACGTTTTTTCCAAACATATACGCAATGTTATTATTACACATATTTACGATTTATTTATTATTTTCAATCTGTACCTTTAAAACATTATCTACAGTGTGTTTAAGTAAATATTAGTCGAAAGTGGTCACGAGACACAAGCTTTAGTGTGTTTTAGATCGAAACTTGCTTACTAAAAGTTCTTATGGGCCCAACTTAAATTAATGACCAGTTTTTAAAATACAGGGTGTTGAAAATGATAATATCTAAGAAGCATTATAGCACTTTAGATAGGTTTTTTAAACACTTACGATATATTGCTACTACATATATTTACGATTTATTTACTATTTTCAATCTGTACCTTTAAAACATTATCTACAGGGTGGTAGATGATTTTCTTTAAAAAAAGTCCCTTTTTGTTTACAATTAGTCCCGTTTCGCTTTTTTTTGCAGCACAAACTCGCTAAAAGCCTTTGTGTTTATAGTAGGATGCTTAATAATATATATAATGCATATATTTTTAATAGTATTTAAAAAATTATATTTGTCGAAACATCCTTTATTAAATACTTAATAAGTCAAGGATCATTAAAAAACTAATAAATACTCTATATGTAATAGTAACATTGCGTATATGTTTGGAAAACCCGTCTAAAGAGCTATTATGCATCTTGAACATTATCACTTTCAACACTCTGTATTTCAAAACTGGAAATTAATTTAAGTTGGCCCTATGAGAACTTCTGATGAGCAAGGTTTATTCTGCAGCACACTGAAGCTTGATTCTCATTAAAACATTCGACTGATATTTACTTAAACACCCTGTAGATAATGTCTTAAAGGTACAGATTTAAAAAAAAATCGTAAACATATGTAATAAAAACATTGCGTTTATGCTTGGAAAGCCCGTCTAGAGAGCTATTATGCTTCTTGGACATTATCTCTTTCAACACCCTGTATTTCAAAAACTGGTCATTAATTTGAGTTGGGCCCATGAGAACTTTTGATAAGAAAGGTTCAGTCTACAACATACCAAAATTACAAGAAGTTTGACGGATTACAGAAAGCCCATAAGAGGTGTGCCTGATCCTTTCAGGCGATTTTAATGAAATGCCTTTATAGGTTGATTTTAGAAATTTTTCTGCACACTCTTTAAGACTTTTTTTGAAACACCATTTAACCAGTTTACCCCTCCCTCTGCTCTCTCCACCCCACCCTCCTTATTAGTAATAGTTGTAGCTATAAGCAGAAATTTTTTCCTCCTCCTTCTCTCCTCCCCCACCTTCACTTAATGGAAGGTAACACTGTTCCCGTCCGGAGAAAATCTACACGTACTTTTTGGGTATCGCTAAATGAATGGTAAATGCATAGTGCTTTTTATAAGGCTGAATAAGAATTAAACCTAAAAGTTGGTAATAAAACAAAATTAGGTAGGTGTAAAAAAGAACATCAAATTTTTGACACTACCTCTACAAGGGTGATTTTTGACAACTATATAACTAAAAAATATTCCTCTATGCTGGTCTTCGCTCTACACGGAGACTTCTTAATTAACTGTAATTATTCTTAATTTAAAAAAAAATATATTTTTTTTTAGAAAGAAAAACATGTAAAGGATAGTCATAGATCACCTAGGTTTTAATTACCTTAGATGTGGAATAATGATTTCAATGTTACAAAAAAACTTAGTCATCAAAAAGAAGTATAGAAGGATCTGCGACGGCATCTTAGAGTTCCGAATCCTGCTTTTTGCTTTCTTTCAAGGTAAAGGGGGATTTATATGGGTCGATTTTGGCCGTGCGGCAAGTTGCATTTTAATTTTAAATATTTGTTATTTTTTTATCAAAAAACGATCAAAAAGCATTTTTGAGCTGGGGCGCTTGTTTTAAGAGCTTTTTAGATGCGATTTTATCAGTAAAATAAGCCCGGCAAGTAATTGTGATGATCAACAAAACGACAAACTCCTCATAAAATATATTTTGATATTTTGGGACATTTTTGGCAAAGTTGTGATCTAAATTATTGTATATAGCCACTGTGAATCTAAAATATCGCTTAAGCTTTTATAGCAATTTTTTTTTACTCTAATGGTATTGTGGTATTCAACAGAATTGCCAGGATACGAAATTACCAAATCTAGTTTTATAATAGTGTTACAAATTTAAGTTATTTAAATTTTATAGTTAGAATTTATTTAGGTTTAGTGTAGTATTAGCTTGACTTATCTTATGGTTGTATTCTTAGTCTAGGTTTTAGTTGCGTTATCTATGACAAACTCGTGCATGGAAGAGACGAGAATGCTCGTGAATCGAAGAAAGATGGATGGTTCTCGAATAGTAGGCAGACCCTATATATAGGGCCGGACGCCGCGTATGGAGTTAGTCAAAGATAACAAATGGTAGTGATCGCTAGATGTTAACGCGAAGTTAGGCGGATTAAAGTAGTGAATTATTAGCAAGTTATTAGTAAGTTTAAGTGCGTGTTTTTGTACATAATTTGTCGAAATAAATTGATAAGTCGTTTTTGACATTTGCGAGTTTTAATTGTTGTGGAGAACCCGTAACAATAAGATAGAGGAAGTTTTTAGAACAAGGCAAAATAGCATTAGGCTCTAATAGGTTCTATACTGGTGGAACCGCTAGAGGGCGAAGCTGGGGTTTATTTCTTATGGCTTTATAGTGCGTTTAAAACATATGTTGCCATCACCATTTGGGGAGTTTAAAGGGTATCTAAGGGTAATGGGAACGCTAGCGATCAAACATTGGAACTAATGGTTTTAAGGAAAGGCGCTGGCAACCTTTTAGCTTCTGCTATAAATAAATAAATGTTACTTGGGTAATGGGTGAATTAGGCACATCACAAAATTTTAAGATATGCAATAAAAACTTTAAAAGTCAAACCGTTGCTCGGGGCAACATTAAAATATTTTTACTTTCTTACATAATAATAATGGGAAAAATTATATTTCAGCACGTGATAGAGGTTGTTCCGATAAAATGTTTATATAAATTGGGGGTCAGCACACATCTGTTTTTGCGATATTTTTAGAGTTAGAGGAGTGGGGGGAAAGAGTTTTACAAAAAACAAAAATCTGTCATAGCTAGTGTTGTAAATATTCCAGAAATATATTTTCGGAAATATGTCCTGAAACATTGAAAATATATGGAAATAATGGAAATATATGAAATATTAAAAAAATAAGAAAAAAGGGAATATTTATTTATAAAAATCATAACAAAACACCGGAAAACTCAGAAGGCTTATAAGGTACTGTCGGGTAATAAGGGGTAAAACAGAATGGCTCAGTCAGTTGAAGTGATTGTGCACCTAGATGGCGCTGAGTGTATGAAATATTTATTCAAATGGTATTTTGAACGGTATGGCCTTATAACCTGTCAGGCCTTATTATCCGACACTACCTTACATGAAAACAAATCAGGAGATATTCTTCAAACAAATAAACAGAAATAAGGTCAAATTTGTACAACAAAAATCTCATTCTTGACACACTACACTATTCACTAGTCGAGCAAGAGGCATATCTTCATCGCTGTCATCAGCATCACAATTAAGACATCTTCTTGCTACTTCCTCAAAATCTTTAATAGTACCAAAAATAAGATTCTTCTATAGTAAGGTTCATGCTTATAGGGTTACAAAATTTCCAATATTTCCATTTACATCACTATTCACAGTGAAATGAATACTAATTGTTTCAAAATGTGGTATTCCTTTTTTTTTGAAAAAATTACAAGTTGGGATGATACAGGCTGTCAAAATAACCTCCAAAAATGTATAAAAAATTAAACTTTTAAAAAAAAGTTATAATATTTTGTTGTTATGTCTCCCTTAAGACTTATTTCTATTAACACAAAATATCAAAAAAATATTGCATTTAATATGGCACTTATAAAAGTTTAAAAAATGTTAAAAAAAAAATTGACCGCATAATTTTTGAAAAACTCTTTTTATTTGAAATTATTCCTTTTGTTCTAATACGCGACTTTACCCAATTTCGTATTTTAACTACATAGTTTTAAAAAGGTATTATCAAAAAAGTTTAAAAACTGGCTAACTTTTATACTGTGTATCTAGACAAAGAAAGAGTTCTGACCCATGCATTATATAAATTTTTTATCAGACATGACCTCCTCTATCTCTTGTTGGCCTCTGGCTCCTAAGTTATTTGACACTCTGTATATTGCAGGATAATATAACTGGTATGTGCCTTCGCCACCATTATATAAAAAATCAATTTCTCTTGTCATAGACACTAAAAATAGTTCCACTAAACCTACTCCTATGCGCCTAGATGTCCATGTCAGAATTCCCTGTTTTTGACGGCTTATTACGGGCAAACTAAACGTGAAAACAAAATTTTCTAATAGAAGGAAGACACCTCTAGCAATAAGTAGTAAGTCTGGTAATGCCATATAACCAATAAGAATTGACTAATAAATTATTAGATTAGTTGTTTCATGAAGCGACCAGTAGGACACAAAGGGTTAATGACACCGATAACCAGGGACAGGGTCTACCAAATAAGATGGATTTGGACGTTTCGGATTTTGAATTCTTTAAAAAAATTATAAAAACGTAATTTACACCAAAAACATTTTTTTTTTATAAATTGAATATTTTTCAAAACCCTAAAAACGGCTTGTTATAAGACGCCGCACCGGTATCTTCTGAAAGTTTCTCTTGAGGTTTGCAAGTTTGGACTTATTTTTTTACTATTACTACTACTATGTCGATATAGAAAGTTTTTCTACGTTGTCCGACGCCTATTCTCCACCTCCTTCGATCCTGACAATCATCTTCTGTCAGATTCTTTTGACTCATTGATCTTTGGATTGACTGTTGCCATTCTAGTTTAGGACGTCCTCTTTTTCTGCGCCCTACTGGTTGCCATTCGAGGACCTGTTTTGGTAATCTTTCATCGTTCATCCGTTGTACATGGCCGTACCATATCAGTTGCCCAGTGATGTCATCCGTTATGCTTCCCTCGATTCCCATTCTTTCTTTTATGATCTCATTTCTTATGTGATCTAATCTAGATATTCTCATTGATCTTCTTATTGCATCCATTTCGACACTTTCCATTTTTGTTTTGTATTTTTCTGTTATGCGACAAGTCTCTATTCCATACAACAGCGTGCTTTTTACCATTGTTTCATATATGTTAAATTTTACATTCTTTCTTATCTCTCTGCTCCATAAAATACTGTTAAGACATCCAATAACCTTTTTTGCTTTTACTATTCTTTTTTCCAATTCTTTACAGTCTGTTCCTGTCTTATCAAATGTGACACCCAAGTATACATACTCATTGCATGGAGATATTGTTTGTCCATTGTCTAGTTCTAACTCACTAGATTCGTTTCCAATACATAAGTACTGTGTCTTGTCCACGTTCACTGTTAGTCCCCATTTTTGGTATTCTATTTTTTTATCTCCCTTAAAAACTCGATATCGCTCAAGGTCATCGAAATTTAGACATCCTGTATGTATATGTGATCTTCAATTCGACGGCGGGCCTAGAATTTGGCGCTCTATGCAAGTCAATATACGCACGCCTAGTTTCGCCACTGTATTTTGAGTACCTAATGGCGGCTACATCCGTATGGATAAAATGTAGCGATTTATGTATACAAAATGACCTGTACAGAATATTCGGACATGTCAGGTAATTGTTGCAAAATGTCTGTAACGATTTATCGTCTACACAAATTTGCACATTCCAGTTTGTACAGATAAATCGCTACGATGTATGAATAAGTGTGAAGCCAACTTAAAAGAAAATAATTTTTTTTTTAGATCTGAACCAAAGCATCAACTCCATCTTAAGTTATTTTCGAAATGAAGCTGATCACCTAGCCCAGAATGTGCAGTTATGTGGCCTGAATATTTGTTTTGGCTGTATTATTTTTTTCTTAATTTTAAAACATTTTCTGAGAAATTTTATCGTGTATTCACCTAAATACAGTGTGTTTATGGTGCCTTAGAATAACGTAACTATTTTTTTGTTTGTAAATATTATTCATAAGTTTTTTATTTTATTTTGTTTAAAGACTGATTTTTTTATTAAACATTTTTTTACATAGAAAATTCTGAATTTATTTTCTTAAATAAAATAATTTATAAATTATTATTTAATATATTTTTAGGCTTTAAATATACAACAAAAACCAATAAAAAATTAAATTTTTACGAGAGAACATGTTTAAACAAACAAAAAAGAATCCTTGTTTACGTAAATACCTACCTTTATGTAAAAATATAATGCCAATTTTAATATTTGTGATTCCCACTCGATAAAAAAATATAGCCATATTTACCACAGTTTTTAAATGAATTTCAAAAAATAAAACTACATACCTACGCTCTTTCATTTTTATTTATATTTTTTCTGTACATGCGATCATACATTTATTAAATTAAATCTCTCATATTTTTTTTTAAATTTATATGTTTTTTTTTTATAAAAGAATAACATACAGTTTTTTAAAAATTGCAACAAATGAATTACTAATAGGGCATATTTTTTAATAAAATTAGTGATTTAAATAAATATATGAAAAAAAAGAATAAACGTTACTCTAAAGTCTAGCTATTCTTTAAAGTAAAGAGAAGCGAGAAAAATCACTCAAATACATGCATCTGATTGATCTAGGCCTGCAACTTTTGATAATAATAAATAAAATAATTTTTGTTAGTAAATATTAGCTCACACATATACTATACTATAGTAGTGTGAGCTATGGTGATCCTAATTTTTTCGAGAAAAAAAAAGTTGCTCCGATTTCAAAAATTTTTATATATCTTTGCGTTTCAGATGATTTTGAAACTTTTTTGTTGCGCCGTCTGTCTGTCTGTCTGTCTGTCTGTCTCTCTGTCTGTCTGTATGTCTGTCTGTCTGTCTGTATGTCTGTCTGTAACGACCAACGCGCATAACTCAAAAACCGCTTGGCCGATTTCAATGAAATTTGGTACCTAGGCTGGGTCTTGGGTCGAGATGGTCCCATTTCAAAATGAACAAAATCCACCGAACACAAACCAAATAAAAGGGTGGGGATAGATTTCAAAAATTAGAGTTTATGTGAAAATATGGCGTGTGTGATATCAAACGAAAGGTAATTGAGTCTGGAGTTAAACAAAATACATTTTAATTTATTTAAAAAAAAGGGTTGGGGTATATTTCAAAAATTAGAGTTTAAGTAAAAATATGGCGTGTGTGATATCAAACGAAAGGTAATTAAGTCCGGAGTTAGTTTCTGTTTTTTTAAGGGTGGGGGTGGATTTCAAAAATTTGAGTTTAAGTCAAAACATGGCTTGTGCGGTATCAAATAAAAGGTAATTTAGTGTGGAGTTGAACAAAATATATTTCAGTTTTTAGTTATATTAGCTCACACGTACACTATAACTATAGTACCTAGTGTGAGCTTAGGGGCCCATATATTGGCAGAGTATTTTTTTATCTCTCTTACCATATGAATAAGGCAGTTAGCAGAAGCACCGACAGAGAGTATTCACAGGCTCGATCGTTTAGGGTCACTGCATCACGAAGACGTAGTGTCTTCTTGACGCCAGGCTCCCAGGATGCAGTGACCCTACGATCGTTTGATTTGCATTTAAGAGCATGCAACCCATTCAAAAAAAGAGAAACAGCTACCGGGCGCTTCGGGGCATCAAATCAAATGCTCGGGCCTCTGAGTACCTTCCGTCGGTGCTCCTGCTAACTTCCTTAATCATGTGCTCTTACTAAAAGCCATCAGTGGCAACTGATGACGTTATAAATGGGGGGGGGCAGAAATTTATATTGCATAAAAAATAGATAAAAAAACTTACATAAACAATTTTAGGTAGGTATTCGTGGGTAGAGGACAGACCAAAAAGAAACTAAGGTACCTTTCGCAACGTTTCGGATTTAATTAATCCTTTTTCAAGCCCTAAAAACAATGAACAGGTTCTATAGTTTTACATGGAAAAGAAATGTAACAAAATCTAATAACATTTTTTTGTCTTGAATTTTTTATTTATTTTTATATGTTCAACCTAGGATTATTCTCTATTATCTATCTATAGTCCAAAGTAAACTTACTCAGATAGTAATGTTTCTTGGGTCCATAAGTACAGCGAACAGGGGTGAGTGTTGATCGAAGAACATTTTACTTTAAAATTTTATAATTTATATTTGATTTTTTTTCACAAAATCACTAATGTTCTTCAATAAAAAACCTCGTATTTCCCTTTGGTACATAAATTTTAACAAATCTATTCATTAGTTGAAGTAGCATAAGATTACAGAATTATTTTAAAAAAATGGTGTTTTTCCGGAAATTAATAAAAAGCATACGAGGGTATAAAGGTGGGATTTTGGGAAATTTGAGAAAAAAAAATAAAAAAATTCATATCTCTTTAGCCGTGACTCTAAGGACCCAAGTTCCAAGGTTGAAAAGGTAGCAAATGACCCCAAGAATATCCCAAATTTTGACGGTTCATGTGCCGAACACCCTGTATATGTAAAATTTGTTTGAGTGTACCTCGTTGGCAGAATAACTGTTTCTTTAAACAAATATTTTTTTCGAAAAAAAAATCAAATTAATTTTTTTTTTAAAAACGATTTTCTTAAATTTGTTCTCAAAGTCCTCCTTTTGGGAGGTCGAAATCGTTGTTATCCTAATCTTATGACTAAATAATTCATTTTAAAAACAGGAAACAGAACCACAAAAGTTACTCAATATTGATTCAGCGCATCGAAACGTAGCTAAAATAGCAACAAGAAGCCAAAATTGACATTTGCTTCCGAAACATAGGGAAACATTTTGAAAACAAGCAGCAGAAACACAAAAAAATTACTCAATGTTAAGTGGACACGCAGCTTTAGCTTATACTTAAGTTAATACAGGTACACAGAACAGAACGCTTCATAGAATATTAGGTTGTTTTTTCTAAAAAAGAAAGAGCTTCAGATTAGGAGTGTAGTTGAAAAGTATACTTAAAAAACATTTTCTTGTTTAATTTTAGTAATAAACTTAGCTCATATGTTTTAGCAAGGCCAACAAAAAATTAGAGGCCACGATCCTGAAAAAATCAGCTGTTCTCGGGGGGCTGACTTTTACATTAGGTCTTATGGGAGGTCAGACGTTTTTTATTATATTTTCAAAATGGTACTACAGATTTCCCCGAAATTTCAGTGAAATATTCTCAGACACCATCCCGATATTCCACAAATCTCTTGTAAGGATGCAAGATGATTAAAAGGTTAAAATCTTCAAGATTTAGCATTCCTTATTTTGAATTCATATTTGAAATGTATTTGACTTTGTCATCTGTGTTTGTCACATTTGCTTCTGCTTTAAATTCAATTTTTGTGTGAGCTAATGAAGCGGCACTGAAAAATTAAGGATTACTATACATTAAAAAAAAATTGTTCTATAAGAATATAGTAAAAACAATCTCAAAACCGGCTTTATTTTAAAACAAATCAAATATTCATGAACCGTCATCCCAACTTCAATATTTTAAAGACAATCAGCTGTGTCGTGACGTAACCATAAAAAAAAAATCAGGCCCCGATGTGACGTCAACAAAGTGGATGATCGTGGCCCGTCCGTTTTGATAGCCCTGGTTTTAGTAATGTTGAATTGACAATCATTGCTGTTTACTATTAGAACTGTATAGATTATAAGCAATCTATCCATAAATTAATTTTAAATTAGCCTTTGAAATCTTTTAAGCGAACGCGCTGCGACAAGTAAACACATGGCCGTAACTAGAGCGGGGGGGGGGAACAAGGTCGATCAATCCCCCCGGAAATAGTCGGC
Source organism: Aspidapion aeneum (assembly GCA_963576565.1). Lineage (NCBI taxonomy): Eukaryota > Metazoa > Arthropoda > Insecta > Coleoptera > Brentidae > Aspidapion > Aspidapion aeneum. Next base: position 70,947,296 of record OY755041.1, on the reverse strand, counting down.
ATTGTTTTAAAAGAGATTTCTTAGCAACACAAATATGACAAAAAATTGCACAATACGTTAATTTTTAGTGACATTTTTTAAGCTCTCCCCGAAATCTTTTCCTGGGTACGGCTCTGAGTGGACATACCTTTACTGAAAAAGCCAGCCAACAAATTGCATTTGTCCTGTTCCTACATTGCAATAAATTTGGCTATGAGCATAAAGAAGTTTCTTCTTTAAATTCTAATGTACAAAAATATACAGTAACGGTCAAAAGTGGAGAAACCACCTAAAATTGTATATAAATCTTGTCCTGTACCAACTATCAAAGAACAAGCGATACATTTGAAAACTTCAGTCCAGTTCTCAGTTCAAGTGTTTCGGCGAGTTTCGATACACAGTCATTTAGTGCCTTTTTGTCACGTTTAATAGAAGCTAAAAATAAAACTTTTTTTCTGTGCAATTTTACGCAATAATGGCAAGTACCATTCGAATGAGACGTAAACGTTATACCTATATGTCTTGTCTGGGAAAATTGGACAAAGAAGTATTATACAGGGTGTTGAGTTGACCGAGTAATTTTTTTCAAAATAATTTTTTGTTCAGTTTATTTCTCTTGTTCTAGTACATGACTTTACTCAATTTTATATTTTTACTGAGTTTTTTTAAAAAGTTATCATTAAAAAACTGTAAAATATTGTAAACTTTGATGCTCTGTATCTCGATAAAAAAAGTTTTGACCCATGCATTATAGGAACTTTGTTATCAGACATGACCTCCTCTATCACCTCTTGGCCTTTTTTTTTTTACGGGTATGCGCACTCGCAAGGAGATCCCTATCACCCTCGACAAGCGGCAAGTGCGCGGAAATGTTGGTGTGTGTTGGTTTTGAAACAGTTCAGGTTGTAACCTGCAGGGAAAACTGTCGCAGGGAGTTTATTCCACAGCGATGCTGTTCTCCAGAGATATGAATTCTGATATAATGAGGTTCTTGGTGCCTCTATTTTGACAGTAAATTGATGGTTACCGTCTGTTTGACGTGTTCGCCTAGTAAGTGCTACTCCCGGGGGGATCATACGTGCCTACTCTTTAGAGCATTTTCCGTGATAATACCTGTAGAAGAGAGAGAGATCGCCCACAGTTCTTCGATGTTCGAGACTATCCAAGCTACGGGTAAGTGCGGGGTCATTGATCAGCTTGATAGCTCGCTTTTGCACGGTGTTCAAAAGCATTAAGGTATGTTTGGGTGCCGCACTCCATATATGTGAGCAGTACTCCATAGTTGGTCGAATCTGGGCTTTGTAGAGTGTCAGCAGTTGGCTTGGTGTATACAGATGTCTTGTACGAAATAGCACCCCAAGCTTTTGGGACGCCCTTTTAGCTATATCTGCCACGTGACTGTGCCAAGACATGTTGGTCTCTGCTGTGACTCCTAAGATGTTCAACTGGCTCTGCAATAGGACAGCACTTCCAGATAGCATGATGTTTGGCTCACCGGTGCTGGTCTTTTTTGAAAACAGGGCTGCTTGGGTTTTCTGCGCGTTGAACTGTACAAGGTTTTTGGTGCCCCAGTCCTCTATTATCTCCAGGTCGTTATTTATCTGCGATATTTGAGTTAGTCTAAGATGATGGAATTCACGTGCGGATAGACACTGAATGGGTGGTATGACTGAGGAGACTACATTGCCATCATCTGCAAAGCAATAAAGTGGATTTATTGTTTTATCTATGAGGTCATTTATGTAAATCAGAAAAAGTGTTGGCGAAAGGATTGCTCCCTGTGGCACACCAGCATTTATTTGGTAAGAGTTGGAGTTCCGGCCATCCAGTGCAACATAAATAGATCTATCCTTAAGGTAACTTTCAAACCAAGTGCAAAGTCTCGGCGACAATCCCGTTGCTTTGAGCTTGTTGAGCAGATTTTCATACCAGACTTTATCGAATGCTTTAGATATATCTAAGGCAATTTTTCTTGTTTCACCTCGCAACTCAATCGCTTTTTGCCATAAGTGAGTGACGTATGTAAGTAAATCGCCAGTTGACCTATATTTTCGAAATCCGTATTGCTTGTCGTTGATAATTTTGTATTTTTCCAAGTACTTGGTTAGGTGATTGTTCACAACTCTTTCCATTACTTTTGATATCACCGGAAGTAGAGCAATTGGTCTATAGTTTAACGGATCTGTCTTTTTTCCTTTCTTTGGAATGGGTTGAACTGCGGCAGACTTCCATGATGATGGATATACTCCTTGCCTATAAGATAAATTGAATAATTTTGCGAAAGTTGGGGTGAGTTCGCTAGCACAATTTTTGAGTACTATCGCGGGAATGCCATCTGGACCCATTGCTTTGTTTGTATCCAACTTTTTAAGGGATTTTCTTATTTCTCTGTGACAAAAGGGTACCTCTGGCATACTGTGGGAAACCCTTTCAATGAACAGTGGAGTTTTTCCATTTGGCACTGTTAGGTTTGAGTTGGAGGAAAAGATTTTGGCCAGCATATTGGCTTTTTCCTCTGATGTTGTGGCTAAGTGAGTATTTTTATCTGTAAGTGGTGGTATGGATGACTTGGTGAAGTTTGATCCAACGGCTTTTGCAAGAGACCAAAAGGACCTAGAACTACTTGGACAATTCAGCAACCTGTTTTTTATTCTTTGATTGTATGTTTCTTTGGCGGCGTCAATAGTAATTTTGCAACTATTTCTGGCTTCTATAAATTCTGTGTGGTTTTGAGCGGTTTGTTGTCGTTTCCAAAGGTTATTTGCTCTGTGTTTTTTCTGTACAGCCGTTTGACACTGGCTGTTGAACCAAGGTTTTGCATTAGCTCTGCGTTTTATTGTATGTGGGATATATGCATCCATTCCAGATAAGATTACTTTTGTTATTTCATTACAGCAAATAGTGGGATCAGCTGTTAAAGCAAACCTCTTGCCATGGAAAATCCAGGTGAAACTGTTTAAGGTCATTCCATTTTGCCGATTTATAGTGCCACATTTTACGAGAAAGTGATTGCTGTGAGCCTATGGCCTGTAAGTTATGGGACACCCTGTATATGAATTTTTAAAATTGGCAAAAATGGTCAATATTGGCTTAAATCTTGAACTGATTAAAAATCGCCGAGACTCTTGAACTTAGAACTAAACTGAAGTATTGAAATGTGCCACTTGTTCTTTGTTGGTTGGTACAGGATCACATTTATATAGTTCAAATTAAACCCATTTGTAATGACGTCATTTTTGTTTATCTTTGTTTAGTACATTATAAACAGCGGTGACAATAAACTTAAAAAAAGTAGTGTCTATGATTTAAACAGGCAGGTAATTGGTTATGTGAAGTATCCGTCACTCTCAATCAAAAAACAATGATTGGCAAAAATATCTACGCCATACGTTTTTTTCTCACCTGGTGACGTCATTACAAATGCGTATAATTTAGACTATATACAATTTTATGTGAATTCTCCACTTTTGGCCGGTAGTGTAGGTGCCAGCCAAATGCTTTTTATTGACCGTCTAACAAACCGGTATTTGAAAATAAATAGTTTTTTTGGCCATTTTTTTTTAAATATTGTTATTTGCATCAACAAGCATTATTTACGTCATCGACTTGTTTTTTGACAGATTTTTAGAAATCGCTGTATTTTTATAGAAGTTTTATTGAGCCAATCTGTCAATAAGCCACTAACAGAATAATAATGTATATTTTGTAACTGAAAACAAATTGACAATCGATAACCTAATTCTGATAAGGCGTGACACAAATCAACAAAATTTTGCTGGGATAATACAAGTTAGAAGAAAAATAAACAGAACAAGCAGGGTACGACTTGTTAGAAATCACGGGAATTACCGTTTTATATATATACAGTTCATATCATTATTTTTGAGACAACTTTTTACAACTTTTTTTCGTTGGCCTATGCTATATGTAAGCAGCTGATAACTGTGATAAAATTATGATTTGGAGTTTAGCTATGCATAACTACGAACCTTTGGCGCAAAAATATGAATTTTAATTTTTGTGGCGTACCAGAATTAGGGTATCCTTATAACGGATTTCGATATCGACGAATCGCTGGCTCTAGCAATCACCAGTGTCTTGTATCTAAGGCCATAGCGCTTTACAGACAAAGACAAAAACTGTGCTTTAAATGCTCCAGACAAAGAGATAAGACACCAGTGTAAGCCAAAGATGCGTCGACCTTGAAATCCGTTAGAAGTCAAAATTAGACTGGGTTTTTTTATAGACATTTTTTTGCTAAATTTGTTTCCAGGTATAAAATTATTACTATGTAACTCGCATGAAATCAAATGGTTCGATCTACAAAAACTAGTCAAAGGCTTTAAACTATGACAATACTTGATTTAATGAGACCCTGGATTTAAGAATTTTAAATGAAATATTGATATATTGAATTAATAAAAAACTATTTAAACCAAGTGCAATATCTGTATGAAATAGAAGACAAATAAAGTATACATTTGGAATAAATATTTCGGTCCACCTAGAATATTTTATTATAAAAATACTGGAATAATTAGAAAAAACATTTAAAACAAATAAACAAAATATTAGAAAAAAATATTTTCTATATATATATATATATATAGATATATTTTTTTTTTCTTTATTTGCTTTAAGTAGGTCATATATTAAAAAAAAATAGATTATTTGTTAAACAGTTGATTAGATTTTTTAAAAGTTATATATGTGTTGTTTAGGGCGCGACTCGAGTTTCTCTAGAGAGTAATTGTAAATAAATCAACAATGTGTCCATTTGCAGTAGCTCTCAGTAGAGCATTTCTCTCGAGTGGACACCACGCCGGGAAACAAACTTCCCGTTGCTGGACGTATCAGTTATTAGACTGATGAACCGAGAGGTCCTACACATTGATTTAATTAAAACATAATGTACCATGCGAAACTTTTTGTTGCCTCTAGCGCCATCATCTACAATTCACTTAAAGATTAAAAAGAAGTAGGTTTAACATTAAAACTAGCATGTTAGAACATTTGTTTCAGGATGTTTTATAATGCCATATATTAAATTTAAGTGGAAAAGCTATTAAAAACAAATAGATTTTTTATTAAAAATTTAAAAATATATCTTCAATGAAAATTGAATAAAGTTTTTATTTAAACTAGGTTATCAAATTCTTTGTTTTAAATTTTTATGAAAATATTTAGTCTAGGTAGACGGAAAAACTTATAACAAATGAGGCACATATTAGAACAGTTTAATTTTATATTATTTCCAAGCACAAAAAACTCAGGTTGATAATCTACTTGATCAATTTTTCTCAGTGTATTGATTGTATAAGAAGCTCCGCTTAAAAGTTACTTTTATAGCGATTTCGGCTTTTGCTCGAAAACTGCCCTCGAGTGCTCGAAAATTGCTCTGAAACGGATGCACGCGTTCGACTTAAAAACAAGCAGTGCTCTAAAAAAGATTTGCGTGATCGACTATTGCCCGCATATCTCCGAGCGGGTGCTCGGAATTGCTCCATTCCTCTTGACGGAGCAACGTGTCAGATCAAAACAAAAACATAACCCCATTTTTTAGATCCGATTAATTTGTTTCTACACTGAAAAAAAAAACGATTTTATTATTAACAAATATTTGGTAAACCTGATTTTTGTTGTGCTCATTAAAAAATATTAAAAGCAAATATCATTAATTATTGGTAACAAACCTTTTCTAAAGTGTTTAGTTATAAATAATATATCATTTGTTTCTTTAATAATTTGATGTTTCTGTAAATATTATTTGCCTTATATTAACCATAACCAAAACACTCTTTCTTTTAAGGTAACAGAACGTCTTTGTTATTAATACTTAAAATTTCCTAAATATAAATATACTCTTAATAATGGCAAATATTTCTTTGTGTTTATTACAACAAACATTTTTTGTATAATGTTATGGCGTGATTTTGTTATTATAACGGTCTGAATTGGTTTCTATTAATTACTTCGTAAAGTTCAAACAAATTTGGGTATTATTAACAAACGGCATTATCGAGCAATAAAACTTATTACCGTCTCGTCCACAGAACACCAGTCCCGGCTCCGGCAAGTCGCGCGAGATCGTGACGTTTCGGTTGATATTTTGTAGGGGAGAGCGGGGCTAATTAAGCCACTTTTTACATAAATGCAAATAAAAGCATTGCTATATTACAAAGAAAAAAAAACCGAATTTATTATTAACAAATATTTGGTAAGCCTGATTTTTGTTGTTAATAAAAGCATTGCTATATTACTTACAGTTTTACAATTATAATATGTTTAAGGCAAATATTGGTTTTTAAAACTATGCATTCAAACTAAAAAAACACTTTTTTCTAGCACCCTTGCAAGCGGCCCAACTAACCCCACCCACGGAGTAAGTTGGGCCATACGATGGGGCAAGTTGGGCATGGTTGAATAATTAGGAACTGTATATATATGCAACATAAAATAACAGGAAATTCTTAGATTATTTTTATTAATAATAATAAAATACTAAAGTTTAAATTTCTTAAAAAACAAACAATATAAAGTAACATAATTCTTGCTCTAGTCTGATTCGGAATTACGGTTTTAGCAAACATAAGTAAACCCTGCATCAGCACATGGGCCCAAAACTTGTAAGTTAAACATTGTACCCATTTTTCTTTTGGTTTGCTGTTTGAGAATGGTTCCATGCAGACTAGACAAAATGTTTCCTCTTCATCATCGCTGTCATCTTTCAGTGTTCTTTTCTGAGTAGTTTTTCTATGCTTCTTTTCCTTGAAGACATTTTTGGTTACAGATTTTCCTTTTTTTTTTACTTTTTTCACGTTCCAACTCTTCTTTAACCGGAGTTTCAGTTAGTATACCTGTTGACCATTTTCTTCGGTTGATATTCTTGGTCTTTTTTTCGCCAGCTTTCGGAAAAGCACGAATTTTTAAAATTTTTCTAGATCGATTGGTAATAATAGATCACACAATTTTAAGTCACCGGGTATTTGCCTCAAATTTGAGTTTGAAATAAATGGCGGCTTTTTTACTGTTTTTTCACAATTTTTGGCTTATAACTTCTGCCAATAACTTAGTTTTACAGAAAAACTAATTGTTTTTTGTTTGCAAGAGAACACCAATCAAGATACCGCGTGAACAAGTCCACATCTAGGGGGCCTAATTTCCATAAGAGGGTAAAAAACAGATAGACTATAGCATATATTAATAAGAGACCGCAATATGCCCAATTCCAGTCGAAAGCGTTTCAGCGTTGCCAAAGGTAACTTTGATAAATAACTACAGGCGCAAGTCGTCGCAGTCTTCAAGAGGCGGATAATCTAAAACATTTGTTTAGGGCGAGAATTATTACATGACGTGATTTTTAGTTCATCATACGTACGCATGCTGATTTTAACCTTAAAATAAAAAAAAAATGTTTTTAGAAAATGTATGGGGTTAGCTGGGCCGGCACACCTACATACAAAATTGAGAGAGTCGGCAATCATGTTTGCGTAAATATTAGCATCGTTATAATTTCATTAAACTCTGTCTAAATATGTAAAGTTAACTATAAAAAACCGAATGGGGGCATGCAGATGTTATAAAACAATCTGGAAAATGTTTTCCGAAATAACAAAAAGTTACTTACGAGGTCCAAAAAAAAATGCCTCTGTAGTGAAATAGCGCGTATCAAAATAGCGCGTATCAAAATAGCGCGTATCAAAATAGCGCGTATCAAAATAGCGCTCTCATTTGAGCGCGTGTTCAAAATAGCGCGTGATCAAAATAGCGCGTATCAAACGGCGCGTTATCAAAATAGCGCGTGATCAAAATAGCGCGTATCACAACGGCGCGTTATCAAAATAGCGTGTATGATAATGGCGCGTGTTCAAAATAACGCGTATCAAAATAGCGCGTATCAAAAGAGCGCGTATCAAAATGGCGCGTGTTCAAAATAGCGCGTATCAAAATAGCGCGTATTCAAAATAGCGTGTATCAAAATAGCGCGTGTTTAAAATACCGTGTGTTCAAAATAGCGCGCCTTAAAATAGCGCGTCTAAAAATACCGCGTTTTGAAAGATCGCCATTACAAACGTCGCTGTTACAAAATAGTTCGAGTAAGGGGTCTCTTTCTAACATATTAAAAAAAACTTTCCTGGCTTTATTCCCGGGATACTATAGGGTGTAACCAAACCGAACCGAACCGAACCGATTCAAACCGCACCGAACTGAAATGAACCGAACCAAACCGAAACATTTTTAGTATAGCAGGCCATCAGTTTATTTAACGATTAAGTAAGTATAACTTATCTGACCTTGCTCAAACTGTTTACGTGAATATACCTAAGCAGACCTGATACGCGCTATTTTTAATACGCGCTATTTTGATACGCGCTATTCTGATCACGCGCTATTTTGATACGCGCTATTTTGAACACGCGCTATTTTGAACACGCGCTATTTTGATATGCGCTATTTTGAACACGCGCTATTGAAAACGCGCTGTTTTGATATGCGCTATTTTGATACGCGCTATTTCGTTACAGAGCAAAAAAAAATAGGTCAAAATCTGTTTCTTGGAGATACACACATCACAGATTCTCACTGCGGACTAATGCATGAGCAAAGGCGACTTTGCCACGTGGGTGGCGCTGGCAGCTGACGTCTAATTGTCGAGTTAATAGGGGTTTCTCAACGTGCCCCTATGCCCAACGAGCCCCGCTCTCCCCTACGTATGAGCCGCGGTCTAGGCCGAACCGACTCGACGCCCTACGTAGCATTGTATTACAGACCGTCGCAGACACTCATAGAGAAATGTCTCTGCAGACACTGTGCCGAAAAATCAAGGGGACGCCATGTTTTAGGAAGAACATTGACCAAACAAAGTATAGTTTTTGTGTTAATACAGACCTAAATACGCGGGTATTTTTATGGGATCATAATGGTGTTTTGGTTGCAAGAGTCGAAATGAACAAAAAGTCTTCAGGAATAACGCTTTAAAGGTAGAAATATAGCTTCAAGAATAAAAACGTATTCATTGTATAACTTCTTGTTCTGTGGAAACTGATTGCTTTATAAACAAACAGTAAATAGAATTGATTCTTAATTAACTGATTTATGTGCTAATTGTCGACAAGTATCTACAGGCGTAGGCTTTATTTGTTTTTAATATAAAATTCATACTCTTTTTTTTTTGTTTCAGATATCGGCTTAAAGATCAAAACAATCAACCTGGAAACAATCTGGCTTTGGTCGTCCACAATAACATAGTAAGTGTTATTTATTATTTTTTTTAGAATGCTTTATATTTTTATTTTGTGATTTTAATAATTTTAAATTTGATGTCATTTGAATCATGGCTTCAATTCTTTGAATTAATTATTAAGATTTTTAAGCAAAGAGCCTTTAGTATGAAAATGTGAAGTTTAAACCTTTTAACTTAAAGCAAACATTTAATTCTCTGCACAGTGGCGTATATAGAAAAAAATTCGGGTTGAGGGGGCGAGACGGTTTCGGAGGGGGGGGGGGGGGGGGGCGAGACCTCATGAGGCAGTATTTTTGGCTATTTTATGATTATATTCATAAAATATGTGGAAAATATCTAAAAAAACTTAACTTTAAAGGGGGGCCCAGGCCCCCCCTTATATACGCCACTGGTTCTGTATTAAATTTACTAATATATAAAATTCATTTTCTTTTTCAGGTCAGCACTGACTTGGTGGAGGAAGTAATTGAACAAAGGAGAGACATTTTAAAAAAACACGGGCTACCCATGCTGCCTTTCATAATGGTGGAGTCCCTGAACTTATAGTGAGGTAAAATCAGTTTATGTCAGATTGGACAAAATTTTATGTGCATCTCACATGGAAAAACGTGTGTATATTTCATTAACCAACCTTTCCAAAAAAAACAAAGATTACCAGCCACCATAAAAAAATTTGACTCCACTTTTATAATAAAATACAAATAAATATTTTTCATCAAAACACCTTGCTTTTTATTATTATTAAAATTCTCTTATTATTACATACCTTATTCATTTCTATAGGGTTAATGGAAAAAAAGACACCAATTTTGATCACACAACTTTATTTCTTTTTGACAATCCATTTTCATCTTCCTAAGGCTAAGGAAGACGAAGAAATACAGGTGTTTGATCAAAAGTGGTGTCCTTATTTCCATTAGCCCTATAGAAATATACAGGGTGTTCATTTTAAAACTTCCCAACCAAGATTTCTGAGAAAAAGTAAAAACATGTCAATTAATTTATTAAGGAGGACACATTTTGGCTATCTTATAGTTTTTGTAGTACACACCCCCTTTGAAAAAATAAGTGAATATGTCAAAAATAAATTGAGAGATTTTCAAAATTTGTACACCTTTGTAAAGATATTTAAGAAACCTTCAAAAAAAAGTGTCAATTGACCCACTTTCCATATTCAAAATATAGGGGTAAAATGTACCCCTCAAAGGGGGTGTGTACTACAAAAATTTTAAGATAGCCAGAATGTGTCCTCCTTAATAAATTAATTGACGTGTTTTGGCATTTTTAAAAAAAATCATTTTCAAGAAATCTGGGGTGGGAAGTTTTAAAATGAACACCCTCTATTTTAAACAGAACGTGAAACCTACAAATACCTTATTAATGCAAAATAACTAAATATAATTACAGCTACTAATTATATAATAACCCATAATTAATTAATTTAATATTAAATAAGAATGATCCTTATAATAAATATACAGTATATTAATAATTAAACTCACATATATTTTTAAATACCAACAATATATCAGTGCTTGATGTAGCTTTTTTTAAATATTACCAGACGATTTTGTTTTTATTAACAAATATTTGTTTCAATTGTTGAAATTTCTGAATTGTTACCTGCAAACAAATATCTAATAAGCCAAATATGGGCAACGCATTTGGTAACAGTTACAAAATATTGTTATTGTTACAAAATTCTTCTCTCAGTGTAATTTTGGTGTATTTGTGTTTTTATAAGTTGCACCCAAAAATTTTAAATCAAAAAATTATAAAACAAAAATATTTTTTATTTTTTGACGTTCTAAAGCCTAGGAAATTTCGAGCAAGTATTTGAAAAATCGTGTTCGGCATTGCTCTGAAGGCGAGCAATCCCGCTAGATCTCAGATCAATCCCGGAGTGCTCGGAGAGCGATTCGTGACGTTACCGCTCTACCCGCGAGTGACTCCAGAGCTGTGAAGCCGAAATTGCTATTATATCTATAGATAATAGTCAATCACTATTTTCAAATGTCACAGCATAAAATATCGCGATAGTGTTCTCATTCGCAGCACGCTCTTTGGCTCTTTCATCATATTTTTAACAATTCAGCTTTTTTAAAATAAAAATTTGTATTTTACAAGTATAATATGAAGTCATGCGTATGTGCACCAGAGGACAGGTTTTAAAATAATGTATGTATAGTCGATAAATATATAAATTAGCACTGAATTATGTGTACATATAGAATAATCTAGTAGGTAAATAAATTATTATCACCTGAAGTTTAGAGGTTAATTTAAATCAAATTTTTGGGTTAGTGTTGAACCACTAAACTTTTTAAAAATCAAATAGGGATAGTTCGGACAAGTAAAATTGCATTCAAATAACGATTTCTACGTCTAGTTCGTCTGATTTTGCCCGCTAGCAGGGACAGATGAATCTGTATTTGGCGTTAGTTAAAAATGTGCCTGAAGTTATCGACATCCACATCGTCACATCGTCATTTTTTACAGAGGACCAAACAAATAGTGTTTGTGGTAAATGAAAATCTCACTGGGGCTATTTTTAAGAGGGTCTGATGTTTGTAAATTACTAAAGCTGTTCCACCGAATCGAGAAGGATGGAAATCAAGTAAAATTAGGATAATTTTCCGGCGTTTCTCAATATTAGAGCAATAAAATTAGATCAAAATAATGGGTTGACAAATGGTTTAAAATTGCGGTGCTGAAGTGATAACATTGTTTAAATATTGGTTTAAGGCTTAATATGTATTAACAATTAACACTCCCAAGAAACATCATTTGACAGTTGGTTTTAGTAGGCCGGTAAAATAGGACCAAAAAAAAATATTTGACATGAAATTCAAAGTTATAGCGCTTACGTTAGCGGCAGCTTAATGCAACCTTTCAATGTTTTTTAGAAACAAAAGTGTCATTTGTCACGTTGCCTTAATAGGCCGGTAAAATAAGAACAAATAAAAAAAATTATACTCATTTGACATGTAATGCGCGCTTGTAGTGCTTGGATAATAGTGGCAGTTTAATGGTACCTTTCAATAGTGGTAGTTTAGTGGTACCTTCCTGTGCTTAATAGAAACAAAGGTGTCATTTGTCAATTTACCTTAATAGGCCGGTAAAATAAGACCAAATAAAAGAAAACAATATTGATTTTGCATGAAATGCGCGCTAGTAGCGCTTAGATAATAGTGGCAGTTTAATGGGACCCTCCAATGCTTTCCAGAAACAAAAGTGTCATTTGTCAATTTACCTTAGTAGGCCGGTAAAATAAGAACAAATAAAAAATCAATATTCATTTGACATGAAATGCGCGCTTGTAGCCTCCAATGCTTTCAAGAAACAAAAGTGTCATTTGTCAATTTACCTTAATAGGCCGGTAAAATAAGACCAAACAAAAGAAAACAATATTGATTTTTATATGAAATCCGCGCTTGTAGCGCTTGAACACTAGTGGCAGTTTAATGGTACCGTTCAATGCTTTCTAGAAACAAAAGTGCCATTTGTCACTTTACCTTAATAGGCCGGTAAAATAAGAACAATATTCATTTGACATAAAATTCGCGCTTGTAGCGCTTGGTTAATAGTGGTAGTTTAATGGTACCTTCCAGTGCTTTCTAGAAACAAAGGTGTCATTTGTCAATTTACCTTAATAGGCCAGTAAAATAAGAACAAATAAAAAAAGAACAATATTCATTTGACATGATATTCGCGCTTGTAGCGCTTGGATAATAGTGGTAGTTTAGTGGTACCTTCCTGTGCTTAATAAAAACGAAGGTGTCATTTGTCAATTTACCTTAATAGGCCGGTAAAATAAGACCAAATAAAAGAAAACAATATTGATTTTTATATGAAATACGCGGTTGTAGCGCTTGGATACGGGTGGTGGTTGAATGGTACCTTTCAATGCTTTCTAGAAACAAAAGTGTCATTTGCCACTTTACCTTAATAGGCCGGTAAAATAAGAACAAATAAAAAAAGAACAACATTCATTTGACATGAAATTCGCGCTTGTAGCGCTTGGATACTAGTGGCAGTTTATTGGTACCTTATAATGCTTTCTAGAAACAAAAGTCTCATTTGTCACTTTACCTTAATAGGGCGGTAAAATAAGAACAAATAAATAAAGAACAATATTTATTTGACATGAAATTCGCGCTTGTAGCGCTTGGATAATAGTGGCAGTTTAATGGTACCTGCCAATGCTTTCTAGAAACAAAAGTCACTTTACCTTAATAGGCCGGTAGAATAAGAACAAATAAAAAAAACAATATTCATTTGACATGAAATGCGCGCTTGTAGCGCTTGGATAAGGTAGTTTAATGGTACCTTCCAGTGCTTTCTAAAAAGAAAGGTGTCATTTGTCAATTTTCCTTAATAAGCCGGTAAAATAAGACCAAATAAAAGAAAACAATATTGATTTTACTTGAACTGCGCGCTTGTAGCGGTTGGATAATAGTCGCAGTTTAATGGGACCTTTCAATGCTTTCTAGAGACAAAAGTGTCATTTTTGTCACTTTACCTTAATGGGCCGGTAAAATAAGACCAAATATAAAAAACACAAATTTGAATTCACATGAAAAGCGAACTTGTCGCGTTTTGGTTATAGTGGCAGCTTATTGCAAAATTTGCAAAAATGGGCCATAGGTTCTCTCTGACCTCAGATTTATTAAACCCAAAATCCCTCGGATAGGTGTATCTCATGCATATGCTCTTCTGACTTTTTACCGTCGGCCGCCATCTTGAATATTTCAAAGTGGTAAATTAAGCCAAACAAATGACTTGGCTAATATTATCACAGGGTTGAGTAGAGCTGTCAAATTCTATAAGAAAAACTTAAGTAAAGTTTATTGCTGAGTCTCCATTTAGTGCTTACGCCATGAATATCCTCCACTCCCCCAGATTACCTCCAAATCTTTTCCTACTTACAGATTTGTATTCAGCGGACCTAAGAACTCCATAATTAAGGTTTCATATGCATATGCTTCTACGCTAGTGGCTAAATGGCTGAACCTAACTTAAAATGACGGATTCAAAATGTTGAATTTTCTTAGTTATGCACCGACATGTATCAAATATGGGACTTGGCGGTATTTCAAGTCGCTGATTATGATTTTTGACTCAAAGTGATAAAAAATTCAAAATGGAAGATCCAAAATGATGGATTTCGTTAGTTTTAAACCGATTTGTCTCAAAGTTTAAAGTGTTTGAGATCACTTAATACAGTTTTATCCTGAAACTTAAAAAAATTAAAATGGTGGATCCAAAATGGCGGATTTTCTTACTTATGCACCGATATGTGTCAAATATAGAACTTTGTAGGTGCTTCAAGTCGCTGATTATGATTTTTGACTCAAACTCATCAAAAATTTAAAATTGCGATTCCAAAATACTAACCGATTTGTCTAAAACTTAAAAAAAGCAATATAATGTTTTAGGCTTGAGACACATCGGTTAGTAAATAAGAAAGGCCGTTATTTTGGATTCGCCATTTGGAATCTTTTATAAGTTTATTTCAAAAATGATAATCAGCGACTTAAAACAGCGCTAATTTCTAAATTTAATACTCATCGGTTTATAAATAAGAAAGTACACCATTTCGGATCTGCCATTTTGAATTTTTTAAGTTTGAGGATAAAACTGCATGAAATGATGCGTACTTTCAAGTTTGAGGCAAATCGGTTTAAATATAAAGAAATCCGCCATTTTGATTTTTTATGAGTTTGAGTCAAAAACCAAAATCAACGACTTAATAGACCGCCAAGTTCTGTATTTTATACATATCGATATAAGAAAATCCGTCATTTTGGATCCGCCATTTTAAGTTTTATCAGTTTTAGGATAAAACTGTATTGAGAGTTTGAGACAAATTGGTTTAAAAATATCTGCTATTTTGGATCCGCCATTCTTGTAATAAAAAACGTAATCTGAGGGCACGGCAGTGCTTCGCCAAGTTCGCGCGTTGTAACCATCTTTTCTTGAAACATTTCAGCCGATATTTGACCTACCTAAAACTCTACTTCGGAATGAGCTACGAATCTCAAACTTTGCACAGTCGTAGATCTCCAAGGAGTTAACCCCTCTAAGTTTCATGGAATTTCATAAAGTAGTAAAGTAGAAATAAAATTTCGGACTTCCATTGTCTTTATTTATTTTAAAACACGACGTTTCGGTTAGTAAGTATCTCTAACCGTTATCAAGTGTGAACTAAACAATCTAGTCTCTAGGCTACTACTTATACTACTTGGTGTGCAGTCAGGTGTGACGGCCCGCCCCCTTTTTTAATCCTAAGACGCCTGTTTTCCTTAAGGAGTGGTTTCCATATGTTTGGTATGTCCGTGCTTGGTTGACTGAAAACTTCTTTATTCTGCATTATATACACAGCTTCAATAAACTTTCGTTTTCGCCAATGCGACTCCTTATGTAAAACTTTAGCTTCTGACCACTGAATCCTGTGATCATTTGACCAAGCATGATCTGCTAAACCGGATTTTTCAATATCCCCTAATTGGGTACTTTTTAGATGTTCATTTACTCTAACCTGAAGAGGGCGTTTCGTTTCACCTACATATGATTTACCACACTCACACGGGATTTGGTAAATACATTCCTTATTATTTGAGGGATTGTCTGGTTTTGTTTTTGTTACAAAACTTCTTATCGTATTTCCGGAAGAAAATACTGTTTTTATATTATAGTGTTTAGCTATTCGTCTTATGTTTTCTGAAATCCCTTGAACATATGGAATGTTAATAACACCTAACGGATTATTATTTTGAGAATTTGGTACATTTAGTTTGTTTTTAATTTTAAATATCGTTGAGTTTATTAATTTCTCGGAATAACCATTCTGTTGTAAGTCCTTTTTAATGTTGTTAATTTCTGTGGTTAATTCTTCATTATTACTACAAATATTTACGGCTCTTAAATACAAACTTCTTATAACTCCTTGTTTTGTTGCAACAGAATGATTAGACTTAAAATTTAGGTACTGTCCCGTGTGTGTAGGTTTCCTATATACAGTGGTTTGAATGTTTCTGTCTAATCGTTTGACAAGAACATCCAAAAAAGGTAAGGCCGAATCTTTTTCAATTTCCATGGTGCACTTGATTGTTGGTCGAATACCGTTTAAATGGTGTAGAAAATTTTGTAGTTCGTCATCATTTTCCGGCCATATAATAAATGTGTCATCCATGTATCGTAGCCATAGTTTTGGTTTGACTCTTGCTGTATTGATCGCATGGCCCTCGAACCACTCCATGTAGATGTTTGCTACCACTGGCGAAAGAGATGAACCCATTGGGAGTCCGTCATTTTGCGCGTAAAACTTATCTTTCACTTGAAAGTAAGAGTTACGGAGACAGAGCTCCAAAAGATCCATCACCCCCTCCACCGATAGCGTTGTTCTCTCGTGAAGTGTATCATCAGTTTGTAATTTGTTTTTAATGATACTGAGCGACTCATTTATTGGCACGTTGGTGTAGAGACTTTCTACATCAAAACTTACAAATCTATCGCCGGGATCTAATTCGATACCTTTTAAAACCTCCACAAAATGTTCCGAGTTTTTGACAAAAGATTCGGACTTACCCTGTAGTGGTTGAATTATGTCCAACAAAAAAACCTCGACAAAGTGCTGGTCGGTGAGTCCCTGGAGCTGGTAATTGGTCGCAGTGGTATATCCTTCTTATGGATCTTTGGTAATCCATAAAAATGTGGTGCCTTACTGTGGTGTGGAGTCAGGCGGGATCTAGCAGCGTCCGGGATATTTTCAGCATACTTCTTCAAAGTCCTGTAGATGCGTCCTTCTATGGTGGTGGTTGGGTCTTTGGGTAGTTGCTTGTAGTCTCCTTTCTCCAGAACTTCTTGGATCTTTTTGTCGTAAGTCTCGACATCCATGATCACCGTTGCGTTTCCTTTGTCGGCCGGTAGAATCTTGATTGATTTGTCAGCCTGCAGGTTCTTGATTGCCCGTTGTTCTTGACTGGTGATGTTTGTCTTTTGTTGCTTCTTTCTGTCCAACGTTGTTCTTACTTTATGGCGAAACTCATCAGCTTCGGGTTGAGGTAGACTAACGGTCTCTATTGCTGCAATAATTTCCAGTGTCGGTGTCTGTGCCGGTGCAATGGCGAACTTAAGTCCCTTACTGAGTACCAATTCTTCGTTGATGCTCAGAGTCCTTTTGGAGATGTTCACTATAGTGCTTGGTGTTGTTGAGTCTCTTCTATCTTGAGTACGTGTCTGTAGTTTCTTGAGTTTTTCTCGGTGAGTTGATCGTATCTTCTGTCGTTCTCTGTTGCACGTACTGTCAATTTTACTCAGTATCGGTTCGTAGTCTTCCTCCCATGTATGTCGTCTAATTTCGTCAAATCGCTCCTCCATGTCGGCGTTGAAGTTGGCTTTTCTCCATCGATGGTAACTGATTTGGGATCGGATTAGTGCTTGGCTTGTCCTCTCTAAGATCTTCTTCGTTCTCACTCCCGGAAAGTTGGCTTTTAGGCGGAAACCAACCGGAATGACACCACTGTCGCGCGCCTCGCACAAGAATGAAATGTGTTCTTCTTCCTTTATCACTTTAAGTTTGGTCTTCTCGTAGCCTCTGAATAGATTGTTGATTCCGGGTCCGTACCGTTCTTCAACTCTTTGTTTGAAACTCGTAGACAATGATTGTGTAGAAATAAAATTTCGGACTTCCATTGTCTTTATTTATTTTAAAACACGACGTTTCGGTTAGTAAGTATCTCTAACCGTTATCAAGTGTGAACTAAACAATCTAGTCTCTAGGCTACTACTTATACTACTTGGTGTGCAGTCAGGTGTGACGGCCCGCCCCCTTTTTTAATCCTAAGACGCCTGTTTTCCTTAAGGAGTGGTTTCCATATGTTTGGTATGTCCGTGCTTGGTTGACTGAAAACTTCTTTATTCTGCATTATATACATAGCTTCAATAAACTTTCGTTTTCGCCAATGCGACTCCTTATGTAAAACTTTAGCTTCTGACCACTGAATCCTGTGATCATTTGACCAAGCATGATCTGCTAAACCGGATTTTTCAATATCCCCTAATTGGGTACTTTTTAGATGTTCATTTACTCTAACCTGAAGAGGGCGTTTCGTTTCACCTACATATGATTTACCACACTCACACGGGATTTGGTAAATACATTCCTTATTATTTGAGGGATTGTCTGGTTTTGTTTTTGTTACAAAACTTCTTATCGTATTTCCCGAAGAAAATACTGTTTTTATATTATAGTGTTTAGCTATTCGTCTTATGTTTTCTGAAATCCCTTGAACATATGGAATGTTAATAACACCAAACGGATTATTATTTTGAGAATTTGGTACATTTAGTTTGTTTTTAATTTTAAATATCGTTGAGTTTATTAATTTCTCGGAATAACCATTCTGTTGTAAGTCCTTTTTAATGTTGTTAATTTCTGTGGTTAATTCTTCATTATTACTACAAATATTTACGGCTCTTAAATACAAACTTCTTATAACTCCTTGTTTTGTTGCAACAGAATGATTAGACTTAAAATTTAGGTACTGTCCCGTGTGTGTAGGTTTCCTATATACAGTGGTTTGAATGTTTCTGTCTAATCGTTTGACAAGAACATCCAAAAAAGGTAAGGCCGAATCTTTTTCAATTTCCATGGTGCACTTGATTGTTGGTCGAATACCGTTTAAATGGTGTAGAAAATTTTGTAGTTCGTCATCATTTTCCGGCCATATAATAAATGTGTCATCCATGTATCGTAGCCATAGTTTTGGTTTGACTCTTGCTGTGTTGATCGCATGGCCCTCGAACCACTCCATGTAGATGTTTGCTACCACTGGCGAAAGAGATGAACCCATTGGGAGTCCGTCATTTTGCGCGTAAAACTTATCTTTCACTTGAAAGTAAGAGTTACGGAGACAGAGCTCCAAAAGATCCATCACCCCCTCCACCGATAGCGTTGTTCTCTCGTGAAGTGTATCATCAGTTTGTAATTTGTTTTTAATGATACTGAGTGACTCATTTATTGGCACGCACAACACCAAGCACTATAGTGAACATCTCCAAAAGGACTCTGAGCATCAACGAAGAATTGGTACTCAGTAAGGGACTTAAGTTCGCCATTGCACCGGCACAGACACCGACACTGGAAATTATTGCAGCAATAGAGACCGTTAGTCTACCTCAACCCGAAGCTGATGAGTTTCGCCATAAAGTAAGAACAACGTTGAACAGAAAGAAGCAACAAAAGACAAACATCACCAGTCAAGAACAACGGGCAATCAAGAACCTGCAGGCTGACAAATCAATCAAGATTCTACCGGCCGACAAAGGAAACGCAACGGTGATCATGGATGTCGAGACTTACGACAAAAAGATCCAAGAAGTTCTGGAGAAAGGAGACTACAAGCAACTACCCAAAGACCCAACCACCACCATAGAAGGACGCATCTACAGGACTTTGAAGAAGTATGCTGAAAATATCCCGGACGCTGCTAGATCCCGCCTGACTCCACACCACAGTAAGGCACCACATTTTTATGGATTACCAAAGATCCATAAGAAGGATATACCACTGCGACCAATTACCAGCTCCAGGGACTCACCGACCAGCACTTTGTCGAGGTTTTTGTTGGACATAATTCAACCACTACAGGGTAAGTCCGAATCTTTTGTCAAAAACTCGGAACATTTTGTGGAGGTTTTAAAAGGTATCGACTTAGATCCCGGCGATAGATTTGTAAGTTTTGATGTAGAAAGTCTCTACACCAACGTGCCAATAAATGAGTCACTCAGTATCATTAAAAACAAATTACAAACTGATGATACACTTCACGAGAGAACAACGCTATCGGTGGAGGGGGTGATGGATCTTTTGGAGCTCTGTCTCCGTAACTCTTACTTTCAAGTGAAAGATAAGTTTTACGCGCAAAATGACGGACTCCCAATGGGTTCATCTCTTTCGCCAGTGGTAGCAAACATCTACATGGAGTGGTTCGAGGGCCATGCGATCAACACAGCAAGAGTCAAACCAAAACTATGGCTACGATACATGGATGACACATTTATTATATGGCCGGAAAATGATGACGAACTACAAAATTTTCTACACCATTTAAACGGTATTCGACCAACAATCAAGTGCACCATGGAAATTGAAAAAGATTCGGCCTTACCTTTTTTGGATGTTCTTGTCAAACGATTAGACAGAAACATTCAAACCACTGTATATAGGAAACCTACACACACGGGACAGTACCTAAATTTTAAGTCTAATCATTCTGTTGCAACAAAACAAGGAGTTATAAGAAGTTTGTATTTAAGAGCCGTAAATATTTGTAGTAATAATGAAGAATTAACCACAGAAATTAACAACATTAAAAAGGACTTACAACAGAATGGTTATTCCGAGAAATTAATAAACTCAACGATATTTAAAATTAAAAACAAACTAAATGTACCAAATTCTCAAAATAATAATCCGTTAGGTGTTATTAACATTCCATATGTTCAAGGGATTTCAGAAAACATAAGACGAATAGCTAAACACTATAATATAAAAACAGTATTTTCTTCGGGAAATACGATAAGAAGTTTTGTAACAAAAACAAAACCAGACAATCCCTCAAATAATAAGGAATGTATTTACCAAATCCCGTGTGAGTGTGGTAAATCATATGTAGGTGAAACGAAACGCCCTCTTCAGGTTAGAGTAAATGAACATCTAAAAAGTACCCAATTAGGGGATATTGAAAAATCCGGTTTAGCAGATCATGCTTGGTCAAATGATCACAGGATTCAGTGGTCAGAAGCTAAAGTTTTACATAAGGAGTCGCATTGGCGAAAACGAAAGTTTATTGAAGCTGTGTATATAATGCAGAATAAAGAAGTTTTCAGTCAACCAAGCACGGACATACCAAACATATGGAAACCACTCCTTAAGGAAAACAGGCGTCTTAGGATTAAAAAAGGGGGCGGGCTGTCACACCTGACTGCACACCAAGTAGTATAAGTAGTAGCCTAGAGACTAGATTGTTTAGTTCACACTTGATAACGGTTAGAGATACTTACTAACCGAAACGTCGTGTTTTAAAATAAATAAAGACAATGGAAGTCCGAAATTTTATTTCTACACAATCATTGTCTACGAGTTTCAAACAAAAAGTAGTAAAGTAGTTACGAAATTTCAAAAAACGTCGAAATTGCCACTCACTCACTCACTCATATTCTACTGTACTTCCAGACATGCTACAAAGCTGAAATTTGGCAGACTGATAGAAATTATGACCAAACCCCTGGCAAAAATCAAAAAACCCCAAAATTTTAATTTACTCCCCTCCCCTATACATTTAAAGTTATGTAAAAGTAGCATTGCCCACTTCCAGAAATGCTAGAGAGTTGAGCTTTGGCAGACTGATAGGAACTATGATAAAACTACAGGAAAAAATTAAAACACCCCACAATTTTAATTTACTTCTCTCCCCTATAAATGTAAAGTTAAGTAAAAATAACATTGCCTACTTCGAGACATACTAGAGAGCTGAGCTTTGGAAGACCGATAGTAACTGTGATAAAGTTATAGAAAAAAATTAAAACACCCCAAAATTCTAATTTACTTCCTTCCCCTACAAATGTAAATTTATATAAAACTAACATTGCCCACTTCCAGAAACGCTAGAGAGCTGACCATTGGAATGCTGATAGTAATTATGATAAAACCATGGGAAAAAATTTAAAAAGTCCAATATTTTTTCCATTTTCCCCTATAAATGTAAAGTTATGTAAAAGTAACATTACCCACTTCCAGAAACGCTAGAGTGCTGAGAATTGGATGACTAAAAGGAACTATGATAAAACTATAGGACAAAATTTAGAAACACGACAATTTTAATTTATTTGCCTCCCCTATACATGTAAAGTTATGTAAAAGTAACATTGTGCACTTTCAGAAACGCTAGAGAGCTGAGCTTTGGAAGGCTGATAGGAACTACGATAAAACCATGAAAAAAAATTAAAAAACCTCAAAAATTTAAGTATTGCAAAAGTTTTGAACAATATTCCGCATATTTTACTACTTTAAAAATTAAGTATTATCCAATTCCTTTAAAAAAGAAGTGAAATCATAACAAAAACATTTCATGTAAAAAAGAGCCAAGTACGCGAAAATGGCATTCCGTACAAAGAATTGAGATAAAAGTAAAGCCAAGTTCTCCAATAGAAATTTCAAAATGAAAGGTTCTAACTCGTTTGGAAATATTTTTCTAAACTTGGCTATTACGGCTGTAAATGACTCTTAGGCACAGTGCTAAATTGAACATAAAGAAGTTTGGCTGTAATAGCAAAGTTTAGAAAAATATTTCCAAACTAGTTAGAACCTTTCATTTTGAAATTTGTATTGGAGAACTTGGCTTTACTTTCATCTCAATTCTTTTTACGGAATGCCATTTTCGCGTACTTGGCATTTTTTTACATGAAATGTTTTTGTTATGATTTCACTTCTTTTTTAAAGGAATTCGATAATACTTAATTTTTAAAGTAGTAAAATATGCGGAATATTATTCAAAACTTTTGCAATGCAACTTAAATTTTTGAGATTTTTTAATTTTTTTCCATGGTTTTATCGTAGTTCCTATCAGCCTTCCAAAGCTTAGCTCTCTAGCGTTTCTGACAGTGCACAATGTTACTTTTAGATAACTTTACATGTATAGGGGAGGGAAATAAATTAAAATTGTCGTGTTTTTAAATTTTGTCCTATAGTTTTATCATAGTTCATTTATAGGGGAGGAGAGTAAATATATATAAATATTGGACATTTTAAATTTTTTCCCATGGTTTTATCATAATTTCTATCAGCATTCCAATGCTCAGCTCTCTAGCATTTCTGAAAGTGGGCAATGTTAGTTTTATATAAATTAACATTTATAGGAGAGGGAAGTAAATTAAAATGTTGGTGTTTTTAAATTTTTTCATATAGTTTTATCATATTGTCTTTTAGTCTTAAAAAGTTCAGCTCTCTAGCGTTTCTGGAAGTGGGCAGTGTTACTTTTACATAACTTTACATTAATAGGGGAAGGAAGTAAATTAGAATTTTGGGGTGTTTTAATTTTTTTCTATAACTTTATCATAGTTACTATCGGTCTTCCAAAGCTCAGCTCTCTAGTATGTCTCGAAGTAGGCAATGTTATTTTTACTTAACTTTACATTTATAGGGGAGAGAAGTAAATTAGAATTTTGGGGTGTTTTAATTTTTTCCTATAGTTTTATCATAGTTCCTATCAGTCTGCCAAAGCTCAACTCTCTAGCATTTCTGGAAGTGGGCAATGCTACTTTTACATAACTTTAAATGTATAGGGGAAGGGAGTAAATTAAAATTTTGGGGTTTTTTGATTTTTTCCTATAGTTTTATCATAGTTCCTATCAGTCTGCCCAAGCTCAACCCTGTGTGCCCTCAGATTTCTTTAAGGTTTAAAGGATGGCAGTAAGTCCTCAAGTCAAGCCTATTTGTGGGCTTATATTATATTACCAGTCTATTAGAGCAAACTGAAAAAACTTTTAGGACCCACATAGCACAAATCAAAACAACGTTAAAAACACACACTTATTTAAGTTTAATAGTCGCTTTTTTTTAACGTTATTTATAAAACCACATTAATATCACATCGAAATAACGTGGTTTTGGAAATAACGTTATAAAGCGACCTATTAAACTAAAAAAAGTGAGTGTTTTTAACGTTGTTTTGATTTGTGCTGTGTGGGGAGTTATAGAATTACATTTAATAGTTTCTATATTCCAAGCGCTACAAACTTATTTTTGTGGTGAGGTAATCCGACAAATGATACTTATGCTTTTAGAAATAAGTAGAAGATGCCATTAATCTGCCCTATTAACTAAAACCGTTAAACGTTCGAATCCTCATCATCAACTCAAGTGACAAATGACAATTTTGTCTTTAAAAAGCGTTGAAAGATGCATGAAACTGCCAATATTACTTTAACGCGACAAGTTTGAATTTCATGTGAAATCGAATTTGTGGTTTTTATATTTAGTCTTATTTTATCGGCCTATTAAGGCAAAGTATCATATAACACCTATGATTTTAGAAATGCTTGAAAGATAACATTAAACTGCCACTATTACTTTAGCGCTACAAGTTCGAATTTTAAGTGAAATTAAATTTGTGATGTTTATATTTGGTCTTATTTTACCGGCCTATTCAGGTAAAGTGACAAATAACACTTTTGTTTCTAGAAAGCATTGGAAGGTACTATTAAACTGCCACTATTATCCAAACATGTCAAATCACTATTGTTTTCTTTTATTTGTTCTTATTTTGCCGGCCTATTAAGGTAAAGTGACAAATGACACATTTGTTTCTAGAAAGCATTGAAAGGTATTATTAAACTGCCACTATTATCCAAGCATGTCAAATCAATATTGTTTTCTTTAATTTGTTCTTATTTTACCGGCCTATTAAGGTAAATTGACAAATGACACGTCAGTTTCTAAAAAGCATTGGAAGGTACCAATAAAGTGCCACTATTATCCAAGCGCTACAAGGGCGCATTTCATGTAAAATCGATATTGTTTTCTTTTATTTGGTCTTATTTCACCGGACTATTAAGGTAAATTGACAAATGACACGTCTGTTTCTAGAAAGCATTGGAAGGTACCATTAAAGTGCCACTATTATCCAAGCGCTTCAAGCGCGCATTTCATGTCAGATAAATATTGTTTTTTTATTTGTTCTTATTTTACCGGCCTATTAAGGTAAAGTGGCAAATGACACTTTTGTTTCTAGAAAGCATTGAAAGGTCCCATTAAACTGCCACTATTATCCAAGCGCTACAAGCGCGCATTTCATATAAAAATCAATATTCTTTTCTTTTATTTGGTCTTATTTTACCGGCCTATTAAGCTAAAGTGACAAATTAGACTTTTGTTTCTAGCACAGGAAGGTACCACTAAACTACTACCATTATCCAAGCGCTACAGGCGCGCATTTCATGTCAAATGAATATTGTCTTTTTTTATTTGTTCTTATTTTACCGGCCTATTAAGGTAAAGTGACAAATTACACTTTTGTTTCTAGATAGCATTGAAAGGTCCCATTAAACTGCTACTATTATCCAAGCGTTACAAGCGCGCATTTCATGTCAAATGAATATTGTTTTTTTATTTGTTCTTATTTTACCGGCCTATTAAGGTAAATTGACAAATAACACGTTTGTTTCTAGAAAGTACAGGAAGGTACCACTAAACTACCACTATTATCCAAGCGCTACAAGCGCGCATTTCACGCAAAATCAATATTGTTTTCTTTTATTTTGGTCTTATGTTACCGGCCTATTAAGGTAAATTGACAAACGACACTTTTGTTTCTAGAAAGCATTGGAAGGTACCATTAAACTGCCACTATTATCCAAGCGCGAATTTCATGTCAAATGAATATTGTTCTTTATTTATTTGTTCTTATTTTACCGGCCTATTATGGTAAAGTGACAAATGACACTTTTGCTTCTAGAAAGCATTGAAAGGTACCATTAAACTGCCACTAGTATCCAAGCGCTACAAGCGCGCATTTCATATAAAAATCAATATTGTTTTCTTTTATTTGGTCTTATTTTACCGGCCTATTAAGGTAAATTGACAAATGAGACTTTTGTTTCTAGAAAGCACAGGAAGGTACCACTAAACTACCACTATTATCCAAGCGCTACAAGTGCGCATTTCATGTCAAACGAATATTGTTTTTTTTATTTGTTCTTATTTTACCGGCCTATTAAGGTAAAGTGACAAATGAGACTTTTGTTTCTAGAAAGCATTGAAAGGTACCATTAAACTGCCACTATTATCCAAGCGCTACAAGCGCGCATTTCATGTCAAATGAATATAATTTTTTTATTTGTTCTTATTTTACCGGCCTATTAAGGTAACGTGACAAATGACACTTTTGTTTCTAAAAAGCATTGAAAGGTTCCATTAAGCTGCCGCTAACGTAAGCGCTATAACTTTGAATTTCATGTCAAATATAATTTTCTTTTTTTTTGGTCCTATTTTACCGGCCTATTAAAACCAACTGTCAAATGATAGTTTTGTTTCTTGGGAGTGTTAATTGTTAATACATATTAAGCCTTAAACCAATATTTAAACAATGTTATCACCTCAGCACCGCAATTTTAAACCTTTTGTCAACCCATTATTTTGATCTAATTTTATTGCTCTAATATTGAAAAACGCCGGAAAATTATCCTAATTTTACTTGATTTCCACCCTTCTCGATTCGGTGGAACTGCTTTAGTAATTTACAAACATCAGAGCCTCTTAAAAATAGCCCTAGTGAGATTTTCATTTACCACAAACACTATTTGTTTGGTCCGCTGTAAAAAATGACGATGTGGATGTCGATAATTCAGGCACATTAGTTAAAAATGACAGTTGCATTTAGTTATGTAATTATTTAATTTTTGAGTGCGCACACTAACTAATAAATATGAAGGAAAATAGTGCATTTCTCTCAAATAGACGAGTACTAAGGGACATAAATCTATTTTACACTTTTTGATTTTTAAACTACGTAGAGGAAAGGGGGGCAAAATGGGGTACGGGGGTAAAACGGGATACCGCAGTTCTAGCTAAACTACGCAAAAATAAAACCTCCTAATATCAGATATTTTATCCCCATGACTGGTTTAAGTCTCTGCAATATGATTTTGTGCGCTGTTTATTGTAAAAATAGCTTGCGCATTTTATGACGGTAAGTACCTACATTTATTATAGACTTTTCAAAATTTTGTTTACATTGAACAATTAGTGGGTTTACGTATTATTTGCAAAACGGATTTTTGAAGTGTAAACTTCTTTAGGCGCGTTTAACAGTTTTTGTGGATAGTGAATTGAACTGAGCCGTCAGCCTACAGTCCACTGCAGTTATCATTTTTCTACCTGCGGGCAAACATAAGTGTTCCTTCGACCCGAATTATTTAAATTTACTCCATACGACGGTATTAATAAGTCGACACGGCGACCACACGGCCTTGAATTTGCCAATCGTTCGACCTTCGGTTTCGGCGTAGTTCACCTGTTTTCGGTCCGCTGCTATGGTAACGCAGGGTCTACCGCGTGGTCATTTCAGTAAACAAAAATCGAGAATAAATCAAAACAAACAAACAACATTTCTCATTTCTGTGATTAGATGTGTTCCATATCATTTCGATATTTAAAACAATTTTCATCAATTGCGATAAATTAGTGCATATTTTCGACAATTCGTCATTTTTCTATTTCAGAAGCATTAATTTAGCGTTAATTGTATATTTACCGACAATTTCGTCATTTCAAAGGTAAAAATCATGTCTATCAAAAAAACCATCCAAAACGCAAGGGTTTTTTATCTGCGATCACCGAGTGTTATGTGTTTTCACAAACCGCGGCAACGGACGCAAAAGCATGAAACGAGTATCAAGTGAGGTATTCCGATTTGGATGAAAACTTCGATAAATGCATGCTGGCACATAATGATGTCATTATGTTGATAGACGACTCGGACGACGAGGAGTTTAAAACGCAAGATGCGATCCTTTCAGAAGCTCGTAAATATTTTTATGCGTGTAAGGGGGTTTACTCTAAAATATTTCCGGTTGAGGCCCCATCCTTTTCGGGATATGTTCGACAAAACGAATCTGAAACCCCAAAACTCAGAGAGTTAGGTATTCCCATATTTCGAGGTGATAAAAAATTATGGCCAAGCATTTTCGATCTTTTTAATAACATTATAGATCAAAATCAAAGTCTAAGTAAGGTTCGAAAACTTCAATATTTATTTTCATATCTCGAGGAGGAGCCTTTAAAATTGATATCAGGGATTAGCTTGTCTGATCAAAATTATAAAATTGCTTACGACAAATTAGTCAACAGATATCAAAACAAGCGAGACCTCGCAAATGATGCTTTGAGCACAATTATAAACTCTACATTAAAAAACGAGTCAGCTAAAGAATTGCGTAATTTAATTAACACCTTTTCAGAATCCCTAGAAATTTTAAAATCACTTAGCTTTGACGTCGACAGTTGGGACTTTATTATTTTTTTCATTTTGTTAGAAAAATTGGATATTCCGACGCGTTCAAATTTCGAAATGAGTCACGCCAATACTAATACCGAAATTCCCCCTTTTCAGTCACTTTTTCAATTTCTAGAAAAAAGATGTAAAGTTTTGGAATCACTTCCTCAATCAACAGCACCCAAAAAGGTGCCTATATATCAAAAATCAAATTCTATGCAAAATCAGTCTGGGCAAAAGCCTACCTATCAAAATTCAAATTCTATGCGAAATCAGTTTGGGCAAAAGCCTACCTATAAATCATCCAATTCGCCTTTTATAGGACTGGCTGGCACCTCAACTAATTCAAGTACGGGAATAAAATGTTTCCGGTGTAATCAAGGTCACGTGCTTTCGAAATGTCAAACATTTCTTGACCTCTCACCTATCGAGCGCCTATCTTTCGTCAAGCAGAAAAAATTATGTCTAGCGTGTTTTCATCCCTCGCATGGGGTAGACACGTGCAAATCAAAATATTCATGCAGGACTTGCAATAGTAAAAGGCACCACACTGTAACTCATATCTTAGAAACTAATAAAGAGTCTGGAAGCCAAGATACTAGTCCTGTCATTCACACACCACCTGTCAATAATCTTCATGTGTCATTAAATACCTCAGGACCTTCAGGTACCATTCTTTTATGCACCGCCATAATAGATGTTATGGACGGTTGCGGAAATTTTCAACCTGTAAGGGCACTGCTTGATTCTGGATCACAGACAGGAGTCATCAGTGAAAAGTGTATTCAGCGTCTTAATCTTTCTAGGCGAAGTTACACCACTGAAATATTCGGATTAAATCAAATGTCTTCTCTTACTTCCAAAGGGCTCGTTCAATGTCACATTAAGCCACAAGGACAGGTCACTCCTTTACTTAATTTCGAAGCAATTGTTGTTCCACAACTATGTTCCAATATGCCTACATTCACTTTGAACGATAATCAGTGGAAACACTTGGAAAACCTTAAACTTGCCGACCCATCTTATTTCAAATCTAGACCTGTGGACCTAGTTATTGGTTGCGAGCTATTCGCACAGATATTCAAGGAGGGACAAATAGGGCAACCTTCAGCCCTTGAAACCATCTTTGGCTGGGTCGTCATGGGAAAAGTTGACGAAGTAGGTAATCTTACGGAACGAACCAGTTGTTTTTTAACGAGTCATTCACCTCCTTTAGAGGTCATTATCCCTAGGTTTTGGGAAATCGAACATTTGCCTAAAAAACAAATCTTATCAAAGGAGGAAAAACAAGCGGAATCAATATTTACTGCGAGTGTCGTACGACAACCGAGCGGTAGATTCATGGTAGATCTTCCGTTTAAAGATAAAATAAATCCTGACCTAGGAAATACTTATCCGCAAGCTTATCGTAGATTTTTACTTCTAGAAAATAGATTACTCAAAAATCATGATATGTACACTGCCTATTCAAGTTTCATGCAAGACTATATCGATTCTAATCATATGAGTCTAGTTTTACCTAGTCAACCAAAAGTCGACGTATCATGTTTTTTGGCACATCATTACGTAATAAAGCCGGAAAGCTTAAGTACAAAATTAAGGGTAGTCTGGGATTGTTCGGCAGTCACCCCAAAAAATATTAGTCTCAATGACACGTTGTTATCTGGACCGAAACTTCAAAAGGATATTGCTTCTTTACTCCTTACATTTCGTGCTAATCCTATTGCCTACATTGCTGACATCAAACAGATGTTCCGTCAAGTCCTTATCAATCCTTATCACCGTCCTTATCAAAGGATATTGTGGAGGTTTTCTCCACAGGACCCACTTTCAGTGTGGGAACTTTCTACTGTCACTTTTGGCATGACATGCTCACCTTTTCTAGCCATGCGTACCTTAAATGAGCTGGCAGAGAGAGAAAAGGAACGTTTTCCTATGGCTAGTACTGTTCTAAAAACGGCAATCTATATCGACGATATCTTGGGAACTAGCCCTTCGCTTTCTGAAGCTCTCCCTTCAAACAGAACTCAATGATTTGTTGAAGTCGGGAGGATTTGAACTTAAAAAATGGGCAAGCAATTGTCCTGAGTTATTGGCAACATTGCCAGAATCCGATCGCCAAATGCCTCTCTCTTGTGACAAGGATGAACAACACTTTATCAAAGTTTTAGGCCTTCAGTGGCATCCAAAAAACGACATTTTTTCTTATCAATGCCGAATGAAGGACAAACCCCCAACTAAACGTTCTATTTTATCTATCATAGGAACAATCTTCGATCCCTTAGGTTTTTTGTCCCTTGTTGCTACAAGCAAAATTTATTTTGCAACAGTTGCGGATATCGAAAATAGGCTGGGACGAAGAACCAGATTCTTCTATCATCGACTCTTGGAACAAACTTCGTTCTGAATTCCCGCTTCTTTCCAATTTTCAATTACCCCGACAAATCAAACTGTCAAAAACCAATACCTGTCAAATTATAGGCTTCTGTGACGCTTCAATTCGAGGCTACGCAGGAGTCGTATATTTTCGTGTAGAAGAGGAAAACAATATATCTGTTTCTCTCATATCTGCAAAATCTAGGGTCGCGCCTATAAAGTTACAAACTTTGGCTAGGCTAGGCGCATTTCTTTTAAGCGAATTAATTGATTTCGTCTTATCTAGCTATGAAGGAAAAATAACTTTTACAAATATCGTTACTTCCTGCGATTCGTAAGTCGTATTGCACTGGCTTTCATCCCCTCCTAATCGCTGGCAAACCTTTGTTGGAAATCGAGTCAGTAGGACCCAAGAAATCATTCCCTCAAACTCATGGCGCTACGTTCCTTCTGCTTTAAATGCAGCCGATATTGCGTCACGAGGGGCCACCCCTTCACAGCTCATGTCACATGACATGTGGTGGAACGCACCGTCGTTTTTGTGGTCTCCCGAAAACGAATGGAGGAAAAGCCAAAAGTCTGTTGCAATGCGATAAATGACGTTAACTTCTTAGATCAGCTTCTTATCAAATATTCATCTATATCAAAAATTCAACGTATCATTTGTTATGTCCTTCGAATAGTGAACCTTTTTCAAAACCATTCCTATCCAAAACCCACTAATCTACCGGACCAAAAAATTATTTTTGAAAATAATGTTTTTTCTACCACCGGTGAGATGCAAAGTGCGTTATACCTTCTTATCAAACGCGTTCAAGGTTCTTGCTTTTCTGAGCTTTTTTCCGCGTTATCTAAGGATAAACTAATACCGAAACCTTTTCGAAAACTTTCACCTTTTCTTGATGAAAATAATATCATTAGAGTCGGTGGCAGATTACAAAAATCTGAACTTTTGTCTTATTCTGCAAAACACCCCGTCTTACTTTCGAGTGACCATCGTTTAACTACTCTTCTTATCGAGTCCGCTCATCGACAATATCTTCATCCTGGGTTTAAAACATTACATAATCTGCTTTTACAGCAATTTTGGATATTATCTGCCAGACGGGCAATTCAAAGAACCATATCCAAGTGCTTGCAATGTTTTAGAATCAACCCTAAACCCTATAGACCGCCCATAATGAGTTCACTTCCCGCTCATCGAATCAATCAACTTAAACCTTTTTCGAGTGTAGCTATCGACTTTTGTGGACCTTTCTTTGTGATTCCTCATCGTTACCGTGGTTGTAAAGCTTTCAAATCGTATGTCTGTGTGTTTGTCTGTACGGCCACACATTGCGTGCATTTGGAATTAACCATGGAACTGTCCACCGAAGGGTTCGTAGGTGCATTCCATCGATTCATTTCCAGACGCGGAAGCGTGACGCAATGCTGGTCAGATCAAGGCAGTAATTTTATAGGGTTTCGTAACCAATTACTGGATTACGCAAGAAGTGCTGCCACCAGACTTTCTATTCGTTGGCATCTGGGACCTCCTCTCAGTCCACATTTCAATGGCCTGGCAGAAGCTGGCGTCAAAAGTTTTAAAACTCACTTTGTACGAGTTGTCGGCGACCAGAAGTTGTCTATCATGGAGATGTCCACCCTTACCTGTCGCATAGAAGCCGTACTTAATAGTCGCCCTTTATCTCCTGCCTCTTCGGACCCACACGATCTTCAACCTCTTACCCCTGGGCATTTTTTGACACTTGAACCCCTTAATTCAGAAATTCCGGAGTCAGATTTGTCCGAGGTTCCCCTAAATCGGCTCTCGAGATGGCAACTAATCCAAAAACTACATAATGATTTTTGGAAACGGTATTCTATAGAGTATTTGCATACGCTACAACAGCGACACAAGTGGGCTGATTCGTCCCCAAATATCAAATTAAATGATTTGGTTATCATAACGAGTGATCACATCCAATCACCTTTGAAATGGCCAGTCGGTCGGGTCATCGAACTGCATCCCGGCGGAGACGGTCAAGTGCGTGTTGCGACGGTACGAACGGCTACCGGTGTTTACAAGCGGCCAGTTGTAAAACTGTGCCTCTTGCCGAATTAAAACTAATTTTAATTTTTCTACCTATTACCGGGTATTACAATAGGTTTTTTTTTTATTTTTATTTATTTTTTTTGAGTTTTTGTTTGTTTGTTTTGCCTTTTTTGGGTTTCGTTATCTCTAAATAAACTTACGATACTTATCTGTTTTCATTCATTTATATTTATCGGTCGATCATTTTTCTTATATCTATATCTGTCCGGTTGAGATTCTAAAATTGTGTGTTTTGGAGGGCAGTTATGTTAGCTCCCGCTAAATTTCGCGGTTGTTTTTAATTTTAAAACCACACAATTGGATGACGGACAGAGTACATTTTCGCGCATTTCGACATGCGCACCAACAATCAGTGAGATCCTTTTCTACCGCCTCGAGAAAATGGCGTGTTAATTTACTTTCTCCAACATTTACAAATTTCTACACTTGAAAGTGCTCGATTTTGGTGTACTGAAGCATAGAACTAGAAACTTCAGCCCTTCAGCTACGTGGTGCCATCATTAGATCCAGAAAGGGGCCCCTGG
This sequence comes from Aspidapion aeneum, assembly GCA_963576565.1. Lineage (NCBI taxonomy): Eukaryota > Metazoa > Arthropoda > Insecta > Coleoptera > Brentidae > Aspidapion > Aspidapion aeneum. The sequence continues at coordinate 70,914,020 of OY755041.1, read as the reverse complement.
TACGTGGAGAAATTGGCTGCAAACTGGTGAGTGCTTTGTTTCTGATTTCCGTTGTGTGGTACCAGCAATTAACTATGGACCTTTTGATTATTTCGTGATTTCATATCAATATATTTATGTTTGTTCGCGCTTCATTTAAATAAAATATATACAGTCCACTGCAGTTATCGTTTTTCTACCTGCGGGTAAACAACATTGACGAAGCAGTGTTCTGAGGAGTCCTATAAGGAGGAAACAGTTAACTGTCATCACTTATTGTTGTTCATTAGATATTGGACCCCCGTGAGCTTAAGCTTTCGAGCTACTCACGGAAAAAGTATGAGTGAAACAAAAACTTCTTTTTACCCGATTAGCCATGAAAACTTGTTTGATTTTTAAATTTACGGGTACTAAAATTCACGTTTGATATAATTTAACTTACCAAGTTTTTTATCTCTGGGAAATAAATTTGTACTTAATTTAGTTTAAAAACTTATTCTAAATACTCAAAATAATACTTTTAATGAATGTGACTTCATTTCTGAGCCCTGCACTTTCGTGAACTGCTATAATTTTTGACAAGTATTGATATCAACTATAACCCCTATGTTAGCTCCCGCTAAATTTCGCGGTTGTTTATATATATTTTTAAAAACACACAACTGTATGAAGGACAAAGCGCATTCCGCGTATTTGGACATGCGCACCAACAACCAGAGAGATCCTTGTCAATCGCCTAGAGAAAATGGCGTGTTAATTTCGTTCTCCAACTATTTCAAATATCTACACCTGAAAGTGCTCGATTCTTGTGTACTGAAGCATAGAACTAGAAACTTCAACCCTTCAGCTACGTGGTGACATCATTAGATCCAATCAGGGGCCCCTTGGAACGTGGAGAAAGTGGATGCAAAGAGGTGAGTGCATTTGTTCTGATTACCGTTGTGTGCCACCAATATTTTACCTATGGACGTTTTGATTATTTCGTAATTTCATATCAATATTTATGTTGGTTCGCGCTTTCACTAATTAAAATTTATACAGTTCATTGCCTTTAACGTTTTTCTAACCGTGGACTAACATAAAGTGTTCCTTCCGAGCCGAATTATTTTAAATAATAAATCCATACGACGGTATTAATAATTATTTTCACACCAAGCCAAACAAGGCGGCCGTGAATTTTCGAATCGTATTGAACGAGAGAAAGTCGTGTTCGCACCGAAGGTCGGTGTGGTGCGTGCAGGACACGTGTCTAGAGCGTGGTCATTCAGTAAACAAAGCGAGTAGGAATCAAAACAAACAAAACAAACGTTCAGTGGTGTACCATATCATTTCGATATTTAAAACAATTTTCATCAATTGCGATAAATTAGTGCATATTTTCGACAATTCGTCATTTTTCTATTTCAGAAGCATTAATTTAGCGTTAATTGTATATTTACCGACAATTTCGTCATTTCAAAGGTAAAATCATGTCTGTCAAAAAAGCCGTACAAAAACGCAAGGGTTTTTTATCTGCGATCACCGAGTGTTATGTGTTGTCAAAGACCGCGGAAAAGGATGAAAGAGCGAGAAGCGAGTTTCAAGTGAGGTATTCCGATTTGGATGAAACCTTCGATAAATGCATGCTGGCGCATAATGACGTCATTATGTTGATAGACGACTCGGACGATGAGGAGTTTAAAACGCAGGATGCGATCCTTTCAGAAGCTCGTAAATATTTTTATGCGTGTAAGGGGGTTTACTCTAAAATATTTCCGGTTGAGGCCCCATCCTTTTCGGGATCATATGTTCGACAAAACGAATCTGAAACTCCAAAACTCAAAGAGTTAGGTATTCCCATATTCCGAGGTGATAAAAAATTATGGCCAAGCTTTTTCGATCTTTTTAATAACATTATAGATCAAAATCAAAGTCTATGTAACGTTCGAAAACTTCAATATTTATTTTCATATCTCGAGGATCAGCCTTTAAAATTGATATCAGGGATTAGCTTATCTGATCAAAATTATAAAATTGCTTACGACAAATTAGTAAATAGATATCAAAACAAGCGAGACCTCGCAAATGACGCTTTAAGCTCAATTATGAACTCCACCTTAAAAAACGAGTCGGCTAAAGAATTGCGTAATTTAATTGACACCTTTTCTTAATCCCTAGAAATTTTAAAATCACTTAGCTTTGACGTTGACAGTTACGACTTTATTATTTTTTTCATTTTATTAGAAAAATTGGATATTCCAACGCGTTCAAATTTCGAAATGAGTCACGCCAATACTAATACCGAAATTCCCCCTTTTCAGTCACTTTTTCAATTTCTAGAAAAAAGATGTAAAGTTTTGGAATCACTTCCTCAATCAACAGCACCCAAAAAGGTGCCTATATATCAAAAATCAAATTCTATGCAAAATCAGTCTGGGCAAAAGCCTACCTATCAAAATTCAAATTCTATGCGAAATCAGTTTGGGCAAAAGCCTACCTATAAATCATCCAATTCACCTTTTATAGGACTGGCTGGCACCTCAACTAATTCAAGTACGGGAATAAAATGTTTCCGGTGTAATCAAGGTCACGTGCTTTCGAAATGTCAAACATTTCTTGATCTCTCACCTATCGATCGCCTATCTTTCGTCAAACAGAAAAAATTATGTCTAGCGTGTTTTCATCCCTTGCATGATGTAGATACGTGCAAATCAAAATATTCATGCAGGACTTGCAATAGTAAAATGCACTACACTTTAACTCATATCTTAGAAACTAATCAAGAGTCTGAAAGCCAAGATACTAGTCCTGTCAATCACACACCACCTGTCAATAATCTTCATGTATCATTAAATGCCTCAGGACCTTCAGGTACCTTTCTTTTATGCACCGCCATAATAGATGTTATGGACGGTTACGGAAATTTTCAACCCGTAAGGGCACTGCTTGATTCTGGATCACAGACAGGATTCATCAGTGAAAAGTGTATTCAGCGTCTTAATCTTCCTAGGCGAAGTTACACCACTGAAATATTCGGATTAAATCAGATGTCTTCTTTTACTTCCAAAGGGCTCCTTCAATGTCACATTAAGCCACAAGGACAAGTCACTCCTTTACTTAATTTCGAAGCAATTGTGGTTCCACAACTATGTTCCAATATGCCTACATTCTCTTTGAACGATAATCAGTGGAAACACTTGCAAAACCTTAAACTTGCCGACCCATCTTATTTCAAATCTAGATCTGTGGACCTGGTTATTGGTTGCGAGCTATTCGCACAGATATTCAAGGAGGGCAGGGTTCTTGGACAGGTCCTAGTAGGGCAGCCTTCAGCCCTTGAAACTATCTTTGGCTGGGTCGTCACGGGAAAGGTTGACGAAGTAGGTAGTCTTACGGAACGAACCAGTTGTTTTTTAATGAATCATTCACCTCCTTTAGAGGTCATTCTCCCTAGGTTTTGGGAAATCGAACATTTGCCTAAAAAACAAATCTTGTCAAGGGAAGAAAAACAGGCAGAATCAATTTTTACTGCTAGTGTAGTACGGCAACCGAGCGGTAGATTCATGGTAGATCTTCCGTTTAAAGATAAAATAAACCCTGACCTAGGAAATACTTATCCGCAAGCTTATCGTAGATTTTTACTTCTAGAAAATAGATTAATCAAAAATCCTGATCTGTACACTGCCTATTCACGTTTCATGCAAGACTATATCGATTCTAATCATATGAGTTTAGTTTTATCTAGTCAACCAAAGGTCGACGTATCTTGTTTTTTAGCACATCATTGCGTACTAAAGCCGGAAAGCTTAAGTACAAAATTAAGGGTAGTCTGGGATTGTTCGGCAGTCAACCCAAAAAATATTAGTCTCAATGACACATTGTTATCTGGACCGAAACTTCAAAACGATATTGCTTCTTTACTCCTTCCGTTTCGTCTTAATCCTATTGCCTACATTGCTGACATCAAACAGATGTTCCGTCAAGTCCTTATCAATCCTTATCACCGTCCTTATCAAAGGATATTGTGGAGGTTTTCTCCACAGGACCCACTTTCAGTGTGGGAACTTTCTACTGTCACTTTTGGCATGACATGCTCACCTTTTCTAGTCATGCGTACCTTAAATGAGCTGGCAGAGAGAGAAAAGGAACGTTTTCCTATGGCTAGTACTGTTCTAAAAACGGCAATCTATATCGACGATATCTTGGGAACTAGCCCTTCGCTTTCTGAAGCTCTCCCTTCAAACAGAACTCAATGATTTGTTGAAGTCGGGAGGATTTGAACTTAAAAAATGGGCATTATTGGCAACATTGCCAGAGTCCGATCGTCAAATGCCTCTCTCTTTCGACAAGGAAGAACCCCACTTTATCAAAGTTTTAGGACTTCAATGGCATCCAAAAAACGACATTTTTCTTATCAATGCCGCATGAAGGACAAACCCCCAACCAAACGATTTGTTATGTCCTTCGACTAGTTAACCTTTTTCAAAACCATTCCTATCAAAAACCCACTAAGCCGCCGGACCAAAAAGTTGTTTTTGAGAATATTGTTTTTCCTACCACCGGTGAGATGCAAAGTGCGTTACACCTTCTTATCAAACGCGTGCAAGGTTCTTGTTTTTCTGAGCTTTTTCCGCGTTATCTAAGGATAAACCAATACCGAAACCTTTGCGAAAACTTTCACCTTTTCTTGATGAGAATAATATCATTAGAGTCGGTGGCAGATTACAAAAATCTGACCTTTTGTCTTATTCTGCAAAACACCCCGTCTTACTTTCGAGTGACCATCGTTTAACTACTCTTCTTATCGAGTCCGCTCATCGACAATATCTTCATCCTGGGTTTAAAACATTACATAATCTGCTTTTACAGCAATTTTGGATATTATCTGCCAGACGGGCAATTCAAAGAACCATATCCAAGTGCTTGCAATGTTTTAGAATCAACCCTAAACCCTATAGACCGCCCATAATGAGTTCACTTCCCGCTCATCGAATCAATCAACTTAAACCTTTTTCGAGTGTAGCTATCGACTTTTGTGGACCTTTCTTTGTGATTCCTCATCGTTACCGTGGTTGTAAAGCTTTCAAATCGTATGTCTGTGTGTTTGTCTGTACGGCCACACATTGCGTGCATTTGGAATTAACCATGGAACTGTCCACCGAAGGGTTCGTAGGTGCATTCCATCGATTCATTTCCAGACGCGGAAGCGTGACGCAATGCTGGTCAGATCAAGGCAGTAATTTTATAGGGTTTCGTAACCAATTACTGGATTACGCAAGAAGTGCTGCCACCAGACTTTCTATTCGTTGGCATCTGGGACCTCCTCTCAGTCCACATTTCAATGGCCTGGCAGAAGCTGGCGTCAAAAGTTTTAAAACTCACTTTGTACGAGTTGTCGGCGACCAGAAGTTGTCTATCATGGAGATGTCCACCCTTACCTGTCGCATAGAAGCCGTACTTAATAGTCGCCCTTTATCTCCTGCCTCTTCGGACCCACACGATCTTCAACCTCTTACCCCTGGGCATTTTTTGACACTTGAACCCCTTAATTCAGAAATTCCGGAGTCAGATTTGTCCGAGGTTCCCCTAAATCGGCTCTCGAGATGGCAACTAATCCAAAAACTACATAATGATTTTTGGAAACGGTATTCTATAGAGTATTTGCATACGCTACAACAGCGACACAAGTGGGCTGATTCGTCCCCAAATATCAAATTAAATGATTTGGTTATCATAACAATTGATCACATTCAATCGCCTTTGAAATGGCCGGTCGGTCGGGTCATCGAACTGCATCCCGGCGGGGACGGTCAGGTGCGTGTTGCGACGGTACAAACGGTTACCGGGGTTTATAAGCGGCCAGTTGTAAAACTGTGCCTCTTGCCAAATTAAAAGTAATTTTAATTTTCTACCTTTTACCGGGTATTACAACAGGTTTTTTTTATTTTTAATTTTTTTGAATTTTTTGTTTGTTTGTTTTGCCTTTTTTCGGGATTTCGTTATCTCTAAATAAACTTACGATACTTATCTATTTTCATTCATTTATATTTATCGGTCGATTCTTTTTCTTATATCTATATCTGTCCGGTTGAGATTCTAAAATTGTGTGTTTTGGAGGGCAGTTATGTTATCTCCCGCTAAATTTCGCGGTTGTTTATATATATTTTTAAAAACACACAACTGTATGAAGGACAAAGCGCATTCCGCGTATTTGGACATGCGCACCAACAACCAGAGAGATCCTTGTCAATCGCCTAGAGAAAATGGCGTGTTAATTTCGTTCTCCAATTATTTCAAATATCTACACCTGAAAGTGCTCGATTTTTGTGTACTGAAGCATAGAACTAGAAACTTCAACCCTTCAGCTACGTGGTGACATCATTAGATCCAATCAGGGGCCCCTTGGAACGTGGAGAAAGTGGATGCATAGACGTGAGTGCATTTGTTCTGATTACCGTTGTGTGCCACCAATATTTTACCTATGGACGTTTTGATTATTTCGTAATTTCATATCAATATTTATGTTGGTTCGCGCTTTCACTAATTAAAATTTATACAGTTCATTGCCTTTAACGTTTTTCTAACCGTGGACTAACATAAAGTGTTCCTTCCGAGCCGAATTATTTTAAATAATAAATCCATACGACGGTATTAATAATTATTTTCACACCAAGCCAAACAAGGCGGCCGTGAATTTTCGAATCGTATTGAACGAGAGAAAGTCGTGTTCGCACCGAAGGTCGGTGTGGTGCGTGCAGGACACGTGTCTAGAGCGTGGTCATTCAGTAAACAAAGCGAGTAGGAATCAAAACAAACAAAACAAACGTTCAGTGGTGTACCATATCATTTCGATATTTAAAACAATTTTCATCAATTGCGATAAATTAGTGCATATTTTCGACAATTCGTCATTTTTCTATTTCAGAAGCATTAATTTAGCGTTAATTGTATATTTACCGACAATTTCGTCATTTCAAAGGTAAAATCATGTCTGTCAAAAAAGTCGTACAAAAACGCAAGGGTTTTTTATCTGCGATCACCGAGTGTTATGTGTTGTCAAAGACCGCGGAAAAGGATGAAAGAGCGAGAAGTGAGTTTCAAGTGAGGTATTCCGATTTGGATGAAACCTTGGATAAATGCATGCTGGCGCATAATGACGTCATTATGTTGATAGACGACTCGGACGATGAGGAGTTTAAAACGCAGGATGCGATCCTTTCAGAAGCTCGTAAATATTTTTATGCGTGTAAGGGGGTTTACTCTAAAATATTTCCGGTTGAGGCCCCATCCTTTTCGGGATCATATGTTCGACAAAACGAATCTGAAACTCCAAAACTCAAAGAGTTAGGTATTCCCATATTCCGAGGTGATAAAAAATTATGGCCAAGCTTTTTCGATCTTTTTAATAACATTATAGATCAAAATCAAAGTCTATGTAACGTTCGAAAACTTCAATATTTATTTTCATATCTCGAGGATGAGCCTTTAAAATTGATATCAGGGATTAGCTTATCTGATCAAAATTATAAAATTGCTTACGACAAATTAGTAAATAGATATCAAAACAAGCGAGACCTCGCAAATGACGCTTTAAGCTCAATTATGAACTCCACCTTAAAAAACGAGTCAGCTAAAGAATTGCGTAATTTAATTGACACCTTTTCTGAATCCCTAGAAATTTTAAAATCACTTAGCTTTGACGTTGACAGTTACGACTTTATTATTTTTTTCATTTTATTAGAAAAATTGGATATTCCAACGCGTTCAAATTTCGAAATGAGTCACGCCAATACTAATACCGAAATTCCCACTTTTCAGTCACTTTTTCAATTTCTAGAAAAAAGATGTAAAGTTTTGGAATCACTTCCTCAATCAACAGCACCCAAAAAGGTGCCATATATCAAAAATCAAATTCTATGCAAAATCAGTCTGGGCAAAAGCCTACCTATCAAAATTCAAATTCTATGCGAAATCAGTTTGGGCAAAAGCCTACCTATAAATCATCCAATTCGCCTTTTATAGGACTGGCTGGCACCTCAACTAATTCAAGTACGGGAATAAAATGTTTCCGGTGTAATCAAGGTCACGTGCTTTCGAAATGTCAAACATTTCTTGATCTCTCACCTATCGATCGCCTATCTTTCGTCAAACAGAAAAAATTATGTCTAGCGTGTTTTCATCCCTTGCATGATGTAGATACGTGCAAATCAAAATATTCATGCAGGACTTGCAATAGTAAAAGGCACTACCTTTAACTCATATCTTAGAAACTAATCAAGAGTCTGAAAGCCAAGATACTAGTCCTGTCAATCACACACCACCTGTCAATAATCTTCATGTGTCATTAAATGCCTCAGGACCTTCAGGTACCTTTCTTTTATGCACCGCCATAATAGATGTTATGGACGGTTGCGGAAATTTTCAACCCGTAAGGGCACTGCTTGATTCTGGATCACAGACAGGATTCATCAGTGAAAAGTGTATTCAGCGTCTTAATCTTCCTAGGCGAAGTTACACCACTGAAATATTCGGATTAAATCAGATGTCTTCTTTTACTTCCAAAGGGCTCCTTCAATGTCACATTAAGCCACAAGGACAAGTCACTCCTTTACTTAATTTCGAAGCAATTGTGGTTCCACAACTATGTTCCAATATGCCTACATTCTCTTTGAACGATAATCAGTGGAAACACTTGCAAAACCTTAAACTTGCCGACCCATCTTATTTCAAATCTAGACCTGTGGACCTGGTTATTGGTTGCGAGCTATTCGCACAGATATTCAAGGAGGGCAGGGTTCTTGGACAGGTAGGGCAGCCTTCAGCCCTTGAAACTATCTTTGGCTGGGTCGTCACGGGAAAGGTTGACGAAGTAGGTAGTCTTACGGAACGAACCAGTTGTTTTTTAACGAATCATTCACCTCCTTTAGAGGTCATTCTCCCTAGGTTTTGGGAAATCGAACATTTGCCTAAAAAACAAATCTTGTCAAGGGAAGAAAAACAGGCAGAATCAATTTTTACTGCTAGTGTAGTACGGCAACCGAGCGGTAGATTCATGGTAGATCTTCCGTTTAAAGATAAAATAAACCCTGACCTAGGAAATACTTATCCGCAAGCTTATCGTAGATTTTTACTTCTAGAAAATAGATTAATCAAAAATCCTGATCTGTACACTGCCTATTCAAGTTTCATGCAAGACTATATCGATTCTAATCATATGAGTTTAGTTTTATCTAGTCAACCAAAGGTCGACGTATCGTGTTTTTTAGCACATCATTGCGTACTAAAGCCGGAAAGCTTAAGTACAAAATTAAGGGTAGTCTGGGATTGTTCGGCAGTCAACCCAAAAAATATTAGTCTCAATGACACATTGTTATCTGGACCGAAACTTCAAAAGGATATTGCTTCTTTACTCCTTCCGTTTCGTCTTAATCCTATTGCCTACATTGCTGACATCAAACAGATGTTCCGTCAAGTCCTTATCAATCCTTATCACCGTCCTTATCAAAGGATATTGTGGAGGTTTTCTCCACAGGACCCACTTTCAGTGTGGGAACTTTCTACTGTCACTTTTGGCATGACATGCTCACCTTTTCTAGCCATGCGTACCTTAAATGAGCTGGCAGAGAGAGAAAAGGAACGTTTTCCTATGGCTAGTACTGTTCTAAAATCGGCAATCTATATCGACGATATTGTCAGGATAGAAAATAATGTCCTATTAAGTGAATGACACAAGTTACGTTTATAAGCAAGTGCACATTAACCCTAAACATTCTAAGGAAATGAACTTCTGTATATAGTTCAAATTGTATTAAAAGTAATAAATTGTATATAGAAGTATTATAAACAACGTGGCTAATGGGATTTCGATGATGTTTATACAGGAAATAAAACACATCTCGATATCCTATCAATGGCAAACGGTTTGTAATAAAAGCATCTCCAAAAGAGTTTAGCAGTTAGTTGTACGCTGAGAACCTAATGCCCAGGCTTAGTTAATAGTGAACAAGTAGTACTTAGTCAAGTATAAGAAGTTAAGCCTATCAAAGAAGATTTGTAGACAAGATGTATTTAAGTACAATGTAAGTAGTAAATATAAGTATTATAATAAAACCATTACACCTAACTTAAACTGTGTTCGTCACGATAAAACCCCCTCGTGACATATGGTGGAGGCGCCGCTGTCTTTTTTGAAAGACATATAGGCATATAGTGGAAAAAATGTATTTTTCAAATTATTTTTAATTTTTTTTATTTTTCTTAATTTCACTCTTTTCACTATTTGTTATTTCATTTTAATTTTTTTTTAAATTATTTTAAGGAGTATCGAAATTATTATGACGCTCCAGCCGAAACAATCGATTCCGGCATGCATTAACTAAATATTGAATATTACATTTATTTATTTTTTATAATTTTTTTTTCAATTATTTTTCTGTCATTAGAATTATTTCTCCTATATAAATACCATTTTCATAAAATTTTCAAACTAGATGGACAGAAAAAAGAATATTTTTTTTTAATAAAAAACGCAGTTTAAGTGTGGTGACATGTTACCTATTATTAGTGTATATTTTTTCGCATATTAGTTTAATTCATTTTGTCTCGACATTTTCAATTCGGTATTTTCATACGTTTTTTTTCTCTTAAAAAGATGGTTTCTATAATTAATGGGTACCCCAGCCAGAGTCACTAGAAGCGTCACAAAAAGTCTTAGTGAAGACGATAAAAATAACGTCTTCGCCTCTAGTTCGCAATCTGCGAGCAGTCCCTTTTTAAAAAGCACCAAACTCTCAAGAAGTCCTGTCAGAAAGACAGTAAATTTCGACTTATCCTTCGTCGATCCGAGTGCCGAAAATCACTCAACCCCTAAAAAAGTTTTACAAATTTCAAAACAAGATTTTAAATTATCCCGTGGGCAAAATTTATCTTTTGAAGATTCAAATAATTTAACGGTCATTTCCAATAAAACGGAAATTCCTTCGACCGAAGAAACGTTGCAAGACGAAAAAAGTCAAACCATAATTAACCAAGGGTTGAATACAAAATCTAGCTTCAATAAAAAACAGGACTCAGCCATCACCAAAATTTTTAAAATGACAAATACAACGCTAAGTGACGCTCTGACGGGTACGACCAGTAATCCGGCATCACCCAAATTTATAGACCCACCTTACTTTAACCCAGGGTTAGACTCCCCGGTGAATTTCATTACAAAATACGAAAAAGTATCTCAAGTAAATGGTTGGACCGAAACGCATAAGATAGCATATTTTAAAAATTATTTGGAAGGCGCCGCCTTCAGATGGTTTTTAGAATATAGTAGCAAAACCGAGAATGCAAATAAAACTTGGGCTCACTTAAAACAAGATTTTTTAAAAGAATTTGGGGGTGACCAACCTCTAAAAAATCTCAAAATTAAATTTAAAAATAGAAAACAGGGAAGTGCTGAGGATATTAAACAATATTATTATGATTTATTCAATATGGCGTATGAAATTGACGAAAAAATGCCATTTGACCAATTTAGAGAACATTTTGAAAGTGGGCTACATAGCTCCTATACAGAGTCATACGAATTAATAACCTCATCCGACCTGGATCACAAAAAACTAAGAGAAACAGTTTTGAAATTAAGTGCTATTAGACAAAACGTTTTAATAGACAAAATGACAAGACAAACAGAAGTTTTGACAATCGAACAAAATGAGGGAAGCTATCCTAGGCGAAACGGTCCTAATTTTTTAAGGCAAAATGGCCCAAATTACACGCGACAAAATGAAACAAACTATTTTAGGCAAAACGCGTCGAACTATCATCAAAATGGTAGAGGTAGGTCGAGGTTTCGCGAATTTAGAGGTAGATCAAACAATTATAGAGGTAATCTAAACAGGCCGATAGGTCAATATCATAATCGAAATACGGGAAATTATAATCAAAACTCAAATCATGGGTATAATAGGAGGAATTTTGGCCAAAATATAAATAATTTTGGACAAAACAACAGGAATGAACAAAGAAGGCCGCAAAATAGTCACGTAGAGTCACCCAGAAGGGATCACTCAGGAAGCAGGGATCTTCCAAATACGAGGTGTCACGACGGCAGGCCGAGATGCAACGATTGCAATAGGTGTGGGCATTATGCATGTAGCAGGGAGCGTAGCAGCGAAAGGGGACCACAAAGAAGAGTATCGTTTAGTAGAGCGAGTAGGTCGCCATCCCCAAATGTGCAAGGACGACTCAATTAGAGTGCCCCAACGGCGTCGTCCTCCAAACAGGGGCAAACAATAAAATTCTGGTAGTTAAGGGTGTCGTCAATAATTTTAAGGGGGTAGACATAGTCCTCGATACCGGCTCTGGAAAATGCATTATAGAGAAATCTCTATGTAGAGACATAGAGCCTTTAAAACAACAATTTGCTTTATCAACTGCCGGTGGAAATAAAGTAATGCCACTCGGCCTAACAGAATTTAAAATTAAAATCGGCGAAATGTGTGGTTACATTGAAGCCATAGTCGTAGAAAAATTACCAAAACCTTTAATTTTGGGAATGGACTTTTTAGAAAAAAATAACGCCCAAATTAATCTCACCGACAAGACTGTACGACTAACGAACGGTTACATAACAACAACACTTTCGTTTCACAAAGACGAAAATTATCAATTGGGCACTTATGAAAATTTTATTTTACCTTCTTTACCTTTAGTACAGGAGGAAAGCCAGGATTTAAGGGATATTTTCAAAGTAACTTGTTTAAATGATTATTTTATTATACCGAGTGAGCATACAACAATTAAATTAAAAATAGAAAAATTCGGCTCAGTTGATTTAAAAAATTTTATTTTTGAAGAGAATGACGCATTTTTAAGACCTAAAGGAACTATTTGCTCTCCCCCTGAATTTGATGACGACACTTGTACAATGCAATTAACCACCAAAAAACATAACCCAATAAAAATTTTCAAGGAATCGACCTTAGGCTACCTTAAAAAGGGGTTTAGGTACGATATAGACACCTTACCGGTCCTTAACATTGAGAGACACAATACAGGATGAAGAGAGAGTGACAATGGCGGACCACAAAATTAACCACATAAAAGATGAAAAAATTAAATCGCATTTATACAATTTATTAGAGGAGTACAGCGATGTTTTCGCAAAAAGTCCAAAATATATGGGCCAGACGGACCTTGTAGAACACGTGATTGACGTGGGTGACGCGAAACCCATACGTCAAAAGCCATATAGGGTATCTCATAAGGAAAAGGAAATTATAGACAAACAAGTAAATGAAATGCTTCAGGCAGGCGTTATAAGCGAAGCGGAGTCAGAATGGGCAAGTCCGGTGGTACTGGTGAAAAAGAAGAGTGGAGAGACGCGGTTCTGTTGCGATTTTCGCCGCGTAAATCATGTTTCACGTAGAGCTAACTACCCAATGCCAGTCATAGACGACCTTTTGACCTATTTAGGGAGGCCAAATACTTCACAACACTCGATATGTTCAGCGGATTTTGGCAAATAAAGCTTAGCGACGATTCTAAACAGTATACAGCCTTTTGTTGCCCCGGGCAAGGTGGTACATACGTTTGGAACAAGCTATGCTTTGGATTATCGGGAGCTCCTGGAACATTTCAAAGATTGGCAGATATGGTTTTTCGTGATCTAAAATGGAAAACGCTCCTGGTCTATTGTGACGACATCTGTATATTTTCAGAAACACTCTCTGACCATTTAGAAAAATTGCGCACCGTTTTTCAAAGACTACGGGATGCAGGGCTAACACTAAAACCCTCAAAATGCGAATATATAAAAGAAGAACTAGATCTGCTCGGTTATACTGTATCGAGCCAAGGCCTAAAACCCGACAAAAAGAAATTAGTTTGTATTGAAAATTTTCCAAAAATTAAAACACAAAAAAATGTCATGCAATTTTTAGGCCTTGCAAATTTTTATCGAAAATTCATAAAAAACTTTTCCGCTATAGCCAGACCGCTTCACGATTTAACCAAAAAAGACACACCTTTCTTTTGGGAAGAAAAACATCAAAAAGCATTTGAGGAGCTAAAACGAAGGCTGATCACATCACCAGTTTTAGCGCATTATCAACCCGAAAAAGAATGCGTTTTACACGTCGATGCAAGCAGGCAAGGCCTAGGCGCCATACTTTTGCAAGAGGGGGAAGACACCCATCTTCACCCCGTTGCCTATGCCAGTCGAAGTTTAACAAACGCAGAAAAAAATATGTCAATCTCAGAATTAGAGCTAGCAGGAATAATATACAGTTTAGGCTATTTTAGAACATTGGTATATGGTAAGCATGTGCGAATCGTAACCGATCATCACGCACTGTGCTGGTTAAAATCAGTTAAAGATCCCGTAGGAAGATTAGCCAGATGGGCAATAAAATTGTCAGAATTTGACTACACAATAGAACACAAAAGTGGAGCAAAACACAGAGATGCCGACTGCATGAGTAGAAATCCCGTGCTAAAACCGAGCGAAAATGAAGAGGAGCAATTAGAGGAGATACCAACGTTCATTATTGAACCCGAAGATATGGGAAAATTACAAAGAGAAGACGAAAGTTTGCGAGAGATCATAGACGGTTTACAAGATCCTGACAAAATTGGCAGTATTGGACTAAGAAAAAGAATAAAAAATTTTAGGCTTATAGACACAGTTTTACACAAAATAAATCCTAGGCCAGAAGGGCGAGAATTTTTACTAGCCATACCAAAAAATTTAGTTGGAGAGATTTTATTTGCACATCATAACGAGCCGTTAGGAGGCGCCCACCTAGGAGTGGCCAAAACAACAGAAAAAATTAAAAATCGATATTTTTGGGACCATCAACAAAAACATATCGAAGATTTTATTAAAAGATGCCCCGACTGCCAAGCCAGAAATGGACAACAGAATAGAATTCCCATAGGGCTATTACAACCTATGCCGATAGGCGTTCCTTTTGAGAGAGTGTCTATAGACCTTCTCGGGCCATTCCCATTATCAAAACAAAAAAATACAATGATTGTAGTCGCGACAGATTATGCGACAAGGTGGACCGAAACAGCGCCATTGCCGGACGGAAAAGCAAATTCTGTCGCAAAATTTATGGTCGAAAAAATAATCACAAGACACGGATCGCCCAAGTACCTAGTGAGTGACAGAGGCCAAATATTTAGATCCGAACTAATAAGAGAGATGTTAAAAATGATGTGCGTCACAAGCCAGTTTACTACGTCATACCATCCGCAGTGCAACGGACTAGTAGAAAGAATGAATAAAACTATCGCAGATATGTTATCAATGTACACAAACACGTCACATACAGACTGGGATACATTTTTACCTTTAGTGACATCAACCTATAATTGTTCAATACAAGCAACGACCCAGTACTCGCCATTTATGCTGGTCTATGGTAGGGAACCAATATTACCTATAGAAGCAAATATCATGATGAGTCCACCACCAAGTAACACGGAAGAAATCCGAAACCGGGCACTCGCAGTGCGAAATGCCGCAGCGGAAAATATAAAAAATCAGCAGCAAAAAGACAAAATTCACTATGACGCAAAACACAGACACGTAGAATATGAAGAAGGCGAGAAAGTGAAAGTTTTTACTCCCGTCAGAAAAGTAGGAAGAAGTGAAAAATTATTGCTCAGATGGTTCGGCCCATATTACGTTACACGCAGAATGTCGGATGTGGATTACGAAATAAGAAAAGGACCATCAAACAAATGCAAAAAAGAAGTGGTTCATGTCAGCAGGATGCTACCTTACTATGACCCATGGACACCGGAAGTAGTCCCAGTGACAGAAAATTAAGCTGCCCAAAAAAAAAAAAAAAAAAAAATTTTAAGGCCCTTATGGCAAGGCCCTTAGGGCAAAGCCCTTATAACAAGGCCTTGTGTCACAAATATTCCCCTGTATATAAAGACACTATTTAAAGTGAAGTGAAATAAAATAAAGGACGCTATTTTAGTGAAGTGAAAAAGACATTTTTGTTCAATGCAAAATTTAAATTTTAAAAAAAGATACCTACCTATAATTAAATTAGACTTTTATTTTTTATTTTCAGTGCAAGTATAAATAAAACAATTAAAAACCGATTAGGAGGTGTACGGTATCATGTTATTAAAACACTACACCAGATAATATAACAAAGTGTCAAGCAACGACCGCTTTGAAATCTTTACATACATAAATATAAACTGTTTGTAGGAAATATAATATCAATTGTACACGACCGACTAATTAGTGTTCACCAACCTAAGTTTAGAAAACAATTAGGTAGTAATAATAATAAATTAAATTAAATGTTGGGATAACACTCCCGCAATGTTTAAAAATAAGTTAAAAATTATTGAAATATTTAACTTATAAGTATCAACTAATTAGATAAATTGTTTTAAAAAACATTTAAGGAATATAAAAATTTTTGATTAAATTTGTTGAGACAACTCGGAGTTTGTTTAATAATATCCAAGCCGGTGTTTTTAAAAACACTTAGAAGTTTAATAGTTTTCGTTAAACATTTATATTAACCATCAAAACTTTATAAATAATTAAAGTATTTTTTTTAAATAAATTAAGATGTTGTGGAAATAAACCACAACTTTATTTTGACAACTTTTAATATTTGATATTAATAATATCCAAGCCGGTTGTTTTAAAAACACTTAGAAGTTTAATATTTTTCGTTAAACATTTATATTAACGATCAAAACATTATAAATAATTAAAGTATTTTTTTTTTAAATAAATTAAGATGTTGTGGAAATAAACCACAACTTTATTTTGATAACTCTTAATATTTTGCTAACAAGGAACAGACGGCAATAAAACAAATAAAATGCAAAATAAATATCGTAGCCAAACACTATGAATGCTATTATTTATTATTTTATTAAAGTAAATTTTAATTTTAGAAAAAGACATTTAATTTAAAAAAAAAACACATCTAATGGCATGTAAATAACATATATTTGCAAAGAATTTTTTTAGATGGAACTTCATATTGTGCATCATAGCAATTAAAGTCACAGAAGCCGAAAACAACCAATCCTACCTAGTAGAAGTCAGTGCCGGAGCATTTTGGAAGGCACTACCGCAAACTGTAGCATACGAAGCTACGATTCCGATTACATATAAAATGGACTGGTCAGAAGAGATCATGACAGAACCAGAGTTACCAAGATATATCTGCGAGTCATATGGCGACAATTGTAACTTGGTATCACACACACATGAGTTAGGGAAGGCATTCAAAAAAGAATTCGATTTGTTAAACGGTAACTGGGGCGCATCTTCGATGAGGACACAAAAATCTAAACAAAATTTAAGGCCAAAAAGGGCACTAGGCTTCATCGGAGACGCTCTAAATTGGTGTTGTGGGGTCGCGACCGAAGAAAAACTCGATATAATTTCTGAGGATGACGAAACAGTAAAAAGGCAACTTAACACAATCAGTAAAGGGCTAGGCGAAACCCTTCACAGTATCGGGGAACAGTCAAAACATTTTTCCGATTACACTACAAAAATTGGCGATACTTTTAAAGATACAGAACGTAAAATAAAATTTATCGACTCAAAAGTTTCAACTTTAAATAAAGAGGTTAAAGTAATCCTGAGGGATGAAGAAAGTTTTGCTAGCACGTCTCTGGTCAATCAGTATCAAAATTTAAGGCGAATAATATCTCTAACTCGCGCACTAAGAAAACAAAAAATTATTGAATCATGCAAAGCAAGAAAAATCCCTATTGAAATAGTCAATCCAGAGGTTCTACGAAAGGATTTAGATAATCTGGAAAAACAAATCTATTCGTCAAATCAAGGTTTGGCAATTTCAAAAGAAAAAATTTCAAAATTTTACGAACTTCAATTATGCGACTGCAGCATCACGGAAAATAAAATTTTTATTCACATTAAAATACCGATTATACAACACAGACAAAAGTGGGACCTTTATGAACTGACCACCACACCCTTCGCATGGTTCAATCAAACATGTACAATACCACACCAGGCATTGTACATCGCTGTCTCAAAAAATAATTACGGAAAAGAAGAGATTAGACAAATTTCAGGTATAGGGCTACATTTATGTAGACCTTATCACGACAAATTATGTTTTATTCCTAGGTTTTCTGCTGATAATATACAGGGACCAGAGTGCGCCAAAAAATTGTATCACGGCGCGTCTGTAGAAGAAATAAGTTCATACTGCCCGATGAATTGCCACTCGGGTAACTCGTTGATCATCTCAGAAATAAATGACATAACATACATACTTACACATCTGCAAGAAAAAACCTATCTCTCATGCGGTAGTGAAAAAACCGAGCTAAAAAACGTTTATAACAAAAAAGGAGCTTTAAAAATTAAAATCCCATGCAACTGCCAGTTAGAGTCATCCGGAGAAATTATTATCCCACAAAAATTCCCATGTAACAATAAAATCGAGACAGCGAGCATAGTTCACATTATACCTGCAGTTTGGTCAAATCTAAAATCATTTATTTTAAGACCAAAAATGCAACACATGCAACCCACATATAAAGATATGCAAGAGTGCCTTAACTCAAATTGGACACTAAATATACCTCATTTAAATTTGACGTCATCAGAGACAACATTAAAACAAATTGAAAATTCAGTAGACACTATCATACCACAAACATACGGCTTCAGCGATAAATACGGTATGGGAAGTCACGGAAATTTTCTGCTATGGAATTTTCTGCTCTCAGTGTCGACTGCATACCTATTTTTTCATCATCCGATTGTTAGTTTGGCAGCATCACCAGTTCAAGTTGCTAACGCACAAAATATTTTAAGCACAACACAGATACACTACAAATATGACATATTATTCGGTGTCACGTGCCTTGCCCTGCTTTTGTTTTTAACCTATGTAAGTATAAAACTTCTCAAAAAACATTCAAAAAAATCGGCGTCACTAAATTTAAAAGAAAATACACCCGAAATCGTAATCAACTACGGTCACACAAAGTTTCAAATCGAATTGAAAGAACAAAAAGATTTATTCTCCCTTCAAATCGGCGAAAAAGTTAATGCAAACATTGTCAATTGTGGCTCCGGCGAATAAAAAATTCGTCGTATAATTAAATGCCGGTATATTTTATTTATACACGTGCTCAATGTAAGTATAAAAACCGCATAGATTACATAACCGTATACTATGCCGGTAGTTTTGTATAATAAATAATTTTTATAAATGTTTACGACCTGCACTGCGCGTCGTAGTCCGCAAATGGAAGAACTCATTTTTACCGTGATATTTCATGTCAAAGTCTACGCGAAAAGATTATTGAAGAAATATTATAGTAAATGATAGGAGCTAACCCATTTGCCGACAAGCTAATTGCCACATAGAAGAGATCGCCAAGTATAATTGTATATTATTACAATGTTAATAATTTTTATGAATCACAGGAGTGAGATTGAGAGATGTAAGGGGAATAAATTATAATGAAGGGCGTATACCATAGAAAAAATAAATGTATGACATACATATTTTAAACTTAGTTAAATAATTTCTATAATGTCTTAAAAGGTGCAAAACGCACACATTGTTTTGAATGTATAATAAAACAAATTGTGGAATGTATAAACAAAGGTGTATTAAATTAAACATATTTTTTCGAATGTTATCAAATGATATAAGTTTAAGCAGGCTAAATAAGCAGGGTTGCCAGGGTATAAATAATTCTAAAATGAACCGAGAACAATTAAATAATTATTTTTTTCTCATTTTTGTAATTTTTGTCTCTTTTCAATGTACACATATGCAAATATTTATTATGTCCTAACATCGTTTGTACATTAATTTTGTAGATCCACCTATTCTACTCGTTCCCAACATGAAGAAAGAAGACATGGAAGAACGATGACAACCTGACATAACCAAGACGTCACAAAAGGCCTAGCAAAGCGGCCAAAAAGATCAACCAAAGTAATGCAAAAGACGAAAAAGTGGTGAGCAGGGCCGATTAGCACTGGTGTACAGCAGACAAATCGCCATAGAGCCAACCCACCAAGTAGTCAACCCAGACAGAGCTAACAGCCGATACCACAAGGCAACAGCCGATAACACAAGGCAACAGCCGATACCACAAGGCAACAGCCGATAGCACAAGGCAACAGCCGATAACACAAGGCAACAGCCGATACCACAAGGCAACAGCCGATAACACAAGGCAACAGCCGATACCACAAGGCAACAGTCGATACCACAAGGCAAGACAGCTACCCAGAGCGCAGCATGAAAAAACCGGGGGGAGCCAACTCTAAACCCCCGCCAGTCGTGCCGCCAAATCAAACACTACGAACAGAAAAAAGGACCTACCATCCAGGTCTTCCTGAGGGAATGGACCGCACAAGTCAAAACGAGATAAGGACAGTTGGCAACAAAGCGAGATCTGAACATTTTCAAGGCAGCGTGCAAGACCCACAAATTCGTCACGGCAACACTGCGGTTGATACTTCTTTATAAACCTACATTGGACTAGGTTGCGTCACCTGAAGAATGCAAAACAATCGGAACGAGTAGATGGGAATGGAATTATTTTAGTTAATTAGTTTTATAATTTATTAGGTACAGACGACTGTTATATATTTTTTTTTTTGAAAAATAGTTTAGTAGACAATCTGTGGGGACAGATTTTTTTTAAAGCAAGGGGGATGTGTCAGGATAGAAAATAATGTCCTATTAAGTGAATGACACAAGTTACGTTTATAAGCAAGTGCACATTAACCCTAAACATTCTAAGGAAATGAACTTCTGTATATAGTTCAAATTGTATTAAAAGTAATAAATTGTATATAGAAGTATTATAAACAACGTGGCTAATGGGATTTCGATGATGTTTATACAGGAAACAAAACACATCTCGATATCCTATCAATGGCAAACGGTTTGTAATAAAAGCATCTCCAAAAGAGTTTAGCAGTTAGTTGTACGCTGAGAACCTAACGCCCAGGCTTAGTTAATAGTGAACAAGTAGTACTTAGTCAAGTATAAGAAGTTAAGCCTATCAAAGAAGATTTGTAGACAAGATGTATTTAAGTACAATGTAAGTAGTAAATATAAGTATTATAATAAAACCATTACACCTAACTTAAACTGTGTTCGTCACGATAAAACCCCCTCGTGACAATATCTTGGGAACTAGCCCTTCGCTTTCTGAAGCTCTCTCCCTTCAAACAGAACTCAATGATTTGTTGAAGTCGGGAGGATTTGAACTTAAAAAATGGGCAAGCAATTGTCCTGAGTTATTGGCAACATTGCCAGAGTCCGATCGTCAAATGCCTCTCTCTTTCGACAAGGAGGAACCCCACTTTATCAAAGTTTTAGGACTTCAATGGCATCCAAAAAACGACATTTTTTCTTATCAATGCCGAATGAAGGACAAACCCCCAACCAAACGTTCTATTTTATCTATCATAGGGACAATCTTCGATCCCTTAGGTTTTCTTTGTCCCTTGTTGCTACAAGCAAAATTTATTTTGCAACAGTTGTTGGTTCGTCCCGCCTTCCTTTTTGTAAATATGTTCTTTTTACTATAATTTACCAAATTGGTTCGAATTAGGCTATTTGGTGATTCACTAGAGCATTTTCTATTTTTTGTTTATTTAGTATTAATTAACTAATTAAGTACTTAAAATTACTGGGTTATTTGCATTTGAAACTCCCGCGGTTTTAGAGGCAAATATTACAATTTGCTATAATTAATTTACTTTACATAAAATGCATTTTGAATTACTAAGGTTCCTAGTTCCTTTAATATGGACCTTCGTAATCTCATTCCTTCCTACTTATTCCTTTTCTCCTACGCCTATGGATTAACGACGCCACTGGGCGCCATGTGGGAGAATGAACGCAGCAGCGATACCTGCTGCCGCATCACAGAGAACCGTTTCGTCTTCGAACCAGTATACACGCGTGTTAGCGACTCTCCTACCACATGAATGTGGGGTGCAAAAACTACGGTTTAACAGCGCGTCCTCCCATGAGTTCCACTTCCTGTATAAAAATGGTAAGTGAAAATGCATTATTTTTACCTTACATACATTTGTTTATTGCTACACTAACCTAGAAGGTAAACTAGACCATTTCAGAATCCCTTGTACCAGCTTAGCCTATGACCTTATTCCCTTAAAATTACAGTCCACGCCTGACACCGTTAAATTCCAGACAACTCTCCTTTCTGGACCACCAGGGAGCCCCATTTTTGATCCTTAGCGACCCGGATTTCTGGAATCGTTTTTTTGCCTTTTTAGGTTAGTTTTTTTTTACTGGTTTCAAATGCAAGAAAAACCCTTGTTTTTCCTAAATGCCTTTTTTACTGGTTTCAAATGCAAGAAAAACCCTTGTTTTTCTTACATGCCTACTTTAGAAAACCCCTAGGTTTCTAAAATACATTTTGCGATTTTTTTTTGTGTAAAAACAAATGCAAGAAAAACCCTTGTTTTTCTTACATGCCTACTTTAGAAAACCCCTAGGTTTCTAAAATACATTTTGCGATTTTTTTTGTGTAAAAATTAAATATTTTTAACAATAAATTTAGCCTTTTCATGCGAAAAACCAAACACAGATAAAATCTGTAAACTACTATGCTTTTTTTTTGTTTCGAATAAATCAAGTTTTTTCGTTTCTTTTTTGTAAAAAAAAAAAAAAACCGTATGGAATTTGGGTGTTTTTTTGTTTGTCACTGGAAATAGTTTAAAATAGTGTCTGCAAAGTGCTATTATTTTAGCCGTTGTGCCTTCACATTTGTGGATTGCTATAATTATATCCAATTTGCTCGAAAAAAATCTCCAAATTGCCATATTCATTTTTGCTTATTGCAAATTGCTATGACTATATCCGATTGCGGATGCTTTACTATATTCGTTTTTGCGTAAAAATTGCTATGAATATATCTATTTCTAATTTACTATTATAATATCTGTCTGCAAATGGCTATGATTGTATCCATTTTTTGCGTGCATAATAAATTTTGAAGGAAATTTAATTCTTAACTTGAGAATTTGTTTTCGTGTAAAGGCAGATAAATAGTTTTACCAAATTAAATGCTTTTGATTTGTAGGTATTTATTTTTAAATTTAATACATAGTAGGTACCTACTTATTTGAATTCGCGAGGCGAAGATAAAAAAACTTATACACAAGTTTTTTTGTTATCATTAGTTTGCATCGGGTATTTTCTTTACTTTTGTGCGCTTATAGTTTGATTATTGTGATTGAACGTAGGACATTAATATTTATACAGGGTGTCCAAATTTTGATTTTTTTTCAGTTTACCTAATTTTTGTCAATTATTTTTTGGATTTTTTTTTTAAATCATGTCTAGTTCGGATAAAATTTTAAAGGCTAAAGCCTTGCGCTATAGTGCGATTTCACAGCTAAATTTGATCATTGAATCCGCGACCCTCGCAAAAAATGACCCTGCCTATCACAGCGGCTTTAAAGTCAAATTTCGGACATTGTCAAAAATCAAAAAAGATTTTGAAAAGCACCATAATACTTTGTTGACGTTGGTAGCCTCTGATGAGGATCGCTTAGTAGTAGAAAACAAAGTGTTTATGGACTTTTGCAAACGCTGTGACGAGATTTCCACTATATTTTACGAACTTTTCGAACTACCCTTTGAAGATGGAGGGCTTTTGAGCAGTACGATAAATCCCATGGGCAGTCCCTGTGCCTCCACAGACCAGCATGGTTTACTGCCTAGGATAAAAATACCTCTTTTTCAAGGGGAATTTAAGGAGTTTCCAACCTTTTTGCAAGCCTTTAATGCTACCGTGCACAATAATAGGTCGCTGGGAAACTTTGAAAAATTCAATTTGCTTTTTTCTAATTTAAAGGGCCCTGCCCTGGATGTCATTTCTGACATTCCTATCCTTGCTGAAAATTATTTAAATGCCTACCACACCTTGGTGGATAGGTATACAAATAAACGATTACAAGCTTACCTTCACTGGAAGGCAATTGAAGGCTTCTCTCCTCTTACTAAAGAGAATGCTACGAATTTGAGGAATTTGCTTGATTGTTTTTCGAAAAACTTAAGTGCTTTAAAAGTCATGGGTTTTAAAACGGAGTTTTGGGATTATATTATGGCACAAATGCTCTTGGATAGGTTGGACCCAACCACGCGCAAGGCATTTGAGCATAATTATTGCTCCAATGAGATCCCCTCTTATGATAAAATTCGTGCTTTTGTTTCTAGCCATTGCATTGCGTTGGAACAAATACAACAAACTCAAGATTACTTAAAAAATAAAGATTTGTCAATTTCAAGTCAGAAAAATCAAGCAAAGTTTCAAAATCGATCTGCTTTGTTTGCTAATACTCAGAGAGCCTCCAAAAATGCCTCCCAGTCTCCAAATGGCCAAAGTGGCTTAAATAATACTCCAAACCCTCAAAATTTTTGTTTTCTCTGTAAAAGTGGCGATCATATAATATACAGATGTCCTAATTTTTTGGCGAAAACTCCCCAGCAACGTTTTGAGATTGTTAAACAACATAAAGCGTGTGTCAACTGTTTGGCCTCAAAGCATAATTTACCCCAGCAATGCAAATCAGAAAAAAGATGTTTACATTGTGGCCAATTTCATCACAGTCTCTTACATTTTTTTCCTATTAATTCTACACCTAGTTCTGCGAGTAGCCCCTCTACTTCTGCAGTGCAACCCCCGAGGAGCCCCGTGGCTACCGAATTTAATAGAACCACTAACACCATTGTTACTGGTATGTCTTTAAATGATCGCGAAGTACTTCTCTGTACCGCTTTAATACAAATACAGGATGTTTTTCAAAATTGGCACACAGTGCGCGCCATCTGTGACTCTGGTGCTCAATCTTCATTTATATCTAAGTCATGTGCTGATAGTTTGGGCCTTCCTAAATTTAATATCGCCATGACTCTACAAAGCTTAGATCGAATGACAACTTCGGCAAAATCTGGAATTAATTGCAATATATCCTCTTTGCGTGATAATAATTTTGTTTTTAATTTTGATGCGATAATACTCGATAAAATTTGTAGTGATTTACCTCATTCCTCATTTTCGATTAAAAGTTTTCCTTTTCTCGCCAACTTAGAACTAGCTGACCCAGGCTTTAATAAAAGCGATAAAATTGATTTATTGTTGGGCGGCGATGTGTACCCTTACATTTTGCTAGATGGTCGTTTGTCTACGGGACCCAACAACCCCGTCTGCATTAATACTATTTTTGGTTGGGGAATAATGGGCAATCTTTCACTTTCACCTTCAACTACAAATCAAATTAAAACATTTTTTACTACGTCAATGAACGATTCTTTTGTCAATTTAGATAAAAATCTACAACGATTTTGGCAAATAGATGACATACCTAATGTCAAGGCCATTGACCCCGAAGATGAGTTTTGCGAAAATTATTTTTTGAAAACTACCTCAAAAAATGAGGAGGGGAGATATATTGTATCTTTA
This sequence comes from Aspidapion aeneum, assembly GCA_963576565.1. Lineage (NCBI taxonomy): Eukaryota > Metazoa > Arthropoda > Insecta > Coleoptera > Brentidae > Aspidapion > Aspidapion aeneum. Next base: position 70,888,562 of record OY755041.1, on the reverse strand, counting down.
CCATTTAAAGTTACTGCTCCAGATTTTGGCGACACTCGATCCATTGCCGTACGTCGTTTTTTCTCCCTTGAGAAGAAATTGCTACAAAACCCTGATTTTTATGCTGCCTACAGCTCTGTTTTACAAGATTATTTAGATAATAATCATATGCAACCGGTTTCTGCACCTTTGCCGACCGAAATTTCAAATCATTTTTATATTGCACACCATGCGGTGTTTAAAAAAGATTCTACTAGCACCCCCCTGAGGGTGGTTTTTGATGCGAGCATGCACGCCCCTGGCAAAATCTCGCTCAACAACGCTGTTTATACTGGGCCCCCTTTACAAAGGGACTTACAAAAAATTTTATTACTTTATCGTTTGCATAAATTTTGCTTTTGTTGCGACATCCGTCAAATGTACTGGATGATTTTAGTTGACCCTAGTCAAACTAATTTTCAAAGAATAGGTTGGAGGTTTGATCCTAACCAGCCTATTCAAGACTTCGAAATAAATAGAGTTTTATTCGGGGTCTCTTGTAGCCCCTTTTTGGCTATCAGAACTTTGCTGCAACTTGCTAGAGAGCATGAGGACCTTCCTCTTGCCTCAAAAATCATTGAGGAGGCAGTTTTTGTCGATGATGTGATTTCGGGAAGTGATGACTTTTTTAAGGCCACTGAGATGAAAAATCAATTAATCGAGCTACTTAGCCGAGGTGGATTCGAATTGCGTAAATGGGCGAGCAATTGTCCCGAGTTACTATCCGATCTTCCTGAGTCACACATTTCGATGAAGGCTCTTTCTCTCGATTTAGATGCTGAAAATTCAACGTTGAAAATTCTCGGTTTAAATTGGAACCCTCATACTGATGAATTTTTTTATACTTTCGACTGTTCTCTCCAAACATGCACTAAAAGAACAATTTTAAGTAATTTGGCCCGCATTTACGACCCTCTGTCTTTTTTGGCGCCAATAGTTTTAATTTTAAAATTAATTGTTCAATACTGCTGGGCAGAAGACTTAAACTGGGACGACCCTGTCAGTCCGGAAATTGTTTTTAAATGGGAAAAATTTAAAAATGAATTAAAGTTTTTGCATCCTGTTAAAATTCCTCGTCAAATAATTTTGCCTAATGCTAGTCAAATCCAGCTAGTAGGATTTTGCGATAGTTCAGAACGGGCCTATTGTGCTGTCGCTTATATTCGAATTTTTTATTCTGATGGAAACATTAAAGTTTTTTTTGTTTGTAGTAAATCTAGAGTCGCACCGTTGCGTCGTAAACTAACTTTACCAAGACTAGAGCTTTTAGGAGCTGTTTTGTTGGCTAAATTAATGGATTTTTTACTAGAAACGTTCTCGGAAAAAATTAAATTTGATAAAATTCTTGCTTTTACTGATAGCACAGTGACCTTATCTTGGATTCAGGGATCTCCTCACAAATTTAAAACATTTGTTTCGAATAGAACTGCCTATATACAAGGAAGAATTAGCCCTGAGTTTTGGCATTATGTTCCTACTGAACAAAATCCTGCTGACTGCGGTACTAGGGAAATGTATCCCTCTGATTTACAAAGATTTTAATTTTGGTTAGAAGGGCCTTCCTTTCTAGACCAACCTACAAATACTTGGGATTTTATGACAGTTACTTACGATGGGAATGCAGTTTTGGAAGAACAGCGAAAAAATATTTTTAACGTTTTTACTTGCGAACAAACAGTTGAATATTATGTAAACAACTTGTTTGAAAAATACAGTTCTCTTTTTAAAATTAAGAGAATAGTTGCTTACTTTTTGCGAGGGTTACAAAAGTTTAAAAATCCCTCATACAATTTTGCTACTGATTACCTTACAAATCAGGATTACTACAAAAGCTTACTTTTTATTTCGAAATGCGTACAATCTTTTTCTTTCCAAAAAGAAATTGAATTACTAAAAGATAAGAAACAGCTTCCAAAAGCTTTTCAAAAATTATGTCCATTTTTGCATAATGAAAGCTACGATTTGCTTCGTGTTGGAGGCCGTTTATGCCATTCAAATTTATCATACGATGGAAAATTTCCAATTCTTTTGCCTTCTAGTGCAGAATTCACTGAATTACTGATTTTAGATTTGCATCGCAGCAATCTTCATTGTGGTATACAGACCACAACTTTTTTACTAATGCAAAACTTCTGGGTATTGTCTGCTAAAAAGGTAGTGAGAAAAGTTTTAAGTTCTTGCCATACTTGCTGGAAAACTAAACCTAACTCCCTTCAACCCCCTATGGGTAACCTACCGAAATTTAGAGTTTCCGAAGCAAAGGTGTTCGAAAATGTAGGTATAGATTTTTGTGGTCCGTTCACGATTACTCTTGGTCGGACCAGAGGTGCAAAAACCATGAAAGCATATGTCTGTTTATTTATCTGTTGCGCTGTTAAAGCCGTGCATTTAGAGTTAGTCTCTGATATGACATCAGAAGCCTTTCTGGCTGCTCTGCGCCGCTTCATAGCTAGAAGAGGACTATGCTCAAAGATCTCTTCAGACTGCGGGACCAACTTCGTGGCCTCTGAAAAATACTTGCGACAAATTTTTTCTGATTGCGTGAAGGGGGAAGGTATAGTTTGGTCTTTTAACCCACCTGCTGCTCCCCACATGGGAGGCATTTGGGAATCAAACATTAAATCTTTAAAGACTCATCTTCACAGGGTAGTTGGAAATCAAATACTCACCTATGAGGAATTAAATACGGTTTTAACCCAAGTTGAAGCCATAATGAACTCACGTCCTTTATGTGCCTTAAGCACCGATCCTACTGATCTGGCGGTCTTGACTCCTAATAATTTTTTAAATTTGAGGCCTCCAGGTACAATACCCGATCCAAACTACTGCGATATTGCGTTAAACAGGCTGTCCAGGTGGCAACTGTTGCAGAGAATGCACCGCGATTTTTGGATTCGCTGGCATCGCGAATATTTGCACACTTTGCAACAGCGAGCCAAATGGCACCAACCTCTTGCTTCCATTGATATTGGTACTATGGTACTGATCAAAGATGAAAATTCCACTCCATTGGATTGGCCCCTAGGCCGCATTGAAGACCTTATTAAAGGTTCTGATAATGTTCCACGGGTTGCTATTGTAAAGACTACTAAAGGTACCTACAAACGGCCTTTGGTAAAACTATGCGCCCTGCCTACAAATTAAACTCTCTGAAATGCCCCTGGGCATTCTCAGGGGGGTGGGAAATGGTTCGTCCCGCCTTCCTTTTTGTAAATATGTTCTTTTTACTATAATTTACCAAATTGGTTCGAATTAGGCTATTTGGTGATTCACTAGAGCATTTTCTATTTTTTGTTTATTTAGTATTAATTAACTAATTAAGTACTTAAAATTACTGGGTTATTTGCATTTGAAACTCCCGCGGTTTTAGAGGCAAATATTACAATTTGCTATAATTAATTTACTTTACATAAAATGCATTTTGAATTACTAAGGTTCCTAGTTCCTTTAATATGGACCTTCGTAATCTCATTCCTTCCTACTTATTCCTTTTCTCCTACGCCTATGGATTAACGACGCCACTGGGCGCCATGTGGGAGAATGAACGCAGCAGCGATACCTGCTGCCGCATCACAGAGAACCGTTTCGTCTTCGAACCAGTATACACGCGTGTTAGCGACTCTCCTACCACATGAATGTGGGGTGCAAAAACTACGGTTTAACAGCGCGTCCTCCCATGAGTTCCACTTCCTGTATAAAAATGGTAAGTGAAAATGCATTATTTTTACCTTACATACATTTGTTTATTGCTACACTAACCTAGAAGGTAAACTAGACCATTTCAGAATCCCTTGTACCAGCTTAGCCTATGACCTTATTCCCTTAAAATTACAGTCCACGCCTGACACCGTTAAATTCCAGACAACTCTCCTTTCTGGACCACCAGGGAGCCCCAGTTGTGGATATCAAAAATAGGCTGAGACGAAGAACCAGATTCTTCTATCATCGACTCTTGGAACAAACTTCGTTCTTAATTCCCGCTTCTTTCCAATTTTCAATTACCCCGACAAATCAAACTGTCAAAAACCAATACCTGTCAAATCATCGGCTTCTGTGACGCTTCAATTCGAGGCTACGCAGGCGTCGTATATTTTCGTGTAGAAGAGGAAAACAATATATCTGTTTCTTTCATATCTGCAAAATCTAGGGTCGCGCCTATAAAGTCACAAACTTTGGCTAGGCTGGAACTCCTAGGCGCTTTTCTTTTAAGCGAATTAATTGACTTCGTTTTATCTAGCTATGAAGGAAAAATAACTTTTACAAATATCGTTACTTTCTGCGATTCGCAAGTCGTATTGCACTGGCTTTCATCCCCTCCTAATCGCTGGCAAACCTTTGTTGGAAATCGAGTCAGTAGAATCCAAGAAATCATTCCCTCAAACTCGTGGCGCTACATTCCTTCTGCTTTGAATGCAGCCGATATTGCGTCACGAGGGGCCACCCCTTCACAGCTCATGTCACATGACATGTGGTGGAACGCACCGTCGTTTTTGTGGTCACCCGAAAACGAATGGCCTGATTTTCATAAACCAAAAATGCCGATTGATTTCGGAGATATTAATCTGGAGGAAAAGCCAAAAGTCTGTTGCAATGCGATAATTGATGTCAACTTCTTAGATCAGCTTCTTATCAAATATTCCTCTATATCAAAAATTAAACGTATCATTTGTTATGTCCTTCGACTAGTTAACCTTTTTCAAAACCATTCCTATCAAAAACCCACTAAGCCGCCGGACCAAAAAGTTATTTTTGAGAATATTGTTTTTCCTACCACCGGTGAGATGCAAAGTGCGTTACACCTTCTTATCAAACGCGTGCAAGGTTCTTGTTTTTCTGAGCTTTTTTCCGCGTTATCTAAGGATAAACCAATACCGAAACCTTTGCGAAAACTTTCACCTTTTCTTGATGAGAATAATATCATTAGAGTCGGTGGCAGATTACAAAAATCTGACCTTTTGTCTTATTCTGCAAAACACCCCGTCTTACTTTCGAGTGACCATCGTTTAACTACTCTTCTTATCGAGTCCGCTCATCGACAATATCTTCATCCTGGGTTTATAACATTACATAATCTGCTTTTACAGCAATTTTGGATATTATCTGCCAGACGGGCAATTCAAAGAACCATATCCAAGTGCTTGCAATGTTTTAGAATCAACCCTAAACCCTATAGACCGCCCATAATGAGTTCACTTCCCGCTCATCGAATCAATCAACTTAAACCTTTTTCGAGTGTAGCTATCGACTTTTGTGGACCTTTCTTTGTGATTCCTCATCGTTACCGTGGTTGTAAAGCTTTCAAATCGTATGTCTGTGTGTTTGTCTATACGGCCACACATTGCGTGCATTTGGAATTAACCATGGAACTGTCCACCGAAGGGTTCGTAGGTGCATTCCATCGATTCATTTCCAGACGCGGAAGCGTGACGCAATGCTGGTCAGATCAAGGCAGTAATTTTATAGGGTTTCGTAACCAATTACTGGATTACGCAAGAAGTGCTGCCACCAGACTTTCTATTCGTTGGCATCTGGGACCTCCTCTCAGTCCACATTTCAATGGCCTGGCAGAAGCTGGCGTCAAAAGTTTTAAAACTCACTTTGTACGAGTTGTCGGCGACCAGAAGTTGTCTATCATGGAGATGTCCACCCTTACCTGTCGCATAGAAGCCGTACTTAATAGTCGCCCTTTATCTCCTGCCTCTTCAGACCCACACGATCTTCAACCTCTTACCCCTGGGCATTTTTTGACACTTGAACCCCTTAATTCAGAAATTCCGGAGTCAGATTTGTCCGAGGTTCCCCTAAATCGGCTCTCGAGATGGCAACTAATCCAAAAACTACAAAATGATTTTTGGAAACGGTATTCTATAGAGTATTTGCATACGCTACAATAGCGACACAAGTGGGCTGATTCGTCTCCAAATATCAAATTAAATGATTTGGTTATCATAACAAGTGATCACATTCAATCGCCTTTGAAATGGCCGGTCGGTCGGGTCATCGAACTGCATCCCGGCGGGGACGGTCAGGTGCGTGTTGCGACGGTACAAACGGTTACCGGGGTTTATAAGCGGCCAGTTTTAAAACTGTGCCTCTTGCCAAATTAAAAGTAATTTTAATTTTCTACCTTTTACCGGGTATTACAATAGGTTTTTTTTATTTTTAATTTTTTTGAATTTTTTGTTTGTTTGTTTTGCCTTTTTTCGGGATTTCGTTATCTCTAAATAAACTTACGATACTTATCTATTTTCATTCATTTATATTTATCGGTCGATTCTTTTTCTTATATCTATATCTGTCCGGTTGAGATTCTAAAATTGTGTGTTTTGGAGGGCAGTTATGTTAGCTCCCGCTAAATTTCGCGGTTGTTTATATATATTTTTAAAAACACACAACTATATGAAGGACAAAGCGCATTCCGCGTATTTGGACATGCGCACCAACAACCAGAGAGATCCTTGTCAATCGCCTAGAGAAAATGGCGTGTTAATTTCTTTCTCCAACTATTTCAAATATCTACACCTGAAAGTGCTCGATTTTTGTGTACTGAAGCATAGAACTAGAAACTTCAACCCTTCAGCTACGTGGTGACATCATTAGATCCAATCAGGGGCCCCCTGGAACGTGGAGAAAGTGGATGCAAAGAGGTGAGTGCATTTGTTCTGATTACCGTTGTGTGCCACCAATATTTTACCTATGGACGTTTTGATTATTTCGTAATTTCATATCAATATTTATGTTGGTTCGCGCTTTCACTAATTAAAATTTATACAATCCATTGCCTTTAACGTTTTTCTAACCGTGGACTAACACCCCTATTTGATTTGCATGTGTCAATCAGCCCCCATCAATGTGAGACAACCTGCCCCAAAACACGAAATTAGCCCCCACAAAAAATATTAAAACAATGTTGATATATATGTACAATACAAGTACACATTTTGAGATTCCCTACAAATGCACTTTTGCTGTTTTAAAAAACAATTGCTCATGATTCTCTTTTGACATTTTGGAGCCTGCTGAAGTTAGGTAGACATAGAGTTAGTATTCTCGCGAATTTTCGACGCCGATTCGTGAGCGTATTTATTAAGTTAGATTTATTTCTTTTGCCGATGTGACAACCAACTTATGAGACAACGAGCCCCGGTCTTCCCTAACTATATACAAAGTGTCCCATAACGTAGAGGCCATCGTGCAGCAGATGATAGTTTATATAACATGGGGGTCTACACACATCTGTTTTTAAGATTTAGGATTTTTAAAGTTAGAGGAGTGGGGGAAAAAAGGTTTAACAAAAAAAATCTGTCACAGCCAGCTTAGCCAACTGTGATTCAAAAATGTGGTATTACTTTTTTTGATAAAATTACAAGTTGAGGAGATACAGGCTGTCAAAATAACCTCCAAAAATGCATAAAAAAATAATAATTAAAAAAAATAAAAAATTTAGTTTACTTATTCTTTTAAAAAATATTAATAATAAATATTATGTCTTGCTAGAGACTTGCTTTTATTAACAAAAAATATTTAAAAAAACATTGCGTTTAATATGGCATTTATAAAGGTTTATACCAAAAAAAAATTGACCGACTAATTTTTTCCAAATTAATTTTTATTTCAATTTATTATTCTTGTTCTAATACACGACTTTACCCAATTTCATATTTGTAACTCAACAAAGAAATAGTTTTTATAACTTAACTTTTTTGTTAGACATGACCTCCTCTATCACCTGTTGGCCTATGGTCCCTAAGTTATAGAACACCCTGTATATGAGGAATATAAATAAATTCACATCTTGGGTTTATTTTAAAAAGCTTAGTGGTTCGTTTCAAAAATATACCAAACATTTAGGTCTATAATTTTCCCAATTTTATATATACATATACAAACCAATTATTGTCCTAAATAAAGCTATACACATTTGGACAGGCTGTCTATCACCGGGTCATCCAATTGGCAAAATTTAAAATAATAACTATATATTTTAAAACAATCCATATGCCGAACAGTGGGCCAGCATTATTGTGCGTCGATCCAACATTTGGGGCGTAAAATTCAACTAAAACAAAAGAAACAATAAAGCGGATATAAACAATAAAATAATAAATTATACCTAAATTAAAAAAAATATATTTGGTGCCGCATTTGTTTGTTTATTGATTTACCTGTTTCTTTTAAAAACAGGTAAATCGGTTACGATCGAAATACCGATGAAGCGTAAAAAATTGGGCTCCCTCTATCTAGATTTTAAAGAGATAAACTATCAAAAATATTTTTTAATAAAAAAACAATCAATCAATTGGTGAACTTTATAAGTCACCGTTTTGATTTGTGCGCCGTGAACTTGAACCTGGGAGCAAAATGACCCCTGAGCGTCCACAAAATTGGGGTACAAAGAAGTTTAGGAGTTTGGAACGTTATAACAGTAGAAGTCGGAAGTTACAAAATGAGTAAGTGCTAAATCTACTAGTCAAATTAAAAAGTGTTTAGAAAATGTTTTCCTTTTTGGTTACAGTATGACATTTATTTTAAAATTTACCATATGCGGGGGGAGATAAAAGTGATGTTTTTAAAGGAAACACCATATATATTTTTACAGGTATGAATAAGGCCTAAAATCTTCTTTATAAAACTATAACATACTTTATACAAGACATAACCATTTAAAATTTTTACAATTATTTAAAAAATTTGGTAGCACTCCTAGTATAATTTCAACTTTTACTGATTTCAATGGGCATATATGATGTCTATAACATCTAAAAATGACATTTGACCATCCAAATTGTTTTGATTTTCTCACAACCTGTCACATATAACTTAAAAGAGTGGTATATACCAGGGGTGCCGAGTGGTACTTTTTTTTATTATTAAAAAAGAAGTGCTTATATCTCATAAACTATTGTTGACAGCTATAAAGTATGTTATTATTTAAGAAAGAAAATTTTAAGCCCTATTCATAATATGAATGTAAAAATATATAGGGTGTTTCCTTTAAAAAAAAGTTACTTTTACCTGCCACTTGTATATGGAAACTGCCAAAATAAATATCATACCGTAAACAAAAAGGAAAACATTTGCAGATCTCTTTTTAATTTTTTCCTTTAGGACAAAAATTCTGGAAAAATTGGACGGTAGAAATATAATGAAACACCCTGTACAGGGTGTCTCAAATTCGATGTTTTTGGGGGGTTTAGGGTATTTCTAGGGGGGAAGAAAAAAACTGTCCCCCCTTTACGATGCTCAAAATTCAAGCGAAGCTGAAAGGTGAAAACCATATTTAGTAAGCCATAAGTCTGTATTTTGGGAGGGGGTCTATAACTTTTTTATTTATGAAAATTTTGTTTTTGTGTAAATTTTGTTTCTTTTTTTGGGGTATTTTTTGAGATATGTGAGAAAATAGGGTAATTTCATATCAAATTAACCAGAGGTTTGGCAGACCATTTCACCGATTTTAATAAAATTTGGTACACATATTCTCTATATGGGTGGGATCAAAATTCCAAAATATTTTCTTTTCTGATTGGTAGTTTTTTTTAAATTAATTTTCAAAAATCAAAAAATTAACCCATTTTGGTCTAACACAGCTTCACAAAAATTAAAATATCTTGAGGACCACTTACCGCAGATTAATAAGATATAGCTCTTTGTAAAGACAATTTAAATACCTTTCCAACTATTTGTCACATGACCTACTATATTTCCATCTGTTTTTTTTTTTAATTTAAAAAAAAAACATTTTTTTATTTTTTTCAAAAAAGTTATTTTTGATTTTTTTCAAAAAAAAGTATTTTTTTATCAAGGCTTTAGGAAAATATGTGCCAAATTTCAAAATGGAGAAATTATGGCTTCATGGTTAAAAAAAATAAAAACCAAATAAAAGTAACAAAAAATCTGAACAAAATTGTTTGAAATTTGTATTATCATGCATACATAATATGTGTATGTGCTGTAGGTAAAAGTTATATTTTGAATATTAATTCGGTGTAGTTAAATTAAAGCTAAAATAAAAATACCCCCTTTTTTTCATCCCTCCCCCTCCCCCCGTCAGTCAGTGTGCAAACTTGTTTATTCCTGTCATTTCTACTTTTTCATTGGTGAGTGATTCCCAGCCAATCAGACCAGACAATCTGTGCCTGTTTGATACAGCAAAATTCCTGCAAGAAATTGTCGCAAGAACATGCCAAAATATAAAATATTTGCGACCAGGTGTTGTGATCCGTTAAAATTGAAGAAACATTCTGAAATATTGAGGAGTTTCAGAAAATATGTGCTCTCATATAGACATTAAGCTAGGAAACATATAGTAACATTTAAGCTTTTTATAATTTATATAAATTGTAGCCTAAGTTGGTAGCTTACATTTAAGCCTTGGCCACTTGAGGTGACAGTACCACTATCATACACAGGCCCCTGTTACAGTTTCAAAATGTCCCTAATAGGTATAGTAGAATTATTTCTTTGTTTATTATATTATGGCATTGTTTATTAATCTAAAAGCTGGCTGAGGGATAGGAGTCACTGGGTAAAGTAGATTTTTTTTATAAAGGCTTTGAGTTATGATTTTTTATTTTTTTTTATTTCTTATAATGCAAATTGTTATATGCAATAAACGTACAATTGGTCAAAACTTTACCTTATCACATATTTTAAAAAATGCATGTCCCCCACATCTCTGTTATGCTTGCACCCTGACTTCTATTTTTTATTTGAGATATTTTTTTTGTCAGGTCAAACTTGCAATTTAAAAAAATATTTAAAAGAACTACTTGTCAAAAAAATCTAAAATTTTTGATTTTTCAGTTTATTAATGGTTAGTATAACTGTACCAAAAATCATTAAAATCGGAGTTGATCAATACTGGAGGCTGGTTAATTTGGTATGAAATGACCTGTCATTTATAAATCCAAAGCATACATATCTTTTGATGTGACCTTTTAATAAGTTTTAGAAACAAAAATATATTTAAAGCTATTAAGAATAAAAAAACCTTTAAATTAAAACAATAGCTATCAAACTAAAAACTAGAAATCATCGTAAGTTGCATAAAAATGTAGTAGAATTATTATGTTTTCTTATTTTAGGAAAAATCCAGTTGGGGATGAACATTGCTATGTTACATTGGATTTTCATCTTTATACTGAAGGAACAAAGAGAGTAGACAAAAATAAGGGAAGCTGGAATGATAATTTTGCTTTGTCATCTATGCTTGTGTGAGTTTTTAGAACATTTATAAATTTTATCTAAATTATATTTTTGACATTATTAGACCCTAACAAACTTAGTTCTTCTTGCAAAAAATCGAGTTGACATACTATTACACCTAGCTCTGCAAAGTCAAAATCCTCCCCATTAGAAAGGAATATCTGATTTTAGTTAACCCTCCATGTAACCATATACAGGGTGTTTCAACAAAAAGACCTTTTCAGATATTTCTTGATAGAATTTGAAAAAACCCTTGGAACCGTCGATATTGTTTCCAAAGGGGACACTTTTTAGCTATCTTGAAATTTTTGTAGCATGCATGTCCTTTACGTGGTATACTTTGCTCCTAGTGATACCTTATTTTGAAGGTTTCTTAAATATATTTACAACAATGTAAAAATTTTAAAATCTATTGATTAGTTTTTGACATATTTGCCTTCAAATTTTCATATTTATTCATATTAAATCCAAAAAATATAAAATCAAAATCTTTTCAAAATTTTTACATGGTTGTAGAGATATTCAAACCAAAACAAGGTATCATTAGACCCACTTTTCATATCCAAAATATATTAGTAAAGCATACCCCTCGGAGGGAATGCATGATAGCCAAAACGGGTCCCCTTGCAAACAAAATCCACATGTTCGTCGATTTTTGAAGTGCCCCAAAAGGCCTCTGTTAAGTTTTTGTTGAAACGGCCTGTATATTAAAAGATACATTTAATATTATTTTTAGCTCACACATATACTATATTATAGTAGTGTGAGCTATGGTGATCCTAATTTTTTGGAGAAAAAAAAGTTGCTCCGATTTCAAAATTTTTTATATATCTTTGCGTTTCAGATGATTTTGAAACTTTTTTGTTGCGCCGTCTGTCTGTCTGTCTGTCTGTATGTCTGTCTGTCTGTATGTCTGCCTGTAACGACCAACGCGCATAACTCAAAAACCGCTTGGCCGATTTTAATGAAATTTGGTACCTAGGCTGGGTCTTGCGTCGAGATGGTCCCATTTAAAAATGAACAAAATCCACCGAAGACAAACCAAATAAAAGGGTGGGGGTAGATTTCAAAAATTAGAGTTTATGTGAAAATATGGCGTGTGTGATATCAAACGAAAGGTAATTGAGTCTGCAGTTAAACAAAATACATTTTAATTTATTTAAAAAAAAAGGGTGGGGGTATATTTTAAAAATTAGAGTTTAAGTGAAAATATGGCATGTGTGATATCAAACAAAAGGTAATTGAGTCCGGAGTTTAACAAAATACATTTTAGTTTTTTGTTTTTCTTAAGGGTGGGGGTAGATTCCAAAAATTTGAGTTTAAGTCAAAACATGGCTTGTGTAGTATCAAAGAAAAGGTAATTTAGTCTGGAGTTGAATAAAGTATATTTCAGTTTTTAGTTATATTAGCTCACACGTACACTATAACTATAGTACCTAGTGTGAGCTTAGGGGCCCATATATTGGCAGAGTATTTTTTGTTGCTTTAAGCAAATTACTGTACTAACCGAAATTGCTAAACATATATCGAAATATAGATTATAAATAAAAAACAGTGAAATACATCTGTATTATTATTATTATCTTGGGGATTTTTTTCTCTACAATTTGATGAATTGCTTTGCAAAAAGTGCCAGTTTTATAATTTCGTGTATAATGTGCTTTTTATTTTCATGATAAATTTCTTTTTTCAGAAATAATGATGGTGGTTGACTATTAGGATTTACTAAGTGCAATACAAGTTCACACTCCATAAGAAATCAGGTACTTAAAATCAACAGTTTAAAATTTCCACAACAAATTACAGGAGCTACTAGTACATCGTTGTTGGTTCGATGAAACCTGATATGTGACATTTGTTTCAAAAATAAATTTTTTGCATAATCAATTAGCCCTAGTCATAATGGATATCCTATATAAAATTATTTGCAAAAAAATGTAATAATAACGTTAATTGAAGCAAGGATAAAAAAAGGATCCAGACAGCTTATAAATGGCATCATAGACCTTTTTTGTCTTTTCTGTAAAATTTTATTTTGAACACAAATCAGTTTTCAGTAAACCAACGACCATATATTATATTATTATGTTTGAAACTTTTGTAAGAAAATTTGTTTTGAATGTTACTTATATTATTGAAAATTAGTTTTCTATAAAGAATAGGTTTTTTTTTCAGAAAACATTTGTTTTTTATAATATAGAAAATTTAACCTAACCTAACTGTTTGTGTGTGTATGCTCTATATACTCCAATTCAAAAAAATTGAGACAACATTTACTAACAGTTTAACGAGTCTGACATTTAAAGATTATTAATAATGCCACATCTGTCAAACAGTCAATAAAAAGTGTCTCAATTATTTTGAATTTGATTATAGAACTATTTTAGAGTTTATTTATAAGAATATAGAATGTAAATTTATAATAATAATAACTGAGTAGGCTATAAATTTAAATGTTAGAAAATAGTTTTGCTAAATAAAAATAATTGGTTGTTTTTTAAAACTGTAGTAGAGTGTATTTTCAGATATTTTCTAATAATTTTTTTTCAAGCTCCTGTTAAGAAGTTTTCTATTTTTATTACTATGCTGTAATTTATTTAAAAAAAAAAACAATAAATCGGCAGCAATATATTTGTTATTTGTAGCAATAGAATAATAAATATTTTTAAACAATAAATAAATGTAAAAGTAATTTTTCTGAGCTTCATTTATAGTGCACCTCTGCACCTATGTCAAATTATGTACTACTATAAAGTTTCTAAAATTTGTTTGAAGGAGGAGAAGGAAATTGTCCCAAAATATTTTCTTCAATTAGAAATTGTTTAAAAACTTTTTTTAATTAAAAAAAAATTTGACATTTTCTTAAAAAAATATTAGCTTCCTGTTTTTCTTTTAGAAAGTGTTTTTGTTAAAAGATAATATTTTTGAACAAATCTATGTTCCAAGAAAACATAAATATGCAGTGGGTAAGAATATGGTTTTCTCTCGGGTTTTCTTTTTTTAATAAAAATGTTTTTATTGGTTGTTGATACTGTTCTGAGAGAAACACAAAACTCCTCTGCAAACAATAAAATCTGTTTTTGCCTTGTTTAAAAAAAAACAAATTGAAGGGTGAGTTTTATCAGATCGGGATGGTTATTCTCTACTTTCTGTGAGGTGAGGTGAGTGAAAAGTTCACTTTCACAGGTGAACTTGAAATGATTTCACCACCTTATAAATAAATAAATAAATAAATAAAAAGGCCTTTATTTTAATCTCGGCGAAGGGCAGCATTGCTGTTTACTTAACCGAGAAAGAGAAAAAAAAATTTGCAGTAAAAGAATATTACAAAATATTACAAGTAAATAATAATTATCTAATAAGTATGATTATTAAATTCTAATTTCGTAATTGTTAAAGAAAAAAAAAATAACAATTTTATTATTATTATTATTATAGAGAAAAAAATAAAACAACCTAAACTTGCCATAATAGTATTTATTGCTAGTTTCATTCCAAATTTTGGCTTTCCAATAGTTGTCTTTTTAATGCAGATTAAAAACATGGTGATGATATGTCTTTTTTATCAAATATTTTTAAGCTATTTATTATTTTTGGTGCACAATACGAAAAACTTCACTGAAAAGTTGCCGTACGATGCCGTGGTGTGTCATATCCTCCCACAGTACGAGTATTGCGACTATGTCTAGTGGTTCCAATATTAAGTTTTTTAATAAGATAAAATGGTTTCTCTCGCTGTAAAAGCTTATGTAAAAAACAACTAAAATGCAACTTTTCCCTATTTTGCATATTGAGCAATTTTAGGTCGTTTAGTTTTTGACGAACGTGATCACGCCTCCTCAGCCCATACACGAATCGTATACAAGAGTTTTGAACTTTTTGTAACCTATATTTACTTGATCCATCAAGACAGGGGCCGTAAACAAAGTTGCAGTAGTTGCAATGTGACAACACAAGGGTTTCGCATAAATTTTGTTTGAGTTTTTTGTTTAATACATCTTTACTTTTGTATAAATTCCTCAGAGAAATATAGGCTTTTTGAACCACTTTGGCAACCTGTGTCTTAAATCTTAATTGGGTATCAAAAACTACACCCAAATTTTTTTGCTCTAGCACATCATTTACCCTTACATTATTTACCAAACATTAAAATTTTGTCTGGACCAGGCTGCCAAAGGGCCAACAAATATAACAGCTGATTTATTTGGATTTAATTTAAGACCATTTTCTGTGGAATACTGATGGATCAGGTTTAGGTTTTTAATTAAGATAGTGATTGACATTTGAGCACTAGTTCGATTAAAAGGCTTATATACTTGTGTATCATCGCAATATTGGGCTAAGCTGCAGTCTTCTACACACTTGTTCATGTCATTAATATAAATACTGAAGAGGAGAGGGCCCAAAATGGATCCCTGTGGTACGCCACGATTAAGCTTCACAGGTCTGGAGTCTCTACCGTCCACCCTAGTTCTTTGGAATCTTTTGCTCAAATAGTTACTCAAAAATCTGACACTTTTTGATTGGAAACCATAATAAGAAAGTTTGGCGAAGAGCAAATTATGATGGATAGTATCAAAAGCCTTACTATAATCCAATAGCACAAGTGCCGTAGTTTCTCCTTTGTCGATAGCAGCCAAAATATCATCCAAAACTTTAACAATAGTTGAAGCTGTGCTAAAACCCGGACGAAAATCTGATTGGGTGTCAGATAAAAGTTTATTGTCAAGAAAATATTTAAAAATTTATTTATAAATAAGTATTTCAAAGACTTTTGACAAAACTGATAATAAACTGATGGGTCTCAAGTCAGATAGTTGACTTGGATTTGGAACCTTAGGCAATGGCAATACGACAGCGTCTTTCCATTGTGTAGGAAAATCGCTGAAAATTAAAGATATGAGTCAGAAATGGAACAATAGTGGGGCAGCATAATTTAACCATCTCTAATGAGATATTGTCCATTCCTTTGGCATTCGATTTTATTTTTGAGATGGCATTCGTCACACCAATAGAGTCCACCAGCTCCAACTCAAACCTGCTATCGGTTGCTCGATTGCCCAGGTACCCCCTAACAGTCTCTGAAGCAACTGGTCCAGCCGCCCTCTGTACAGCATCTATAAAAAAATGGTTTATAGCCTCAGAATTTTTTAGTTTTTCGGGCAAATCAAAAGTGTTTTTCGACTTACTATAGATATTCATGTCAGCCAAAGACTTCCATAACGCTTTTTTGTCGTTTTTATTATGCAAAAAGTTTATGTAGGCTTTTTTTTTCATTCCTTACTGCAGTAGTAAATAGGTTACGAGCACTTTTATAGGCTTGCCAGTCTTGCGGAAGCTTGGTTCTTTTATATTTAGAGAGACAGTTGTTTCGATATTTTTTCATCTCTTTTAGTGTATCAGTGAACCATGGCGCTTTTGGTTTTGTCACCCGCACTGTAGTCATTGAAGGATGACAGTCAAAAAGATCAATAATCTTATTAGATAGAAATTTTACAACACGGGGAAATGAATCCACAAGGTGAGCACTCACCTCACGGTACAGACAATCAAGAATAAACACCCTGATCCAAACTTGATCTAAATTAACCTAAAATGTGGTTTGAACTGAAATATCCTACCTGATAACTTTTAACATGCTTTGTCAAAAACGATCTATAAATGTAGAACAGGTTGTTTTAAAAAATGTTCAATGAACACACCAAGAAAGTTCTCATAGGTACATAAAACTCCAATGCAAAATAATTGAGACACTTTTTATTGACAAATGTAACATTACAATTAACATTTAAATGTCGGACTCATCAAACTGTCAGTAAATTTTGTCTCAATTTTTTTGAACTGGAGTTTACATCTACCCATTGTATTTTTAGTTGGAAAGACAGAGATAATAAGGACATTTTAAAACTCTACAAATTTTGACAACTGTTATTGTTATAGTTATTTTTAAGGTTTCACAACCTGACTAATTTGGCTTTGTTTTCCTGGCCATTTTTACACTTACTATTGGTAGAATCCTCCTCAATTAAAAAATAATACTTTTAAGCTTATTTTTATTAAAAAAACTACCAAACTTTACACACTTTGAGGTCAGTTGTTAGACATAAATGTGATGAAAAAGTAAATAACTACTAAGTAACAATAAAAATCCCAAAAATTATTAACCACAGTCAAGTTTGTGCATTTTGGTATTTTTTTAAAGAAAAATTAGTTTAAAAGTATTATTCTTTAATTAAAGAAGATTCTACTAAAGGTAAGTGCAAAAATAGTCAGGCAAATAAAGTAATTCAACCTAAGTTGTGATACCTAGACAACAACTATAACGATAACAATTGTCAAAGTGTTTCAGAATGTCCCTAATAGGTATAGTAGAATTTTTATGAATATAGAGTTACATCATTTCCTGGTATCTTTGTTTATTATATGGGGGCATTGTTTATTGATCTAAGAGCTGGCTATCGAGGGATAGGAGTCACTGGGTAAAGTAGATTTTTTTATACATGTTTTAAGTTATAGTTTTTTTTTATTTTGTTTCTTATATGTTGTCTCCAATAATAGCATAAAAAAGAAGATTCTTATTGAAGGCAGTAAACATACAATTGGTCAAAACTTTACCTTATCGTTTACAAAAATGCATGTACCCACATCTCTATTATGCTTTCGCCCTGACTTTTTTATTTTCTTTCTTATATTGTCTCTGGTAATACTACAAATTGTCTTATTTAAAAAACAAATTTTCGCCAGGAGGCATGTACAGCTATCCATAGGAAAAGACCTAGTCATTCTGGGTGTTGAGACCTAGTCATTCTGGGGTTGAGGTAATTTGTTGAAAATTAAATTTTCAATTTATTGGTGAAAACAACTAGCTGCTGTCGCTTTTGTGAAAAATTGTGACAAACTTTGATACTACTTCGGGAATGTACTTTCTCAATCTAAATTTGAAAACCGCGTTTTGCCAGCTATATTGTGGTTCGTAGAATTTTTTATTCACAGGTAGCATTATTTGCGTTTGTAAAAAAGAAAGCAGCCTGTACTTTTCGTTTAAATGTTTAAATCAATTTTTATTTAGTGTTTTATTTTTCTTGGGTTAGAAATATTTGTTTTTACTGGAAAAGTCAAAAACAGCGCCGCTGTGTAATTGATGTCAAAACTAAATTAAGAATTAAGAAAAAATTACAGATTTCTATCAAAAAGTACCGCTGGCATGCAAAGCAAAAACCTAGTAACTCGACTTACTCAAAAATGAGATTTTTATATCATTGAAATAATCGTAAAAAACGGCACCAGAGAGTTTTTCTAGAATGTGGCTATCTTAGAAAACAAGGAAGTTGAATGTAGTTACTATGTAGTTAAATAAACTATGGTTAGTATGTAGTTAAATAAACTTCAAACTCTATTTCCCAAAACATTAGTTTTTGACTTACTAGGTTTCTGCTTTGCACGACAGACCACGTCTCTCTCTTTCATCTTCCTTTTTCGCAGTTCGTGAATCGACGATCACGTGATCAAAATAAATTTACAAAAAAACCCATGCAATTTCAAAATTTGGGCGATCAAGCCATATGATAGAAACCAATTATAACTTATTTTTTTGTTGTGTTAGATAAACAAAAGAATTTCGGGGTGCTGACTTTTTTCCGATTTTGAAAATATGGTCTAAAACGATGGCAAAATGCGAAAAACCCATAGAAAAATGTGCATATTTTAGAATAAAGCTGTGGAGGAGAAAATAGGGGAGTACAAACACGCATCGTTGCCAAATTTCAAAAAAATTAATTTCTAAAATGTTTGATAAAACCCAAAATAAGGCAAATTTCAAAAAAAGAAAAAAAGTCAGCACCCCCAAATTCGATGAAGAATTTACTAGAAAAAACAAAAATTCCTCTAATGCTACCAGTTTCTCCCTGGATGACCTGGTTGAAAAAGCATCATATGGATAATTTCCAACACTGCAATTGTGTAATTTATCTCAAAAATAGGGATGAGACGGGCACCTTAAAATAGGAGAGTAATTTTTCCCCATAACAAATTAAAAGGTTAAAAAAGAGGGAAATTTCCCGACATTTTCCCAAAGTAGGGACAAAAACTAAGGTAATTTGGAAGGAGAAAATAGGTAATTAGCACAGTTTGTGTTCACACATTAAGTCTCTGTTTAGCCTAGTTTTCAACTTCAGTTTAGCCTATATGGTTCAAAAGAAGTAAAAATGCCTTCTGTTGTCCCTGTATTGTGGCGCCCCCTACATCTGTCAGAATAGAAAGAAATGAAAACACTTTTAAATAAAAATAAACAAAGAGGAACACAATAATAATGGTTGATAGGTGTTTAAGCAGTTGTGAAAAAAAAATGGTGATGTTTTTTATCAACTATTGAAATTATATGGGTGTTTTAAGTAAAATTTTAAAACATATTGAGATGAAAAAAACTTGCGGCGGAAATATTTTCGTAGAATACGTCCAAAAAACTCACGCGTCCTTCAAAACATGTCATTTTAACAAAAAAAAACGACAAATATTCCTTTTTTTAACCAAATAAACTAGACGACGGCAATCACCGCAGATTCTTACTCTAGAGTTAAAAATTTGGGGGAGGGGGCGAAGCCTCATATGCCGAATTTTAAGCCTTTTTTTGGGTTTTTTCATGAAATATGTAAAAAAATCAAAGACTGCGCCCATGCTTCACCCCACAATTTACCTTACAATAATTTAACTTACCAGAAGGCAACTCAGACTAAGATAACTTTTTGTGCAAAAGTGTTGCTTTTTTAATGGCATAAAATATTGCCCGTATATAAAGTCTAAGTAAAAAACTAAAAATAGAGAATTTTATCGTAAATTAGTCCCAGTTGGCTTAGGAAACTTAAATTATGTACCTAAGGAAAATGTTACGACTGAACCAGCCATTATAGGATTTAAAAAAAAATTAAACTAAAGCTTTTGTATAAAAAAATAAGTATTGTTTCAATAAAAGTCAATAATAATATAATTAAAAAAAAAACACAATAAAGTGTAGAAATTACATTATATCATATGTATTATATCACATTTTGTCTAAATCACTTATTCACTACATTTTCCATAATTTCATGTCGGTGGAGTCTGCAGTTCTTGCTAAAAAAAAATAATACTTATTTATCAAAAAAAAACTAGTTAAAGCCGAGAGGTGACCACCTGAACCAACTTAAAAAAATATTAAAAATAAATTCTTGGTCCTGTAATGTGTTTTACAGTACTCTATAGTGTCCTGTGCTATATATTCCTGAGAACAAAATTATACACCGACTAAGAGCAGCCGAGCACTTCTCAGCTAAATGTAATTTTTCACTTATCGACTACAAAATCCTTATTTAGTCCCAGCTTTCAGTCTTTAACAACAAGACGCTAGCCCTACCAAGTCCACTTCCAATCCCTGACTTCGCATGCGTAGATCTACCAATATTATTTACCTCATGTATTAGAATAGATGTACAGGGTGATTTTCACTTGAATGAATCTAACCACATAAAAATAGAAAGTTTCAAAAACATAACCTAACGAAACCTAATCAGATCTAACCGAACCGAACCAAAGCAAACTAAACCAATATTTTTTTTTTTTTTAAAAAACTTTCCTGACTTCCTACCCAGGATCCTAGAGGATGTGAATCCGAACCGGACCGTACTGAACCGAACCTATCCAAACCTAACCCTACCCAACTAAACCTAATAAGCAGTACGTGTTGTAGTTTAGTTTGGTTAGGTTAGGTTTGGTTCAGTTTAGTTAGGTTCGGTTTGGTTCGGTTCGGATTCACATCCTCTAGGATCCCGGGCAGGAAGTCAGGAAAGTTTTTTTTTTGAAAAAAATTATTGGTTCAGTTTCCTTTGGTTCGGTTCGGTTAGATTTGATTAGGTTTTGTTAGGTTAGGTTTTTGAAACTTTCTATTTTCATGTGGTTAGAATCATTCAAGTGAAAATCACCCTGTATTCATCTATTTAACACATGAGGTAAATAATATTGGTAGATCTGCGCATGCGAAGTCAGGGATTGGAAGTGGACTTGGTAGGGCTAACATATTTTTTTCCATAACGCTTAGTTTCTGAGAAAATTGGATAAAACTTGGTCAGTTTAGTGGTTTTTAAAAACCAATTTAATTAACGGATGCCCCAAAATTGTTATATAATTGCATATAGGTTATAGCTTAAACTAATCTTGCCTTATGACAGATCGTCTAAAAGGACATTTTGTTGTCTATAATAAAGTATAGACAACATTTTTTTAATAAAGAGCTTGGTTTTAACAAAATCGCGTAAAACCAGTAATAAAAATTGTTTTAATTTTTTAACAACACCCCAATAAACGGACGCCGCTGAAGAGTTTGTAATTACTCATATTTTTTTTTAAACGAAAAATTTTAGGTTTAGGGGCTTTTTAGGGGTTTTTGCAGCTAAAATCTAAAAAACTAATATAATTTTATTTTTCGGTTAGATTTTACACATTTTTGATTTCAATTTAGTTAAATTATCAGAAATTTGAATACGACTATAAGAGGAGGGGGGATAAAAAAAATTAACCAAAAGCTGGCCCGGCAACATCCGGGTCGTTCATCTGTGACCTATTCTCAGCTAGAATCCATTGTCAAACAGCGGTCATCATATTTTGCATACTCAACTTCCTTTAGCGCCTGTACTATATCTATTAAAGAAGTCAATCGATTCACGACACTCAAACGGCACTGGATTGACTATCGGAGTATCTTTTATGGTGTCACGTGACCCCATTTTTTATTTAAAATATTGACCGTATGGCCACTATCACTACTGCAGAAAATACCTTAAAAATTGGCGAATTTGTTACCAATAAAATTAATTTTTATTTGACGTCGATAGCGTATTCCGTTCAAAGGTTAGCAGGGTTTTTTTACGTCCGCCATTATGTGATAGTTATCCCAAAAGGGCACTAAATATTCCTTCAAAGTTATAAATTACTTGTGGAATTTTTGGTTAAAGCAATATGGTCTAAACAATTACATAAACATCGTAATGGGTTTGTTGCCCTGGGTTCCTAGGCCAAAAACTAGGTTACTGTTGACCCAGCAGAAATCGAAGTCATTTCGGGGATTGCGATAATTGACCAATAGAACGGCTCCAAGCTGGACTTTTACGAATCTGGAAGTTAGCTGTCACGCAAAAACACGGACGTGGAGGTGGAACAGTGACGGTGATCTTTTGACAGTGGTGACATTCCGTTTGGGGGTTTGAAAATTAAGCACCCAAAGTAGCCCAGGTCAGGGAATCTGAAGGGCGACGAAAGATTGATAGCCGAGTCAACAGGGCGAAAAAAAGTGTAGTTTTTACAAAAAGCAGTGGAGTGCAGTACCGGTTATACGATTAAAAGTAAGTAAGTTATACCTGTATTACCGATCTGTGTAAATCAGAACCCAAGGTAATCATTATAGCAATTTTTAATCTAAACCAATATCCTTTTTTTCTGGACAGCGTTTCTCATCACTAAATCTTTCACTTTTAAGGGAACGATCCCGAAGGACCCGGGAACCGTCGCGGCTTGTGCCCACCCTGTTGATACAATCCGGGCGTGGAAAGTGGTCAGGAGCGTATTAAATAAGCTAATAAGGTGTTAGAATTCGACGAAGAATTGGTGCCCTGAAGGCTTGGAAGGTCGCACGGCATTACAATAGTGAGGTTGTTTCCTAAATATTAGTAAAAGATCAGGTTCCCTGCATTATTTTATGACATTTTTGTCTTGTGATAACCGGCTTTGAAACGAAATGTTAAATACTCCATTTCCAAACGCAAACGTACCTAGATTTTTAATGAAACAATTGCCGATCTACTAAATATATAGCAAACTATTGTGAAGAAGTGTTCACCCTGTTTTGTGAAGAAGTGTTCACCCTATTTTGTGAAGAAGTGTTCACCCTGTGTTGTGTGCAAGGTTATATTTTTATTGTGTTGACCTTGTATTTGATTTACATATATAAGACGTTGTCAGGAATAATTTTGGAATGATAGTTGATGTCATTAAAAAGAGTTTTTTAAAATTAAAGTTTTGCTAGTCAGTTCCATTTCAAACCTACTGAAAGTAGTATCCAGAGAAAATACCACTTTACAATATTTGGCGACCGTGACAGGACTCTGTTAAAAGAATTTTCAAGTTGCAAAGATTCCTCAAACAAACTACGACAGCTTGAAAGGTTGGCTAACAGAATCCTGAAAAGATAGGCAGTTATGGAGCAGCTACCCTTGCAGATGGAAATAGCAAAATCTAGTTTTAAGAGAGTATATGATAAAACGAGAGAACTGATGTCCATTTCAGGTACAGAATTTTATAAAATAAAAGCCAGTTTTGATCATTTAACACAGAAAATGGACAATCTTACACAACTAAATCAAAAATATATTGATTCTCTCTACCAAAATAGTGATAGTACTCCCGAAGACATTGAAGAAGAGAATAAAAATTTTGATGATCTCTTCTCTAGTTTTAATGAACTAAAATTTGAGATGCTGCACACAGAATCGACCCTACAACAGCAGATTTCGACGACAAATGTGACACCGTCTAATAGTCAAGGCAGTTTTCAACAATCTATTCAAATTGAACTTTCTAAATTTAGCGGAGATGTAAAAGAATGGATTTCTTTCTGGAGTCAATTTAAACGGATAGATATCGACGAAGACCTAACCAATGAAGAAAAATTTGCTTATTTGATCCAGAGTACAACACCAAATTCCAGAGCAGGACGTCTTGTTGAGAGTTATCCACCCAGCGGAGAAAATTATGTGAAAGCGTTAGATAGTTTGAAAACAAGTTTTGGCAGAGAAGATCTTTTTGTAGAAGTCTACATCAGAGAACTTTTAAAACTTGTGTTAAGCAATCAAAATTTTAGTGGTAAATTAAATACTTTATATGACAAATTGGAGACACAATTGAGAGGACTTACATATTACACCCGACAAATATGGAGCCATTTTGTATCCACTAGTGGAATCCTGTTTGCCCGAAGACATTTTAAAAACATGGGAAAGTAGTCACGATTTTTCTTCAGAGGATCCACTCAAGAACAGACTTTGTCAACTTATGAAATTTTTAAGAAAAGGAGTGGAAGCCGAACAAAGAATTATACTTGCTTCAAGTAGCTTTTCCATGTCCAAACCACAAAGACAAACTGAAGAAAATAGACCACAGTAGAGACCAGGACGTACTCTCTCCGAGTTTGTAAATCAACGTCGATCTCCAACATGTAATTACTCTTGTCAAACAATCCAACTTGAATTTTCCGTTAGTACTAACCTGTAGTTTTTATTTTTAAAAATTAACACTAAATTACAAAATATTTCTGTTGGAACATTATATAGACCTAAAGATAAAAATATGAAAAATTTTTTAGAAGACTGTGAAAATATTTTTTCTTTTTTGTGTCCCAACTTTGATGAGGTCATATGCTTGGGGGACTTTAATACAGATTTTTTAGATCCTAATAACCCAGTGAATTTTTGTTTGGAATCATATAATTTATGTCAAATTATTGAGGAACCTACTAGAGTTACCAGAAGTACCAGTAAATTGTTGGATCCCATCTTTGTGTCAAAAAAAGAACTGGTGATTTCTAGTGGAGTAATAAATACTGATCACATATCAGATCATAGTCTTACTTACTGTGATCTTTCAATAATAAAACCTAAAATATCTCAAAAATTTATCAAAGTAAGATCTTTTCATAGCTTTAGTCAAGAGGAATTTGACTGTGACTTGAAACAACTTCCTTGGCATTTAATTTTGAGAGAAAATAACATTGACAAAAAAGTTGATATCTTTAATAATTTTATCATATCATTATTTGATCGTCACGCCCCAATTAAAGAAATTAAAGTTAGTAAACCCAAAGCGCCTTGGCTAACACATAATCTAAAATTAATAATGAAAGAGCGCGATAGAGCTTTGCAGAAATTTAAACAAACTAAAAATCCCGGTGACTACAGTACTTATAAAGACCTCCGTAACTTTGCCCTTACTTGTCTACGCAGAGAAGAAAAAACTCATCTTGATTCACTTATGGCTGACAAAAAAAATCCAAAAAAACTGTGGTCTACATTGAGTGATTTTAATATTAAAACAAATAAATCAAGTGACATTCCCCACCATCTATGTAACCCTGATGATATTAATAACTACTTTTCTAGTTTTTTGCAGACCGTATCAAATAACTGTCAAGGTCAAATAAACTTTTTTCAATCAAATTACTATGAAAATTCAAACTCTTTTAGTTTCACCATGACTACTGTTCAAGAGGTAAATTCGATCTTGCAGAGCCTGAGTTCAAATGCTTATGGCGTGGATGAAATTTCAGTTCGTATGATCAAATACTGTTCCCCTTTTATTAATCCTTATATCACTAATATACTTAATTCTTGTATTGAACAGGGCTACTTTCCGCAAAAATGGCGAGTAGCTGTGGGCAAACCTTTGCCTAAGAAAAATAGTCCTGAGGAATTTTCGGATCTGCGCATAATCAGTATCCTACCAGCTATTTCTAAAATTCTCGAAAAAGTTCTATATAAACAAATCTATAATTACTTAACTATGAAAAATATTCTTCCCGATTTTCAATGCGGATTCAGAAAGGGATACTCCACAGCCACAGCCCTTGCAACAGTTTTGAGTGACGTGATAGAGGCTTACGATAAGGGTGAAGTTACGGCATTAATCTTATTGGATTTTTCCAAAGCGTTCGACACCATAGATCATAGACTAATGTTAGCCAAACTTAAATATTATGGGTTTGACGATCTTGCCCTGAGTTTGTCAAAGTCTTACTTAAATGATAGGTTTCAACGCATTACTTGCAACGGCCGTACATCTTCACAAATGGACATACTGTCTGGTGTTCCTCAGGGTAGCGTCCTAGGGCCTCTCTTTTTTTTAATTTACACAACAAGTATTTTAAAGGCAATAGAATACTGTAAAGCCCAGGCCTACGCTGATGATGGCCAGCTATATGGTCATTTTGATGTGCGTGGTGCGAGGAATGTTGAAGAACTAATTAATAAGGACTTAAACAAAATTCACAAGCTTTCTTTAGAACATAACCTAAAATTAAATGCCAGTAAGTCATAGGTCCTCTTTTTTGGGACGAGGGATAAAGTAGCTATTTTAAAACAGCAGCTTAATTTGCAAATTGATAATATTCCTCTAAATGTCGTTAATTCTGCCAGAAATCTTGGAATTATTTTAGATACTGAAATGAGATTTCGTGAACATGTTAAAAAGTTAATACAAAAATAATTTTTAAGTCTTAAACTTCTTTATTCAAACAAACACTTTCTTAATAAAACATTAAAACGCGATTTATGTGAAAGTTTGGTCTTATCGAATTTCAACTGCTGTGATTTTATCTATGTTGAAAAGTATGTAGTATGTAGTGTTTATATTTTTTTTGTTGATATGCTCGATCAGCTGTCAATGCTTTTTTTGTCTTCTAGTGGTTAAGTAGAATAGCTAATATGAGATTTGTAATTTATTTTTTCAAACTAATAAAAGTCGTTTTTATTTATTTATTTATTTATTTATTTTCGATCGGAAAAACATTCAACAGCGGAGTGTGAAAAAGCACTAAAAATGAGTTATTTTGAGAAAAAATCAATTTTGAGCAAAAAAGGATGCTGTCATATCTGTACAAAATATGGCCACATGTCATGTGTTTTAAGCCAGTTCTAAATAACCAGAACCAATCGAATGTGACTGATTCTGGACCTCCAAATTTATCAACAAATACTCAGATTTCCGAGGGACTTGCAAATCATCATAATTACAACCAAGTCTATTTACAAACTCTAAGAGTTAAAATTCAAAATGGAATTAAGGGCAAATATGTTCGTGTATTAATCGGTTTGGGGATCTCAACACTCTTATGCCAGTTCACGAATCGTATCAGAAATGGGTTACAATGTTTTACGCACCGAAAATATTATTCATGCGCTTTTTGGAGGTTACAATTCTGACGTAATTGCACATAATTGTGATAAAATTTACTTACAATCCATAACACATGACTACTCCTGTAATTTTGAAGTTTTGGATCAACCCATTATTTGTAGTAATTTACAACCAATTACAAACGTAGAATGGATCAGAGAATTAAAAAGCAAAGAGATCATAATAAGCGACAATCAAGATGCTCCTATTGATATTCTGATTGGAGCTGATATTGCAGCAAAATTATGGACTGAAAGAAGCTATTTTTGAAATGTGGATTAGTTGCCCTAGAAACAAAATTAGGAAGGACCGTCATGGGAAAAATAAAGCAGACAAAAGAAATCTCAACTTCGACTGCCATGGTAGTTACTACTTTATTTTGTAAGAATGCTTCCATATCAGATATGTGGAATTTGGAAGTTTTGGGAATAGAGGATCCAATACAACACAAAAATAAAAAAGACCAAGACATAAAGATTATACAGAATTTTCAACAAACTCTAACCAAAAATAAAGAGGATAGGTATGAAGTTACGTTGCCTTGGGTTCAAGGACACCCACCATTACAATCGAATTTAAATATTGCTAAAAAACGATTAGATAGTCTAATGTCAAAACTGGAAAAGGATGGATATTATGATGAATACAGTAGAGTTTTGCAAGAATGGCCTTTAGAAGGAATAATAGAAGAGTTGCCTCAAGAAAAAATTAACGATGAATGTCACTATCGACCACATAGACATGTCATCAAGTTGTCAAGTCAAACCACAAGTTATGCCCAGTTTTTGACACGTCGGCTAAAGGAAAAGATCAGCCTTCTTTAAATCAGTGCTTAGAAAAGGGTGTCAATTTAATAGAACTCATACCAACCATTTTAAATAGATTTCGAACAGGAAAAATTGGTCTTATTGCAGACATAAAAAAGGCGTTTTTGCAAATCAGCATAAACGTCTCAGATAGAGATTTTCTACGTTTTTTATGGTATGATAAAGAAAATAGTTTAAAGATTTTTCGACATACCAGAGTTGTTTTTGGTCTAACCTGTAGTCCATTCCGTTTGGCAGCAGTTATAACTCACATTTAGAAGAATGTATGGGACAAAATTTATTTGATGATTCTTTCTTCACTGATTTTACAATAGCCAAGCTCCAGAAAAGTTTCTACGTTGATAATTGCGTGACGAGTTTGGACGACGAGGAAGAACTAGTACCATTCATTCAAAAATCTAGACAAGTAATGGAAAATACTAAATTTGATTTACGTTTATGGGAATTTTCCAATGATGATCAGTCTAATGACAATCCGATATCCCCAGTTTTAGGTCTACTTTAGAACAAGAAAAATGATACTTTAACTCTCTTTAGAAAATTTGAAAACCTTGAAGGTTGATATTGTAAACAAAAGATTGATTCTTTCTTCATATAGTCGAATTTTTGACTCAATAGGTTTTTCTTGTCCAGCATTACTGACTCCAAAAATATTGTTACAAAAAACTTGGACTAAAGGTTTGGGATGGGATACAGAAATTTCTGATGAAGTAAGACAATTTTTTGGCTTGGTTTTCGGAAATTAACCTTTTAAGTTTACTAAAAATACCAAGATGGTTTTTAAAAGATAAGGTCAAAGATATAGAGAGTTGGAGTATACATCTCTTTTGTGACGCAAGTCAAGATGTATATGCCGCTGTTATTTTTTTAAGAACAGTGATACAAGGACGAGTAAATGTTCAATTAATTCAAGCAAAAAATAGAGTTTCTCCAGTTAAAACAAAACTGACAATCCCACGTTTATTGAATGATATATAAGATTGTTATCCTCAGTTTTACAAAGTCTTGAGATGAATAATATTGAAATTTATTGTTGGACTGATTCCACCACAATACTAGAATGGATAAAAAGGACAGAAAAATGGAAACCTTTTGTATGGAATCGAACACCAAGTGAAAGATGGTTTTATGTACCCGGTCATCAAAATCCTGCTGACCTTCCATCCAGGGGATGCACCATAAAACAACTGATAAAACTTCGTTGGTGGGAAGGACCCTCATGGTTAAAAGAAAATTCGTGTAACTGGCCAATTCAAATATATGATGTAGATGAAACCCCTATTTTTGAAGAAAAAAGTAAGAACACAATTACACTGTTTACTCAACAAAAGAAAGATTTTTCATGGTTTTACAGATATTTTTCAAATTATCAGCAAATTTTACGGATAGTTGCTTGGACTAAAAGATTTGTTTATAACTACTTACAGAAAAATAAAGGGACCAAACACACTGGAGAGTTGACAGTTGATGAAATAACTGAAGCTGAAAGAAGCGTTGTTAGTATGATTCAGCAGGAAGCATTTCCTAATGGAATTCAAGATAACAAAATTTCTCATTTAAGACTTATCAAAGACATAAAATACAACTGCGAAGTTCTAAGAGTACAAATAAAAATAACCGAAAGAAATGATCACGAAAATTTTCGATATCCAATGGTTTTGCCTGATAACCATTTAGTTGTGCTCAGACTGATTCATGACCTTCATGTCAAAAACTGTGATGTTGGAACTCAAGGTTTACTCAACCTTTTACGAGACAATTTTTGGATACTAAAAAGTAGAAGAACTGTCAAACAATTGATTGCTAGATGTAAGGTGTGTAGAAGAAATAAACTTAAGAAAATTGAAACTGTACCAGTTCCACTACCAGAAGATAGAGTTAAAGAAGCTGCTATTTTTGAAGTAATCGGCGTTGATTTGGCTGGACCCCTATTCCTGAGAACAAAAGAAAAAGTTTGGATATGCATTTTTACATGTACAGTTTACAGAGCGGTACATTTTGAACTGATGTTATCAATAACGACTGATTGCTTCTTACTTGCATTAAGAAGATTCATTTCAAGAAGAGGAAGACCATCCATTATTTATTCTGATAATGGTGGATGTTACGTTGGTACCGATAATGCATTTAATGCGCTTGACTGGGACAAACTACAAGAATTTAGTACAGTTCAAAGAATTAAGTGGAAATTCAATCCGCCCACTGCAGCTTGGTGGGGGGGATTTTGGGAAAGACTTATTGGCATGCTAAAAGAACTACTGTACAAGATATTAGGAAATGCATTTTTGATGTACGAAGAATTAAATTCAGTTATTTGTGAGTGTGAAGCTGTCATAAATTCACGCCCCTTAACTTATTTATCCGAAGATAGTCAAGACCCAATTGCATTAACACCAGCAATGTTTCTACAAGAAATAAGAGAAATCGGTGTACCAGATATAAATCAAATTGTAGCAAGTACCTTGACAAAAAGATTTAAATATCGAAAGAGAATATTACAAACACTTAGAGAAAGATTTAGAAGTGAATATTTGGGTGCAATGATTATGAAGAGCTCAAATATTAAACATAATAGTTTCAGAATTGGTGAAGTGGTTTTAGTAAAAAATGAGAAAGGTACAAAAAATTTTTGGCCTTTAGGACGCATTGAAGAAATCTTACCTGGCAAAGATGGAAATGTACGATGGGTTAGATTAAAAACGCAATCAGGCCAATTACTACGCCCTGTTCAAGCTTTGTTTCCATTAGAACTAAGACCGTCAGAAGAATCAGTAAGAGAAACGGCACAAATTTCCACGAATACGGAATGCGACTCGGGATGTCATAAAAATAATATCAGTTCCCCAAATGAACCAGGAGAAAATAGGTAATTAGCACAGTTTGTGTTCTATGTCTAACTAACCTAGATGAAACTTTGACCAACGTTCACACATTAAGTCTCTGTTTAGCCTAGTTTTCAACTTCAGTTTAGCCTATATGGTTCAAAAGAAGTAAAAATGCCTTCTGTTGTCCCTGTATTGTGGCGCCCCCTACATCTGTCAGAATAGAAAGAAATGAAAACACTTTTAAATAAAACTAAACAAAGAGGAACACAATAATAATGGTTGATAGGTGTTTAAGCAGTTGTGAAAAAAAAATGGTGATGTTTTTTATCAACTATTGAAATTATATGGGGGTTTTAAATATAATTTTAAAACATATTGAGATGAAAAAAACTTGCGGCGGAAATATTTTCATAGAATCCATGACTTTTACGTCCAAAAAACTCAAGCGCCCTACAAAACATGTCATTTTAACAAAAAAAAAAATGTGTTTTTATGTTTTTAAAAATACAAAAACTGTAGTTTTTTAAATTTATGACCAAATTTTGATGTTTGGTCATAAAAGCAATTCAGTTACACCGTTTTACTGAAGATTATTGGGATTGTTTAAGTAAAATTAACAAAAACACAATAAACATTTTTCACAAAGAAAACAAAATTTTTTCCCCCGAAGATCGTCTTAGAGGTTGATTATACCTTTATTTTCGTCCTCAAAGGCGCAATGTCTAATTTCGTAGCCTAATTTCTTCTAATTTTGACAAGAACGACAAATATTCCTTTTTTAACCAAATAAACTAGACGACGGCAATCACCGCAGATTCTTACTCATAGTCATCCAGAGTCCCCCGGAAATATGTTGTCTTGTTCTGTCTTAGCTGTACAGAGAGAGAGAGTGAGATCGGGTGAGTCTTGGAGAGTTAAATATTTGGGGGGGGGGGGGGCGAAGCCTCATGTTGCCGAATTTTAAGCTATTTTTTGTGTTTTTTCATGAAATATGTAAAAAAAATCAAAACCTGCGCCCATGCTTCACCCCACAATTTACCTTACAATAATTTAACTTACCAGAAGGCAATTCAGACTAAGATAACTTTTTGTGCAAAAGTGTTGCTTTTTTAATGGCATAAAATATTGCCCGTACATAAAGTGTAAGTAAAAAACTAAAAATAGAGAATTTTATCGTAAGTTAGTCCCAGTTGGCTTAGGAAACTTAAATTATGTACCTAAGAGAAATGTTACAGCTGAACCAGCCATTATAGGATTAAAAAAAAAAAATAAATTAAAGCCTTTGTATAAAAAAATAAGTACTGTTTCAATAAAAGTCAATAATAATATAATTAAAAAAAAAACACAATAAAGTGTAGAAATTACATTATATCATATGTATTATATCACATTTTGTCTAAATCACTTATTCACTACATTTTCCATAATTTCATGTCGGTGGAGTCTGCAGTTCTTGCTAAAAAAAAATAATACTTATTTATCAAAAAAAATCTAGTTAAAGCCGAGAGGTGACCACCTGAACCAACTTAAAAAAATATTAAAAATAAACTCTTGGTCCTGTAATGTGTTTTACAGTACTCTATAGTGTCCTGTGCTATATATTCCTGAGAACAAAATTATACACCGACTAAGAGCAGCCGAGCACTTCTCAGCTAAATGTAATTTTTCACTTATCGACTTCAAAATCCTTATTTAGTCCCATCTCTCAGTCTTTAACAACAAGACGCTAGCCCTACCAAGTCCACTTCCAATCCCTGACTTCGCATGCGTAGATCTACCAATATTATTTACCTCATGTATTAGAATAGATGTACAGGGTGATTTTCACTTAAATGATTCTAATCACATGAAAATAGAAAGTTTCAAAAACCTAACCTAACGAAACCTAATCAGATCTAACCGAACCGAACCAAAGCAAACTAAACCAATATTTTTTTTTCAAAAATAAAACTTTCCTGACTTCCTACCCGGGATCCTAGAGGATGTGAATCCGAACCGGACCGTACTGAACCGAACCTATCCAAACCTAACCCTACCCAACTAAACCTAATTAGCAGTACGTGTTGTAGTTTAGTTTGGTTAGGTTAGGTGTGGTTCAGTTTAGTTAGGTTCGGTTTGGTTCGGTTCGGATTCACATCCTCTAGGATCCCGGGCAGGAAGTCAGGAAAGTTTTTTTTTTTTGAAAAAAATTATTGGTTCAGTTTCCTTTGGTTCGGTTCGGTTAGATTTGATTAGGTTTTGTTAGGTTGGGTTTTTGAAACTTTCTATTTTCATGTGGTTAGAATCATTCAAGTGAAAATCACCCTGTATTCATCTATTCTAATACATGAGGTAAATAATATTGGTAGATCTGCGCATGCGAAGTCAGGGATTGAAAGTGGACTTGGTAGCGCTAGCGTCTTGTGTCCTTAACATGATGAATGAGGCTACCTTGACTTGAACCAAGTGTAATGACTGAAACTGAGTCACATACCACATTTTCCTTTTTAATTTATAAAATGTCTCAAAACTTAGGCAATAGGGGGGCAGGGCCTCGAGCCCCCTCATGGTTGCTTTCATGAAAATACATCTACAAAATATTGACATACATGTCCACATTTTGGGTTGTTATCCCCTCGGCTCTCTCTAAATATAAACCCTTGTACTGTCATGCTTAATGGGAAACCCATCACTACATAGGGATTCCTATGTATATATGATATTTTCATTAAGAATGGCAGTGTTAACTATATGTACACAGACTTACCTCATCAAGTTCAAGCTGCTTCCTCTTTTTTGATGCTCTCTATCAATGTGTGTGGCAGTCACAGCTAGAGGATTATAGTTGGGGAATCCAATCAGCTACGGTGATCTTTATTTAGAAAATCAGCAGATCTACCTGAAAACAAAACAATTTTCAACAATATAAACAAAGGGCTATTTTTTAGAATTTATTACCTGTTTTGAAGTGTGTGGAGCATGCTTTACTTGAGATTCACTAAATCCTCCTTTTCTACGGGCTTTAATCCACATCTCCTGCCTCTGTTTTGATAAAGCATTTTGACTGTCACCTGCATTTTTCAATGCAGCAGGAATCCGAAAAATCTTCGCATATGCTTGTCTAACGAACGACCAGCTGATAAAAGCTCACTGAACCGCAGCAAAAATGCTTTACCTATGATCAGCTGTTCGATAGTTGTGGCACAGAAGAGGCACAATAGCCATACAGAAGCGACAAAGCGCCCTGCTTCCAAAATCGAGTGGTGGGGATGGACAACATATCACATTGAGAGAAAGTGCGTGCGAGGTGTTAAGTACACTAAAAAAACAACGTAAATCTGCTTATGTGGGAAAAAGTGTTTTACATTTTTATTTAAATGATTTTTTTGGCAAATAAATAGATGTACTAATGTAAACTTTTGCATAAAGAAAATAATGTCCTTTTAAGGTGCAAAATTCCCGTATGTAAGCAGCAAAATATATTTTTTTTTCGGAGAGGGCGGGGCTGTACTTAAGCATTTTTATGGGAGACAACATTGTTTCGAGCCAATAAAAACGCTCCATTTTGAAAAGTGCACCATGACCATCATATATTGACGTTACTAAAACTCCGCGACGTCCACGAGTTGTTCTAGTTGTCAACGTCTGTTAAACGCATATTTTGGCAGTTTTAAGCTTGTGACTTTTGGTTACCTTTGTGCTTTATTAGAGTGATAATGAAAGGATATCATTGAATGAATTGCAAAGATGATTTAGACAAAGTTCTAATGGATCTGAAATCTGCGAACATAGCAGATATATTTGAAAGCGTCAAGGAACCAACAAATGTTCTAGCTATTATTTTGCCAGATTAGAGTTACAGACAAGAAAACATGCCAACACAAAACGCCTTTGTCTATGTTTCTGGATATCTTTTAAAAAAAGCTTTAAATATACACAACTGTGATATTTGCACAGAATACGGGCAACAGTGCAATTGTTTAGATACCACCTTCTTATTAACTCATTTCAAAGCTTACGACACATCCAAAAATATTCAAGGCGGCTTGCAGGCTCTCCCTGAAATTTTTATAAAATATATGGCAGGCAGCGCGAACTCTGACCGTTGTCAAATATCCTAGTTTTAGATATACGAAGCATATGTATTTATATTTTTTTTGTGGCAATTAAAACATTAATTATTAATTATTATTATTATATGTATGATTTGGAAAGTATTTTTTAAAAAATATTTGGAAATATTTGTACTCAATCAGGCGTTTCACACAAACTTTTAAATGAAATTATTTATAAGATTGAAAATATTTTATACTCTTAAATACACTAATCGTGATGTACTCACAAAAAGACAAAACAAGAACAAGGAAATTAAAGTTTTGTCAGATATATAGGTTTGTGATTTTTTTTTAATTATATATATATATATATATATATATATATATATATACACTGTGTCCACGGATTGAGTTCGGGTAAGGTATAAATGACCAAAAAATTTCGATTTAGATTCTGATTTTCTAGGCATCGCTCCTGCTTGGTCTTAAACTACATGTTAAGAAAATGAGCCAAATCAATTAATATACAGGGTGGTTTAGTAGGTTGATTTAATAAAAAGTGTTAAGAGTAAAGTAGTAAGAGATATCAGAAAAGCTTATTAAGAAAAGTTGTTTACAATTAAAAGTTACGACAGATTCTTATTTTTCACACTTTTGCATCTAAACAACTCTTCTTAATAACATTTTCCGATATCTTTTAAAACAAGAGTATTTTACTCTTAACACTTTTTATCAAATCAGCCTACTAAACCACCCTGTAGATTAATTAATTTGATCCATTTTTTTAACATCTTAGTTTCAGACCAAGCAGGCGCAATGTCCAGAAAATCAGAATCTAAATCGAACAATTTTTGTCATTTATACCTTACATCATCAAATCAGCATACTAAACCACCCTGTATATTAATTGATTTGGCTCATTTTTTTAAAATCTTAGTTTGAGACCAAGCAGGGGCAATTTTCAGAAAATCAGAATCTGAATCGAAATTTTTTGGTCATTTATACATTACCCGAACTCAATCTGTGGACATTAATTTTTATTTGAAGGAAGTTCACGAGGTATAAAGTCTTAACAAAAAGTTTCACGGGCAAGACCTCAGAGGTAAAGGTAGCTACGGGGACGCGTTTCTGCCTCATTAGGCTTCATTCAGCCCGAGCATAACCATATAATGGAAGGAGATGAAATGATGATGTGGGTAACTGAAAAAGAAATATGAAATATGGTGTTTACTGAGGAGAGACCAACTGTCAATTTGCAGCTTCGGTCAGGGTTGCCTCGGTTTTGAGGCTAATTTTGACGTCGCGACGGAGCCAGATATAATCTGCTCCCAGCTTCCATTATATGGTTATGCTCGGGCTGAATGAAGCCTAATGAGGCAGAAACGCGTCCTTGTAGCTACCTTTACCTCTGAGGTCTTGCCCGTGAAACTTTTTATTAATTTTTATATTATTAGATATTATATTAGTTTAAAATGATGTAATTTTGTAGGTATGTATTATTTTAAAAAATGCATTTTTTGTATTTATATATGCGTGTACATAAGAATTTAGGGACGCCCTGTACATATTCTAATATTAATAACTGAAATAAATTAGTCGTGACAAATAATAACTTTATAATGTATTTTTTTTAATCAACATAATTTTATAAGAGGTATTGTGTATATTAGGCCTTTTTGGACACCCTGTATGTAATTATTTAAGTATCAAATATAATAAAGCATACAAACTGCTAGTATGATGTAATTATTATAGCTTTTTAACTTTTTACGTTTTTTAAGCCAAATTTAATTTGTTTTTAGGTATCAAAAATTTTAAAATCCTCTGTATATATTCTTAGATTAATATTATAATAAAGCATACATATCTAGTCGTTTCTTTTCAAATTAAATAATTT
Organism: Aspidapion aeneum; assembly: GCA_963576565.1. Classification (NCBI taxonomy): domain Eukaryota; kingdom Metazoa; phylum Arthropoda; class Insecta; order Coleoptera; family Brentidae; genus Aspidapion; species Aspidapion aeneum. Next base: position 70,851,787 of record OY755041.1, on the reverse strand, counting down.
ACGACTTTCTTGTCTTACGAGGTAAATATAATTTTTTTTCCGTGTAAAGTTTCGTGCTTCTTCTCTCAGTGTAAAATGTTGGGTTAGTGTCAAGTGACGTCACGAATTCGATACCCATCATAAGAGCAATGCTTTATCTGTCATGTTGTCGCTTCTGTGTGGGACGACAAGCAAAGCGTTTTCCCATAAGCGGTAATCCTAAATAAACGTAAATTTTTAATAAACGTAAATTTTTAAAAAAGTGAAACGATTTAATTTTTAACAAAGATGCTGTTCTAAGTATTAACCCTTTGTGCACATGGGAAAAATGCGTTTTTCTTAAAAAATAATCAATTAAAGCCAGTAAATCTCAAATATAGGGGACCATGTTTTGTTCAATAAGTCAGGTTATGTTTTTAGTTACTTTTATTTTTTAAACTTTTTTCCAGTTTTTTACTCAGTTTGGATCATTATTATTAGTTTTTCTGCTGTTATGAACTGTGGCAGCTGGGGAGTTCTTGATAATGTTAGTTTTGATGGAATGCCAAGTATTTGACCTTAAAAACATCATCCCGATTTAAATGAACTAGGTATCAGCTCAAAGAAGGGAAAAGAAAGTGGATAAGTGCTCTAAGAGCTGACTTAACAGAGCAAAATTGAAATATTCGAAAGTTTTTTGTCAGGTTTGTTTTGGATAAATATGTAACTGCCATTTTTGCAACATTTTCTATTGGGATCTTTTTTTGTACTCGAGTGGACCTTTTGCAGAAGTGTAACATAGAATTGCGTTAAACTATAAGAAATATTATGATTTTTTTTACTATTGTAGGCAAGTAACTTTCAAAATTAGAATACAGTAATTATCCTGAGTACACAGTTCAAAAATTTAAAAAATGATGGTTAAAAAAAGGGTCCAGAGAAGAAAGAAGAGGAAAACAATATGAGGTTAAAGTGTGGGTAACAAGCTGAACCAAATTTGTACACCATCCTACAGAACTCTAATAAATTCATGGTGGTGTAGCATCCTGTATATAGCAGTGGAGTCCCGTATCGTCAAAGTTTCTTTTTCTTTAATAAATATTTATTTTACAGTCCTCAAAACAGTTTAGAATAAACTAGTGGGTTTGACAATCTCCCTAACTCAAACCTCTTTTTATCTTAAACTATTTTGGTGCAAATTTTCCTTTATTTCCTTGCTTTTTATCATCTGAAACTGGAATTTTTTTATAACTTGTACACCGTAAAATTTGTACAGCATCTGACCGGACCTATTACAAGTCCTGCTATGAAATTTCTACAGTACTGTTCTGAGCTTATTACCAAAAAATTTTTATATGACATCAAAAATAGATGACAAAAAAAAGTCAACTTTGTTGACCACAAGAAAAACAAAAAAGTTCTCTCAGATTTTTTTTTCAATTTCTCTCAAAAAATCTTGAGTCTTGATGGATCCTGTCATATTCTGTTATGCCCAAATTGTATACTAGAGTACATATTTATTTGCACAAACTTTTAGATACATAATTGAGCGAACATTGTTACAGAAAACCAGTAAATAAAAGTACGGTGTGTGAGGCCAATAACAAGAAAAAACTGTATTTTGATTTTGCAAGTTTTTTTTTATATAATGTTTACTTATATATTTTTTAAATAAACATATTTATATTAGTAGAGTAAATTTGTAAAATAAAACTGCAAAAAAGGTATATTTTTTTATATTTGGCATAGTAGTACCTAACACCAAAAGCTAAATTTTCATTCGAGGATCCCCGATTTTCCGGCCTCAGAATCCAAGATGGCGGCTGCCAAAATTGAGAAAAAAATTATTTCCTTGTTCTAAGAGAAATTAAATTAATTTTGATAAACTTACTTTAAGTGGGATATACTCAATGTAAAAAATCGTTTTTCTTCGATATTTTCTTTATTTTTTGTGCGATATTTATTTTTAATACCTCCTATTAAAGCTACTGACCGGTTCTTTAAGCCTGCTCAAATGAAATGATAAGTTTCCCAGCCGACACAAAGATGGCGTTTAATTTGTCAAAAATAAAAGAGACCTTTACAACCAGTAGATCAAATTAAATTTTTACAAAAAAATTTTTTGGATTTTATCAGTGGTGAGCCAGATTTTGTAAAAATTTATAAAAAGTTACAATTTGACATTTAACATTTTAAGATGGCGGCCGAAGTTCAGATAAAAAAGTAATTTTTTTTGTTCTTGTTTGACACAACTAGTATTGCCGTGTAATATATTGATTTATACTAAATGGGGGTCGCCGATTGTAAATATTTCATAATAAATGACATATGTCTATTATTATCCAAGATGGCGGCGGTCAAAATATAAATACAACAGTATCTTTTTGGTTTAGTAAATCTTTTTACCAAGATATGTAGTTTTATATTAATCTTAATTAGTTTTAAATTGTAATGTACAAAAAAAATAGAAGATATTTATTTTTTAAAGATGGCGGCCGAAAAAGTAAAAAAAAAAAACATTTTTGTTTATTTTTTCGAAATTTAACAAGAAAACTGAGAAAACCAAGACATCTCGTTAAACAAAACATAGATGTTTAAATATGTCAAAAAGGTTAACATAGGTCACGTGCCGGGTGATTTGAATAAATTGACATTTTACTTAATAGCTATCTCCGTTAATATTGATCTAACAGTAACGGTTAAATTAGCAAAGTTAAATAATTTTTTCTAAATCATCAGAATCTTATGTCAAAAATGACATATGTCATACACTTGTCAAACTATTGACATATGGTTTATTTTTTTAAATAAAACACCCTGTATATAATGTTTTTAATTGATAGGGCTCCTTTTTCTGATTTCAAAAATATATAATATGTTGACATTTAGTACATCCGTTGTTGAAATATTTGCATTTTAAAAATTATATTCATTAACAAAATGGCAACATCCTTATTGTTTATTTAGGTTATTAAAGAGCAAATATTTCAATAACGGCTGGTCTAAATGTCAACATATTATATATTTTTGAAATCAGAAAAACGAGTCTTATCAACTAAAAAAATTATGTACAGGGTGTTTTATTTAAAAAAATAAACCATATGTCAAAAGTTTGACAAGTGTATGACATATGTCATTTTTGACATCAGATTCTGATGATTTAGAAAAAATGATTTAACTTTGCTTATTTAAACATTACTGTTAGATTAATATTAACGGAGATAGCTATTAAGTCAAATATGGTCAATTCAATCAAATCACCCGGTACGTGACATATGTCTACTTTTTTGACATTTTTAAAAGATCTGTGTTTTGTTTACCAAGATGTCTTGTTTTTTTTTTTTACTTTTTCGACCGCCATCTTTAAAGAATAAATAAATTATATTATTTTTGTACATTATGACTTAAAACTAATTAGGAGTAATATAAAACTACATATCCTCGTAAAAAGAATTACCAAACCAAGAAGATAATGTTGTTTTTATATTTTGAACGCCGCCATCTTGATTATTAATAGACATGTGTCATTTATGATGAAATATTTTTAATCGGCGATCCCTATTTAGTATAAATCGATATATTACACGGCAATACTAATTCTGTCAAACAAGAACAAAAAAATAACTTTTTTATCTGAATTTCGGCCGCCATTTTAAAATTTTTAATGTCAAATTGTAATTTTTTTGAAATTTTTACAAAACTTGGCTTACTATTGATAAAATCCAAAAAAAAATTTTTTTTTAATTTAATTTGGTCTACGTGTTATAAAGGTCTCTTTTATTTTTGACATATTAAACGTCATCTTTGTGTCGGCTGAGAAACTAATAACTTTTTTTCATCAGGTTTAAAGAGCTGGTCAGTGGCTTTATTATGAGGTATTAAAAATAAATATCGCGCAAAAAATAAATAAAATATCGAAGAAAAACGATTTTTTTTAAATATAGCCGCCATTTTGTTTTAAAGTGACAGGTGTATTTTTTTACATTTTTGAATTAAGTAGGTCCCACTTAAAGTAAGTTTATCAAAATTAATTTAATTTGTCTTAAAACAGGGAATTCATTTTTTTTTCTTAACTTTGGCAGCCGCCATCTTGGATTCCGATCCCGGAAATCAGGGGATCCTCGACTGAAAATTTAGCTTTTGATGTTAGCTACTACTGAAAGGGTAGGGTTAAGGTTATTTCAGCATGGAGGGTATAAACTAGGGTACGCGTGGTTCCAATCCTGTTTGAATCCCGGTTCTTGGGTTCAAGACACTCAATAGTAGTAAACGAAAAAATTTAAGTTAAAAAGCAAGCTCGACTTACCTATTATTCCAGGAACGTAAATTCTGGAAGGAAACCGGCACTATCACCCGCGTGGGTATTGTTCAGAAAAAACCGCAAGGTTAAAATTGTGACGTATATGTCGATATATGAACGACGGCTGTAGTCATGAGTGTGTGTGTGCTCGATGCTTCCTTGTTTTTGACACAGCGCGCAGCGGCTCGCGCGCCGGTGGTTTCCACACAGTCCATTCTTCAGTGCAGAAGGAAGTAGGGGTAGGAAGGGTGGAAACACCTAATAAGGGATGCAAGGAAAAGTGCGTCGAGCTTGATAATTATTTAGAGTAAAAGTAAATTAAACGCGCAAATTTCTATTTGCAATAGTGTAGTAAAATTAACTAGAAAAACAAAAAAAAAATAATAATAATACTAAATTCTAAAAACTTCCCAAAAACGTTACAAACAAAAATAAAGCAATATGAGGGCGAGAACGAACCATTTCCCACCCCCATGAAATGCCGCGCAATTTCATTCATGAGAAGTAGGAGGGGGCAGTGGGCAAAGTTTAACTAGTGGTCTTTTATAGACGCCTTTGTTAGTTTTAACCACTGCAACCCTTGGAACCTTATCAGTTCCGTAGAATAATTCGATAATTCGGCCAAGTGGCCAATCTAAAGGAGACGCATTTTCGTATTTTATAAGCACGAGAGTACCAATAGTGACCGAGCTCATGCCCTCAAGCCGCTTCGCTCTTTGCTGCAGCGTATGTAAATACTCGGTTCTCCACCGTTTCCAAAAATCCTGTTGGATTCTAACTAAAAGTTGCCACCTGTCCAATCTATTTAAAGGTATTTCTGTAAGATCGGGGTCTGGGAGAGCATTAAGAGGTTCCAAATTTAAGAAGTGACCCGGAGTAAGTACAGCTAAGTCGGTAGGGTCACTCGATAGTTCACACAGGGGACGCGAATTAAGAACACCCTCTACTTGCGCCAGAACGGTAACGAACTCTTCGTACGTTAGTAATTGTTTGCCAATCACACGCTTTAAATGAGTTTTAGTAGACTTAATGTTCGACTCCCAAAGCCCACCCATATGGGGGGCCCCAGGTGGGTTAAAATGCCACTCAATGGATTCTTGTTTTGCACAATCTTCGAATATTTTACGTAAGTATTTATCAGCAGAAACAAAATTCGTGCCACAATCTGTGTAAATGTGCTGAATTCTGCCTCTTCTAGCCATAAACCGGCGCAGAGCGGCCAAAAAGGCATCAGTAGACATATCCGAAACCAAGTCAATGTAAACGCATTTTACGACACAGCAAATAAATAGGCAAACGTAGGATTTAACTATCTTAAAAGGACGCAACTTTGACGTTTTAATGTCAAAAGGGCCGCAGAAATCGATTCCTACTTGTGAGAAGGGTTTGGCTTGACATAATCGAAATTTGGGCAAATTTCCCATAGGGGGTTGAAAAGCAATGGGGTTAGTTTTCCAACATGGAAGGCAACTGTGCAATATTTTGCGGACCACTCGTTTAGCAGCAAGGATCCAAAAGGATTGAAAAAATAAAAATAAAGTGGTCTGTAATCCGCAGTGTAAATAAGTGATATGTATATCTTTAATAAGCAATGTGGTAAAAATGCAATTATTAGGTAAAAGCAAGGGGTATTTTTTGTCAAAGCATAAATCCGAATGACTCAAGCGACCGCCCACTCGTAATAAGCCCGTTTCAGCTTCCAAAAACGGATTTAACCTTTTTATTGCCCTATTGTTTATTGGCCTATTTTCTTGCAACAAACTAATTTCCTTTTTAAAATAAATAGATTGGAAATGTTTAATTATAAAAAGTAAAGCGCGATACAACTCAACATTCGTTAAATATGGCTTCTTAATTTTATTTTTATTTTTAAAATTTTCAACAGCGCGCAAAAAAAATCCTACAATTCTTTTTATCGCGGATAGCGAACTATATTTTTCAAATAAATTATCAATAAAACTTTTTTGCACGAAAATCGTAAGGTTCAAACTATTAATCAAATTGCGTTTTTCCTTTTGTGATTCTTCGCATGAAGGCAAATTATATTTCGTAAATGACCAGGTATCTACAGGGTCATATAAAAAATCTGGACCTTTGGACCATTGAGTAAAATTTAAAAAATCGCTTGGGTACATCCCCCTTGACCCGCAGTCAGATATATTCATAGCCGAAGGGACATATAACCAATATTCGGGATTTATGCGTTCCTGAATGTAAGCCGCCCTATTCGCAACATAGGTTTTCCAGTTATGCGCAGAGCCTTTTATCCAATCTAACGCGCATTGGCTATCAGAAAACGCAAAAATATTTTCAAAAGTTATTTTACTTGAAAAAGTCTCATAAATAAAGGTTAAAAGTTTACAAAGTAAAACACAGCCGCATAGCTCTAAACGGGGAATACTTTGTCTTTTAAGGGGAGCTAATTTTGATTTACCAGCCACAAAAAAATTCTGAATAGTATTATCCGAGTAGGTACACCGTATATAAACCACGCAGCAATAGCCAAGTTCACTGGCATCACTAAACCCTACTAATTGAGCTGTAGTATAGTTAAAAATATTTATTTTCCTAGGAATAGTAAAATTTTGTAAAAAAGAAAGTTCAGATTTAAATTTTTCCCATTTTGACAAAACTTCCGGGGGTACCTTTTCATCCCATTGAAGACCAACAGACCAACAATACTGTACCAGTGCCTTTCCATAAAAAGTAACTGGCGTTAAGAATCCGCATGGATCATACATTCTTGCCAGGTCACTAAGTATAGTTCTTTTGGTGCACACTGTATGTCTGCTGTCCTCAAAAGAGTAGAAAAAATGGTCTTTTACTGGATTCCATTTTAAGCCCAGAATTTTTTGTGTATTATCGCAATCTTGATCAAAAGATAAAGCATTGGTTTGAATATGGGATTGAGGCAGATCTTGTAATAATCGGGGGTCATTACTGGTCCATTTTCTAGCCTCAAAGTTACCCTTTCCTAAGAGCTCAATTAGTTGATTTTTTAATAAAATCGCGTTTTTTAAATCGAAACTACCGGTCGTCACATCGTCAATGTACGTGGATTCCCTAAGCACCTGTGCAGCCAGGGGCAGTTCCGGGTAATCAGTGGCAAGTTGTAAAAGAGTTCGTATCGCAAGATACGGGGAGCAGGAAACTCCAAAAAGTACAACGTTTATTTCGTAATCTGTGATAGGTTCGTGTGGCGAAAAACGCCAAAGTATTCTTTGAAATTTATGTTGACTTGGGTCAATAGCAATTCTTCTGTACATTTGTTTCAAATCGCAAGTGAAACAAACTTCATGTAATCGAAATTTAAGAATAATAGCAACTAAATCTTGTTGCAATTTAGGCCCTGTATACACAGCAGAGTTAAGAGAGACCTTATTAGCCGCATGGCTTGAGGCGTCATACACAATCCTCATAGGGGTTGTTGAGGAGTCTTTTTTAAAGACAGCATGATGACTGATGTAGAAAAAATTGTGCCTCTCAGCATCCGAGGGCGGCGCAACTTTAGTCATGTGCCCCTGGTCTATATAATCTTGCATAACCTCGGAATAAATAGAATTAAAAGATTGATTAAAAAGTAACCGTCTTTCCAACGAAAAAAATCTGCGCAAAGCAAGAGTGCGCGTGTCTCCAAAATCGGGAGACGTGACTTTAAGCGGCATGGAGACGATGTAACGCCCCATGGAGTCCCTTTTAGTAGTTTCCTGAAAGTATGTTTCACAAAAAACGTCCTCTGGGGCAAAATGTTTTTTGCTAGGCACTTCCTCTACTTCCCAAAACTTTTGTAGCGTAGAATCAAGAGATTGATTTTCCGATAAAGTAAAAAAAGCGCTACTTTTTAGTGAACAAGAAGAGGTTTCTTTAACTTTACCTAGAAGCGTCCAACCGAAAGAGGTATTTATACAGACAGGTTTATCAGGGCCGTTATTTATTCTCCCGTCTTGTAAAATATAGGGAAAAATGTAATTTCCAAGTAAAAAATCGATTTTTTCCGATTTATTAAAATAGGGATCAGCCAAGGTTAAGTAATCGATAAAGTGCCAGTCCTGCAAGTTATAAGGAACTGATGGTTTATTATCACAAATTTTATCAATCACAAAAAATGGTGTATTTATTGAAAATAGAGGGTCCACTAGGGAGCCAATAGTACAATTTATGTAAAAATTAGCAGTCGAGTTCATTTGATCTAACCCCTGTAGGGTCATTTGTATTTTGCATTTAGGTAGACCTAATTTATTCGCGAAATTTTTTGTTATGAAACTGCTTTGGGCTCCAGAGTCCAAAATGCCACGGCCTACATGCCAATTATTAAAAACATCTTTAATTTTAATTAGAACGGTAGAGAGCATGACCTCATGATGATTAAGTAACATGCCAACAGTAGTGCTTTGCTGACCGCTAGAGATTTGCTGACCAGTGGAAGTGGGTTGACTTGTTGAGGTCAAAAATGGCTGACTCACGGGAATCCCAGGGAGGGCAGCGGATGTGCTCTGAATAGCTAGTACCGAAGAATGAGTAGAATCAGTATAATTAGGGGTAGTATTATTCGTATAGTTATGAGTAGGTGACCCTTGCGCATTATTAGTTGCAAAGCATAAAAGAGAATGATGAAACTTGGCACAATGTAAGCACCTTTTTGTGGTCTTGCACCCGATCTGCGTGTGCGCAGACGCGAGACAGTTGATACAAGCTCGTCGAGCTTTAATAATATCAAAACGCTCCTGAGGACATTTCTGCAAAAATGAAGGACACTGGAAAATAATATGTTTACCTTGACACAGTAGGCACGAAAGGTTTTTATTATTGCTAGCATCAGTAGAGCTATTATTCTGTCGGTCTTCCGAGTTCACAAAAAATGTAGAACGGTTATTTCTATTATTAGAAGACGAAGAAAAAGTCGTAGAGCGCGTAATATTTTTACTTATTGTAGCGGGTTGAGGTTGAGGTTCCTTTTGAGGAAGAGCCTCAAGGGCAGTGCATTGCCTGGACACAAAATCTTTAAGAATATTGAATTTCGGTATTTCCGTGGACGCGTGTTCCTTTTCAAAGGCCTTTCTGGTCGAGTTGTCTAGCCGATCTAGGAACATCATAGTTAAAATAAAGTCTGAAAGCGCCGCATTTTCCAACTTAAAGTTTTTTAAAGCCGCTAAATTTTTCGTAAAGGTGTCGATTAAATTACGTAAACCTATTGCATTTTCAGATTTAAGGGGAGTAATATTTTCCATTTTTTTCCAGTGTGTCTCGGCCCTCAGGCGTTTATTATTATACCTATCGAAAAATTTTAAAAAATCGGTTAAGAAAAAAGTATGATGAAAAATGGACATTAAACACCTCGACTTCTTTTTAATATGTCTCAATTTACTTTTTTACAAAAAAGGCATTATAGACCAGGAAAAAATTTATGATTTCCAACAATTGTACCTCTTTACCAAATTTTGTTCATATATGTATACAGTATCCCTTCACGGTTCCAAGAACCTACTACGTTAAGTTTTTTAAAACTTTTCTGTGGCGCAGACGCGATTTACTGATATACGAGATTCGTACAAACATAAGTTTCTAATTAATTAAATTTCTTTACAAACGAGACCATTCTGTATATACTGCCTGAATTTATTTAAAGGCTGTAAAAGTGTCTAATAAAGTGATGTATTATACCATTACATTTTTTTTTGGAATTAAGGAAAAATAGGAAATATTTAGTTTTTCCAAAAATTTGCAATTAAAAAAATCCTTTTTATATTAGCTTTTTAATTCTTAAAAGCACAAAACAAAGAACAAATTATACGGTCTACCACAGAAAGTTTTTTGGATCTCTTTACTACAAAAAAATCATAAAAATAAATAAAATAGTCTACAAGGGAAATACGATAAGTTTTTATGCTGACAAAAACAGAGCAACATCGCATTTTCTTGAAGATATTATTGATTATTCACTAGGATTAAACAAATTTTCTTTAAAATTGTTTCAATTATTTAAATAAATAAGGCAGCAGTTTATAGCGGAATTATGGTGCTTTTACAAAAAAAATAAAAAGAATTCTAGATACAATGATAAGCCATGCAAATAATCAGAAATATTAAAAATGCCTATTTGGTGTCCTTTGATATTATTTCAATTTTGTTCGTTTTTACACTGTCATTTCTACTGGGCATTTTATCTGATAATTTTTACTTAGTACTTTTTTACCGTTTTTAACGTTTTAAAGATATCAATGAAGCTCCCGATCGGAATACATTTATGAAATTTGGTACAATTAACAGAAATATTATAGCTGACGAGCAAATTCATATAATTACCTAAAATTTTTAACACATGTTAAAACATCGCCAATTCTTTATATTCGAAAATCGTTTTTTAATACTTAATATAATGTAGCCAAATACCAAACTTAACAAAATATGTAGAAAGTTCATCTTGTTTCATTTTTTGGTTATCCTCGGACTGAATCAAGCCTTAAAAATCAGAAAGGCAGAGTATGCTAGTTGACAATTATTTGCCCGTTAAACTTTTTGTTTGGTTGTTTAACTTTACACCTTCATGAATTTCTTTCGAATTTCAAAATGTTTTTTTGAAATAAAAGTTTTAAAATTCTACAGGGAGATCTAAAATACATTTGTCTATCTGCGCGATGGCCCTCTGTATGCAATCATTTATTTTAGCAAACCATGTTTTTTAAAAAGGAAAAATATAACAGTCAAGCTCCCGATTGGGATACAATTATGAAATTTGGTAAAATTAACAAAAATATAATAGTGGACGAGTAACCTTGTATAATTACTGGAAATTTCGTACATATGTCAAAACATCTCCATTTATAGGCATCTTGTAAAGATGTTCCAAAATCGTTTTTTTAATACTTAATCCAATGAAGCAAACGCCAAGCTTTAAACAATAGATAGAAAGTTCATCTTCTTCCATTTTTGGTTATGCTCAGACTGAATCAAGCCTTAAAAATCAGAAACGCAGAGTATCCCAGTTAAGGATTATTTGCTCTTTAAACTTTTTGTTTAGTCGTTTAAGTGAATTTATTTTAAATTTCAAAATGATTTTCTTAGAATAAAGTTTTAAAATTGTACAGGGAGATCTGAAATGTCACTATACTTACTTACGTAGGTATCTGTTATTCTACACTAAAATAAAAGGCAGTGTATATACATACATATCTAGGTATTTAACTTAAACCTTGCAACCGTTCATTATTTATTTATTTCTTGCATACAGATATCAACAGCTAAAACCCAATTACAAAGATATCCACTTATCAGTAATTGTAAAATGACACTTATAAAATGTAATATAATTTATAAAATATGTTAATATGTGATTATAAAATAACCAAAAAATATAGATATTTGTTAATCATTAAGGTTAACATACAGACATACAGACATACAGACATACAGACATACAGACATACAGACATACAGACATACAGACATACAGACATACAGACATACAGACATACAGACATACAGACATACAGACATACAGACATACAGACATACAGACATACAGACATACAGACATACAGACATACAGACATACAGACATACAGACATACAGACATACAGACATACAGACATACAGACATACAGACATACAGACATACAGACATACAGACATACAGACATACAGACATACAGACATACAGACATACAGACATACAGACATACAGACATACAGACATACAGACATACAGACATACAGACATACAGACATACAGACATACAGACATACAGACATACAGACATACAGACATACAGACATACAGACATACAGACATACAGACATACAGACATACAGACATACAGACATACAGACATACAGACATACAGACATACAGACATACAGACATACAGACATACAGACATACAGACATACAGACATACAGACATACAGACATACAGACATACAGACATGCAGACATGCAGACATACAGACATACAGACATACAGACATACAGACATACAGACATACAGACATGCAGACATGCAGACATGCAGACATACAGACATACAGACATACAGACATACATACATACAGACATACAGACATACAGACATACAGACATACAGACATACAGACATACAGACATACAGACATACAGACATACAGACATACAGACATACAGACATACAGACATACAGACATACAGACATACAGACATACAGACATACAGACATACAGACATACAGACATACAGACATACAGACATACAGACATACAGACATACAGACATACAGACATACAGACATACAGACATACAGACATACAGACATACAGACATACAGACATACAGACATACAGACATACAGACATACAGACATACAGACATACAGACATACAGACATACAGACATACAGACATACAGACATACAGACATACAGACATACAGACATACAGACATACAGACATACAGACATACAGACATACAGACATACAGACATACAGACATACAGACATACAGACATACAGACATACAGACATACAGACATACAGACATACAGACATACAGACATACAGACATACAGACATACAGACATACAGACATACAGACATACAGACATACAGACATACAGACATACAGACATACAGACATACAGACATACAGACATACAGACATACAGACATACAGACATACAGACATACAGACATACAGACATACAGACATACAGACATACAGACATACAGACATACAGACATACAGACATACAGACATACAGACATACAGACATACAGACATACAGACATACAGACATACAGACATACAGACATACAGACATACAGACATACAGACATACAGACATACAGACATACAGACATACAGACATACAGACATACAGACATACAGACATACAGACATACAGACATACAGACATACAGACATACAGACATAGAGACATACAGACATACAGACATACAGACATACAGACATACAGACATACAGACATACAGACATAGAGACATACAGACATACAGACATACAGACATACAGACATACAGACATACAGACATACAGACATACAGACATACAGACATACAGACATACAGACATACAGACATACAGACATACAGACATACAGACATACAGACATACAGACATACAGACATACAGACATACAGACATACAGACATACAGACATACAGACATACAGACATACAGACATACAGACATACAGACATACAGACATACAGACATACAGACATACAGACATACAGACATACAGACATACAGACATACAGACATACAGACATACAGACATACAGACATACAGACATACAGACATACAGACATACAGACATACAGACATACAGACATACAGACATACAGACATACAGACATACAGACATACAGACATACAGACATACAGACATACAGACATACAGACATACAGACATACAGACATACAGACATACAGACATACAGACATACAGACATACAGACATACAGACATACAGACATACAGACATACAGACATACAGACATACAGACATACAGACATACAGACATACAGACATACAGACATACAGACATACAGACATACAGACATACAGACATACAGACATACAGACATACAGACATACAGACATACAGACATACAGACATACAGACATACAGACATACAGACATACAGACATACAGACATACAGACATACAGACATACAGACATACAGACATACAGACATACAGACATACAGACATACAGACATACAGACATACAGACATACAGATATACAGACATACAGACATACAGACATACAGACATACAGACATACAGACATACAGACATACAGACATACAGACATACAGACATACAGACATACAGACATACAGACATACAGACATACAGACATACAGACATACAGACATACAGACATACAGACATACAGACATACAGACATACAGACATACAGACATACAGACATACAGACATACAGACATACAGACATACAGACATACAGACATACAGACATACAGACATACAGACATACAGACATACAGACATACAGACATACAGACATACAGACATACAGACATACAGACATACAGACATACAGACATACAGACATACAGACATACAGACATACAGACATACAGACATACAGACATACAGACATACAGACATACAGACATACAGACATACAGACATACAGACATACAGACATACAGACATACAGACATACAGACATACAGACATACAGACATACAGACATACAGACATACAGACATACAGACATACAGACATACAGACATACAGACATACAGACATACAGACATACAGACATACAGACATACAGACATACAGACATACAGACATACAGACATACAGACATACAGACATACAGACATACAGACATACAGACATACAGACATACAGACATACAGACATACAGACATACAGACATACAGACATACAGACATACAGACATACAGACATACAGACATACAGACATACAGACATACAGACATACAGACATACAGACATACAGACATACAGACATACAGACATACAGACATACAGACATACAGACATACAGACATACAGACATACAGACATACAGACATACAGACATACAGACATACAGACATACAGACATACAGACATACAGACATACAGACATACAGACATACAGACATACAGACATACAGACATACAGACATACAGACATACAGACATACAGACATACAGACATACAGACATACAGACATACAGACATACAGACATACAGACATACAGACATACAGACATACAGACATACAGACATACAGACATACAGACATACAGACATACAGACATACAGACATACAGACATACAGACATACAGACATACAGACATACAGACATACAGACATACAGACATACAGACATACAGACATACAGACATACAGACATACAGACATACAGACATACAGACATACAGACATACAGACATACAGACATACAGACATACAGACATACAGACATACAGACATACAGACATACAGACATACAGACATACAGACATACAGACATACAGACATACAGACATACAGACATACAGACATACAGACATACAGACATACAGACATACAGACATACAGACATACAGACATACAGACATACAGACATACAGACATACAGACATACAGACATACAGACATACAGATATACAGACATACAGACATACAGACATACAGACATACAGACATACAGACATACAGACATACAGACATACAGACATACAGACATACAGACATACAGACATACAGACATACAGACATACAGACATACAGACATACAGACATACAGACATACAGACATACAGACATACAGACATACAGACATACAGACATACAGACATACAGACATACAGACATACAGACATACAGACATACAGACATACAGACATACAGACATACAGACATACAGACATACAGACATACAGACATACAGACATACAGACATACAGACATACAGACATACAGACATACAGACATACAGACATACAGACATACAGACATACAGACATACAGACATACAGACATACAGACATACAGACATACAGACATACAGACATACAGACATACAGACATACAGACATACAGACATACAGACATACAGACATACAGACATACAGACATACAGACATACAGACATACAGACATACAGACATACAGACATACAGACATACAGACATACAGACATACAGACATACAGACATACAGACATACAGACATACAGACATACAGACATACAGACATACAGACATACAGACATACAGACATACAGACATACAGACATACAGACATACAGACATACAGACATACAGACATACAGACATACAGACATACAGACATACAGACATACAGACATACAGACATACAGACATACAGACATACAGACATACAGACATACAGACATACAGACATACAGACATACAGACATACAGACATACAGACATACAGACATACAGACATACAGACATACAGACATACAGACATACAGACATACAGACATACAGACATACAGACATACAGACATACAGACATACAGACATACAGACATACAGACATACACACATACAGACATACAGACATACAGACATACAGACATACAGACATACAGACATACAGACATACAGACATATAGACATACAGACATACAGACATACAGACATACAGACATACAGACATACAGACATACAGACATACAGACATACAGACATACAGACATACAGACATACAGACATACAGACATACAGACATACAGACATACAGACATACAGACATACAGACATACAGACATACAGACATACAGACATACAGACATACAGACATACAGACATACAGACATACAGACATACAGACATACAGACATACAGACATACAGACATACAGACATACAGACATGCAGACATGCAGACATACAGACATACAGACATACAGACATACAGACATACAGACATACAGACATACAGACATGCAGACATGCAGACATGCAGACATACAGACATACAGACATACAGACATACAGACATACAGACATACAGACATACAGACATACAGACATACAGACATACAGACATACACACATACACACATACAGACATACAGACATACAGACATACAGACATACAGACATGCAGACATACAGACATACAGACATACAGACATACAGACATACAGACATACAGACATACAGACATACAGACATACAGACATACAGACATACAGACATACAGACATACAGACATACAGACATACAGACATACAGACATACAGACATACAGACATACAGACATACAGACATACAGACATACAGACATACAGACATACAGACATACAGACATACAGACATACAGACATACAGACATACAGACATACAGACATACAGACATACAGACATACAGACATACAGACATACAGACATACAGACATACAGACATACAGACATACAGACATACAGACATACAGACATACAGACATACAGACATACAGACATACAGACATACAGACATACAGACATACAGACATACAGACATACAGACATACAGACATACAGACATACAGACATACAGACATACAGACATACAGACATACAGACATACAGACATACAGACATACAGACATACAGACATACAGACATACAGACATACAGACATACAGACATACAGACATACAGACATACAGACATACAGACATACAGACATACAGACATACAGACATACAGACATACAGACATACAGACATACAGACATACAGACATACAGACATACAGACATACAGACATACAGACATACAGACATACAGACATACAGACATACAGACATACAGACATACAGACATACAGACATACAGACATACAGACATACAGACATACAGACATACAGACATACAGACATACAGACATACAGAAATACAGACATACAGACATACAGACATACAGACATACAGACATACAGACATACAGACATACAGACATACAGACATACAGACATACAGACATACAGACATACAGACATACAGACATACAGACATACAGACATACAGACATACAGACATACAGACATACAGACATACAGACATACAGACATACAGACATACAGACATACAGACATACAGACATACAGACATACAGACATACAGACATACAGACATACAGACATACAGACATACAGACATACAGACATACAGACATACAGACATACAGACATACAGACATACAGACATACAGACATACAGACATACAGACATACAGACATACAGACATACAGACATACAGACATACAGACATACAGACATACAGACATACAGACATACAGACATACAGACATACAGACATACAGACATACAGACATACAGACATACAGACATACAGACATACAGACATACAGACATACAGACATACAGACATACAGACATACAGACATACAGACATACAGACATACAGACATACAGACATACAGACATACAGACATACAGACATACAGACATACAGACATACAGACATACAGACATACAGACATACAGACATACAGACATACAGACATACAGACATACAGACATACAGACATACAGACATACAGACATACAGACATACAGACATACAGACATACAGACATACAGACATACAGACATACAGACATACAGACATACAGACATACTGACATACAGACATACAGACATACAGACATACAGACATACAGACATACAGACATACAGACATACAGACATACAGACATACAGACATACAGACATACAGACATACAGACATACAGACATACAGACATACAGACATACAGACATACAGACATACAGACATACAGACATACAGACATACAGACATACAGACATACAGACATACAGACATACAGACATACAGACATACAGACATACAGACATACAGACATACAGACATACAGACATACAGACATACAGACATACAGACATACAGACATACAGACATACAGACATACAGACATACAGACATACAGACATACAGACATACAGACATACAGACATACAGACATACAGACATACAGACATACAGACATACAGACATACAGACATACAGACATACAGACATACAGACATACAGACATACAGACATACAGACATACAGACATACAGACATACAGACATACAGACATACAGACATACAGACATACAGACATACAGACATACAGACATACAGACATACAGACATACAGACATACAGACATACAGACATACAGACATACAGACATACAGACATACAGACATACAGACATACAGACATACAGACATACAGACATACAGACATACAGACATACAGACATACAGACATACAGACATACAGACATACAGACATACAGACATACAGACATACAGACATACAGACATACAGACATACAGACATACAGACATACAGACATACAGACATACAGACATACAGACATACAGACATACAGACATACAGACATACAGACATACAGACATACAGACATACAGACATACAGACATACAGACATACAGACATACAGACATACAGACATACAGACATACAGACATACAGACATACAGACATACAGACATACAGACATACAGACATACAGACATACAGACATACAGACATACAGACATACAGACATACAGACATACAGACATACAGACATACAGACATACAGACATACAGACATACAGACATACAGACATACAGACATACAGACATACAGACATACAGACATACAGACATACAGACATACAGACATACAGACATACAGACATACAGACATACAGACATACAGACATACAGACATACAGACATACAGACATACAGACATACAGACATACAGACATACAGACATACAGACATACAGACATACAGACATACAGACATACAGACATACAGACATACAGACATACAGACATACAGACATACAGACATACAGACATACAGACATACAGACATACAGACAGACATACAGACATACAGACATACAGACATACAGACATACAGACACACAGACATACAGACATACAGACATACAGACATACAGACATACAGACATACAGACATACAGACATACAGACATACAGGCATACAGGCATACAGACATACAGACATACAGACATACAGGCATACAGGCATACAGACATACAGACATACAGACATACAGACATACAGACATACAGACATACAGACTTACAGACATACAGAAATACACACATTAATTAATTAAATTAAGTAAGTTTATTCAATATTTAGAGTCATTTAGAATAAAACTGTAGGTATTGGTAAAAGGATAATAACAATATTAAATAATAAAGATAACACAACAACTGCAAAATAAAAAGACGCACGGACGGACGGACAGACGGACGGACAGACGGTCAGACGGACAGTCGGGCAGACGGACAGATGGACAGATGGACAGATGGACAGATGGACAGATGGACAGATGGACAGATGGATTGATGGACAGATGGACAGATGGACAGACGGACAGACAGACACCATAGCTCACCCTACTTATAGTATACGTGTGAGCTAAAACATTATACTTGGTATTACACTGTACACACCAAAAATTGGGAGAGTATTTTATTTGCAAATTATTTCTGATTATTTTTCTTTATTTACTATTTTTTCATTATAATCGGATTAGTAGTTTACTTTTCTTAAATGACATGGTGGCAAACAATATTTTAACTTACCCACACACCGATTGATTTTTAACGCTGCACAAGTCAAATTTAGTGGAAATTAGGAAAAGTGATTATTAATCAATTCAACACTTCCCTAATAGCAAGTAGGTTATCGTAGTCCACGTGGAGTGAAAATCTGCAATGCACCAGGTGTACAGATGCAATGTGATTGGCTCATTTTTCTGAAATTACGGTTTTAATTGGTATATAGCATTTGCTCTGCGTCCTGTATTCTCGCTATTTTAAGTCAGTATCACCGTCAACCGTGATGGACGATGACGACGCGGTAGTCGCGGCCGGCGCTCTTCTGATTATTGAGAGTTTGAGAAGAAAAAATAAAAAAGAGCAGCGAAAAGAATGGTCCAGACGTCTGTATTTACAAAGACAAAATTTAAGTTTACTGAGAGATATGGACTAATTACATTTCAAAAACTTTACCAGAATATCTGCAGAGGATTTTGAAAACTTAATTTGTCTAGTGGGTCCTAAAATATTCAGAAAGATACCCAACTTCGACATGCTATACCTGTTCAAGATCGCTTAGCTATTGCTCTACGTGTTTTAGCAACAGGGGACTCTTTCACTAGTCTACACTACCTATTTAAAGTATCAAAACAACGAGTTGGTTTTATAGTTATAGAGACCTGCAATGCCCTTATTGAAAAACTGAAACATGAAATAAAGGTAAATATACCGGGTGGCCCAAAAAAAAGGCATGAAATGATTTTTATTATCACTTTTGAACGAATTGGTCTGGGTTTTGACCAAAAATATTTTTTGTCCGCTATCAAATTCCAAGATGGCACACAGAATCAAAGGTAGGGTAGGCCGGGTACTGCCCACTTTTTATAAATGTGCTACTAAAAAAATTGAGCTGATTCAATTGTTTTCTTTTTTGTTCTGTCAATAGCTACAACTTTAGACATACAAAAACAATATGACAGAAATCCCTAAAATTAAAAAAACTTTTCGATGTTTGTAAACGGCACTTTTTACATATATATGAGGTACATATTTTGTCACATGATGTAGGAGTTAAGGCATAATTACTTTGTAGTCCTCCCTGGTCCTAGCTAGAGACCCTCTATGTATGACATATTTTAAATATGTCATACATACAGGGTCTCTATTTAAAATATGTCATGTCTTAGCCATCTCGCCGCCTGTCATTCCCCCTCACCCTCTTCAAAAACCATATTCGCATAACTTTCACAAATATGGAGCGATTTCAAAACTTCTTTCTGCACACGGTTTAAGAATTTTTCAACAGCATTTTACTACTTCCCTCTCCCTCTCCCTCCCCCACCTTGACTCAATGTTTGTAGAAACGCACCTATCTAGGAGTAATGCTAAATGAATGATAAATGCATTCTTTCTATAAGGCTGAATAAGAATTAAAAAATGGATGTAAAAAATAAATTAACAAAAAACACCCAACTGCTAAATCTACTTGCTAAAATTACCCAAAAACCTAATTCATGAAAATACAAAACTGTATAATTTTGTAAGTGCGCTTTGGGCATCAAAACTAACTAAAGATTGAAGCATATCGTACATTATAAGTATATCTATTACAGTTTGTGATACCTATCAATTTTATACTCAACTGCGACTATAGTAGGCACAAGTAGAACTAGCAGTTTGGTGTTTTTTTTATTTTTTTTTTTATAAATAAGTTTAATATTTATTTATTATTATTCAAACATATTAACTAGTGGTAAAGTTTTTTTTACTTAGTAACTAAACTAAATGAACCGAACCGCATAAATTAATTTAAAAAATTTTCCTCAATGTCGTAGTTTACATATGTTTTGTCAGCTGAATAATCAGATGCGTATTGAAATTAAGGATATGAAGGTTCAATACTTTTTGAGCGTTGTGCGGGAGATGGATGGTCCATTCAATTTTTTAATTGCCAAGTAAAAAAAAACGACTGCACCCACTGAACAAACAAGAAGGAATAAATCTCTTTGTGGTATTCCGATTTACCGACAGGCCTCGAAAAATGTTTTGCGCGTTCGCCGTGACGTATTGACTTGCAAAATTCGTTGCAGCGCGGTCTGTGCTTTTGAAGTACACGTATTCACTCACACACACTCCGCGCATTTTCGCCGAAAATGTTTGTCCTGTTTGTAGTGTTTGATGCGCGCTGTGTTCCCAGATTGCAAAATTACATAAGCATTGCATAGACACGTACTCACTGAGCGAACATTTTCGGCGAAAATGTTTGGAGTGTTTGTAGTGTTTTGTTGCAAGTCAATACCCACTTTTAGATGTTATAATATGTTCTCTGGCAGTTTGCTGTCAATCACATTTTTAAATTTGCTAAGATTAATTGTGTCACTATCAATATTAGCGGCATATACATTGAAAATTGAGCAGTTGAGCGGTAATAATTTTGACTCTTAATTTTTTTCAGCCAAACATTTCTCTCCTAATATGTAAATCGAATCTGTGCTACCTATGTTCTCAGTAATAGCTGAACGTGCAATTTTAATTTTATTTAAATCTGGAGAATTCATAAAATAATAATATTTTGCTTTATTTTACCTGGAGCGGGGATGCGACGAACTTGGCCTATTTTAATTTTCTGGCATCACGCCTACATGGATATGTTTGGAAACAATATGTGTTAAAATCGCGCGTCTTCTTGCATTACTTTAGTATAAAACTGATATTCTTCAAAGACTTATCATTTTGCTGTACTTTGTTCCGAAGCGCGCCCACTAATGTATTTAAGTAATTAAATATGTTTTAAGAGTTTTCTGCAAATACTGCAAATAAATTATTAAATAATAACCCAAAGTGTTTTTTTTATTAATAAATCTAAATTATTTTTTTTTTTTAAATAATGTATAAATACTGAACGATATAGGTAACTGGGAGACTCTGAGTTTCTGCTTTTGAGGGCTTGATTCAGCCCGAGCATATCAAAAAAATGGAAGCAGATGAACTTTGTTCTTATTATGTTAAGTTCAGCATTTAGCTAGTAAACGGCGATGTTGGCATCTTTACAAAAAAAAAATAGCGATATTTTGCTTGTCAACCATAATATTTCTATTACCTTGCCAAATTTCATAAATGTATCCCAATCGGGAGCTTGATTGTTTTTTTTGAAACGTTGAAAACGCCAAAAAAGTACTCCTTTTTAAAAAATATGGTCTTCTAGAATAAATAATTGCATATAGAGCTGCATCGTGCAAATAGATAAACGTGGTATTTTTTTATTTAGAAATATATAAGAACCAAAAACTATATCACACGATAAAATCCTCAGTAGAGATGGCAAAATTATGAGGTAATAACGGACAAAATTAAAATTAAATCAATAGGAATTTTTAATATTTCTGATTATTTGTGTGGCTTATCCTTGTAACAAGATTTTTTTTATTAATTTTTGGGAAACAACTGTAAACCTGCTACTAACTGGTGCCTAATAATTTATTTAAATATCTGAAACGATTTTAAAGAAAATTTGGTTAATCCGAGTCAATACAATATATTTAAGAAAATGCGATTTTCCTCTGTTTTTGTCAGAATTAAAACTAATCGTGTTTCCCCTGTAGCATATTTTAATTATTTTTGTATGATTTTTTTAGTAGTAGATAGATTTTAAAAACTTTTACTGGTAAACCGATTATTTGTTTTTTGTTTTCTGCTTTTAAGAATAAAAAAACAAAAAAGATTAAAAAATCGGAATGGAAAAACAAAATACTTGCTCATATTTTCCTTGATGTAAAAAATATTGTAATATTAATCGTTATATTAGAAATTTTAACAGCTTTTAAAAAATTTAGGCTGTCTATAGAGGGTGGTCCCGTTTGTGAAGAAATTTATTAAATAAGAAACTTATGTTTCTACGAATATCGTATATCAGTAAATCGCCTCTGCGCCACAAAAAAGTTAACAAAAAACTTAACGAAGTAGGTTCTTAAAACCGTGGAAGGGTACTGTATATGTACAAAATTTGGTAAAAAGGTACAATTGTTTACACCTTGGCCCACTTTTTACCAGGCATGACACAATGTGGGCCGAAGAAAAATTTCTTGTCCAATACACCGTCACCCCTGTTTTCTTTTAAGAAAATTTAAAAAAACCTACAAAAAATTCACAGAAAATTAAATTTGAACTTTCTAGTTTATGTTAAGATTATTCTTTTTAAATATTTACTTTATAAAAAAGTTTAATGAAAAAGTATATAGAAGTGCAGTTCTCTAACCTTAGAACAAAATATCTACAACATGGTTGAGTGTTTACTAACGACTGCATTAAATTTTTCAGCAATCTTGCTTTAAAAGCTGCCATTTTATCGTTTACAGACGAGATCAAAATCAGAACACATTCTTTTTCTTAATTTCGTTAAATTTGACAAAAAAAATCAAAAATGTCAGTGACGAGAATTGAAGACCTTGGTGCAATAACCGGCCAAGTGCAATTTAGGTTCAGACAAGTCCAAATTTTCAAAATTAATTTATGACAAATACCAATAATATCTATATTAGAACCAAAATTTGGGACACTTGCAAGTTTATTTTCAAATTCAGACAATTTTTGTTTCATTTCGCACAAATTTAAATTTTAGCACGTGGCCGGTTTTTGCACCAGGGCCTTTAATTGGGATAAGTACCTTATAGGTACGTAACGAAGCGATCTCCTTTTGAATCTTAATCTACTTAAAATAAAGCATACCTTCACCTCCAAGTATTTTTGCGCAATTTACTTTATTTTTAGTAGTTAGATCGTTTTATTTTACGCAAATCGCCTCGTTACTTATTTGTACATTTTTCTAAGAAAAAAACTCATTTTTTGTTAAGCCCGGCGGTTTCTCAGCTGGATCAAAGTTGGAAAAAAAACACTTGGAGGGAATGCTAGTCTACCAACACTGGTTTGTTACCTATCTGTACTTTTTTCTATAAAAACAAATATTTTTTATTAACCCCCGTAGTTTTTGTTTTAAGCTTTTATTTAGCATATTTGCTACAATTTTTTCTTAAATTAACTTAAAACTATTCTTAAAATTCAAATTTATAAAACAAATAAATAAATAGGTATAAACTAACACTGTATTAATAAAATTTAATAACTTTATATAAATTGTATTGAAAATAAATATTTTTTTATACTTTTTTTAAATTTTTTTTAATTTGGTTCATTTTTAATTGACACGTTTAATTTATTGTATTCTTCAGGACCTAACACTTGGATGACTTGTTGTATTTGTGGTATTTTGGGGCCCAGGAATATCACGGACATGTTCTGTTACGTATCTCTAAATTTTTTCTGAAAAAATAGCTATTTTTAATTTCCTGGACCTGAATTTGTAAAAAACTACTTGGAGGGGATCGTTTACTTAAAACGTTATATTTTATGCCTGCAAACCGTGCTTTTACAAAAAACCCCAAAGAAAAAATAATCTGCAATATTTAACTGTAATATTTTCATATCTGAATATGGATTCGTACACAACTCGCGGATGTCATCCAGTCCAGTTTCTCTAAAATAGCTTGGTTTCTTTGGGTTGGATATAAATAAAGTTTAAAACAAAAAGTATAGTCAATAAAATGCCCATTTTTTACTTAAAAACCACTTATTGTTATTTTTATTTATTATTTAAAATAAATGGATCGATGATGGATCTAATACCTTTCTGGATAGCCCATTAGCACACTGAAGTGTGATATATCATGAAGTCCACTTGAAAGTGGACTTCATGATATATCAGCCTTGAAAACATTTTTTTGTAAATATCTCAAGAAACAAAAGCCTCTACGAAGTTTTTTGTTATAACACAAATTATTGAGAAAAATGCGGTCTACTATACCCCTGGAACGGCATATTGATGCGATGCTCCGTTAAAAAGTTAGCATTTTTAAAACTCTCATTAACATTAATGGATTTTGAAGAAAACCTAACTATCGTGTTACAAACAGACATACACACACACAGAGAGATATCAAAGCGATATTGAGAAAATAGGTCAAATAACACTCAAGTATCAGTATTTCAACGTTATCTCAAAAAAAAAATTCCTCAAAAATAATACATTCTCTAGCCATTGCTGCGCGGGCTAGGAGGGTAAAAAACGGAATTTATGGGCAGATGGCGGCGCGAGTAGGCTACTATTCGGCCAGAATAAAATAAGGCGCAAAAAAGATGGCTCAATTCAATCTACCTTCCTCTGTTTACAGCACTTTGGGACTTTTAGCAAATTTACCACAAAATTTTAGTATTACAAGAAAAAAACGGTACTCGTCTGGTACGTTTAACGAAATCGACTCCAGCCCGTTCATGGACAGAGAAAGATAGCGCTAATTAAAGCCATCTTTTTGCGCCCATTTTATTTTGGCCGGACAATAGCTAGAGGTTGCAAACTTACAAGATTATTAGGGAACATTAAAACATTTAAAAACTTGCAAACCTTTTGCAACCTCAAATGCATATAATGACTGGTGTCCAAAATTCACTCGCCTTTGTAAATATACTTTTGGGTATAAGAATTTTGTTTTATTTTAATATTTTTCTCGCGTTTATACGTTCGTATTTGTCTTTAAGAATTTTGGCGAATGCGATTGAAAACTTTATTTTATTTTACTTTCTGAGCATGTTCAATTGCATCTTCGCGCACTCAACCAGTTGAATTTGTACATTGGGGGTGTGCGCGCTTCGATATATGACAATTGCTGTCGAAAAATCACTTCTGTGTGAAAGACGTCACAAACAACACGCTGCAAAAACAGGGGTAAGTGCATCTTCAACTGTTCGTAATTATTTTCAGTTCAGATTTCATAATTAATTAAATTATTCGCAGGTGATTGGTAAACTAATTTTATGAACCAGCAATCTAATTAATTTTTCGCTTTATACCAATCATTTTTGGCCCTACGAGCCGAACGCGTTTGAAAGTTTTTATTCGCTTCGCTAATAATAAAAAGTATAATAGGTTTTTTTCATTTTTCAACGTGTTTTGGTTTTCCGTCTTTGACGATTTATAAATAGGTAATTTGTTTCGGAGAAATAAATTCAAGGTCATTGAATATGAGCTTATCATTCCAGTTTTTTTCTTTAACATTCTTTCCTAAAATGAGTAGTAGGTTTTAGGCAGGTTACATATACATAAACAATTGCACGTAATTTATCGGCATATGATATAGGCTTACCAGTAGGTCCTATCTGCATTTTATTTTATTACTGCTGCTTTAGTTTAGAACTTTTATTGCAGCTTTATGGGTGCCATAGTATTATTTATTGTGTAAAGAGGTTTATAATTTAAGCTTCTTACTTGCCTATATTTACAAATTATTGGGATCGCTAGTAGATAACTCGCTATTGCATGTCGCTAAGTTAATTAATTATCGCTAATTCGCACCGCGCAATTCCCCTTAACTATTAAAAAATATTTCGCTTTTATTTATTAGTAAATATAAATAAATAGTTCGTTTTCGCTCATATTAACTAACAAAGGTAAATAAATAATTCGCTATTTTCACCGTTACTTAATTTATAAAAATTTATTAATTCGCTAAAATAATATGGTTAAATTCAATTAAAAATTATATTATTAATAATTCGCTTTCCCTTTTATTTATTAGTATCACTAAAGAGGTTTATAATTTAAGCTTCTTACTTGCCTATATTTACAAATTATTGGGACCGCTAGTAGATAACTCGCTATTGCATGTCGCTAAGTTAATTAATTATCGCTAATTCGCACCGCGCAATTCCCCTTAACTATTAAAAAATATTTCGCTTTTATTTATTAGTAAATATAAATAAATAGTTCGTTTTCGCTCATATTAACTAACAAAGGTAAATAAATAATTCGCTATTTTCACCGTTACTTAATTTATAAAAATGTATTAATTCGCTAAAATAATATGGTTAAATTCAATTAAAAATTATATTATTAATAATTCGCTTTCCCTTTTATTTATTAGTATCACTAAATAAATTGATAATTTTACCAATAATTGATTTTAATAAATTGATTTTATTTGGCTAAATTGTTAAAAATACCGCGTAATATCCCTAAATTGCTAAAAATAATTAAAAATTTAGTTTTGCTTTTCTTTATTATACCCATCTGCATTAAATAAAGGATCATCATGTCCGCGGCTAAGATTAAATCGTATAAGACCCTTCGCACAATGTGTCATAATCAAATGAAAGAATTAAAAACTTTTGCTGACTCGGCTTCTGATGCTGACGAGACGGCTAAACTTCAGTTTAAAATTATGTACGCTTAAATTGATCAAGTGGTTAACGATTTTGCTAAATATCATCAAAATCTTATATCTTTAATGTCAGCGACCGACGATTTTGAAATTAATACCGAAGAAGGAGTGAGAAAAGACTTTGAATACTTACGATCTTACAATTACGCTAAGTATACCGCGCTGTTTGAAAAGCCAACACTGAAGGTTGAAACCGACGCATCCTCTGCTTCGGGACTATCTAGTGGTAATCGACCGCCAAACTTGACTAATTTGAAAGTTCCAAAATTTTCTGGCGATATTAGACAATTTAGAAATTTTATGGACATGTTTAATGCGCTAGTTGACAACACAAATATTTCGAATATAGAGAAATTTAACCATCTTTTAAACTCCCTAGAGGGACCCCCGCTAGCACTGGTGCAATGCACACCTTTAGCCGCCGCTAATTATTCAATTGCTCTCGAATCGCTAAAAAACCGCTACGATAACAAACGGCTTATTGCTTTTTCACATTTAAAAACAATGGATAATGTTCCTTACGTAACAAATTCTAAAAATTCAAAACAATTGCGCACACTAGTTGACGTATATAGTGAAAATCTCTCCGCCCTTAAGGTACTTGGTTTTCCCACAGATGATTGGTCTTTTTTGCTATACTATAATTTCAGTAAACATTTAGATCAGGAGACCATGACGCGATTTGAACTTGAACTTAATGATCCATCTCAAGTTCCTACTTTTGACGATTTAAAGAATTTTGTACTAAAACGATGTAACGCTATAGAAGCGGTAGAATTTTCAACTAAACCTGATTTTTCTTCACCTTTAAAAACAGACACAAAAAATAGATTTTCTTCTAATCAGTCAAAACCTAGACAAACTTCTGCATTTTTTGGTAATGCAAGTCGAAATAATAATACAAAGTTAAATAATTCAAATCAATCTTGTCTTTTATGTCAATCACGTGACCATAATATTTACAGATGCTTAGAATTTAAAAATAAAAATTCCTCTGAACGTTTTCAGTTAGCTAAAGACAACAACTGGTGTCCTATTTGTTTAAGTGGGCAACATAACCTAGCTTTATGTCAATCGCAGTCTGTTTGTCGTTACTGTCAATCTAATAGACATCACTCTCTTTTACATATTTTTAAAAATAACAACAATTACAGTCCACATACTTCTAACCGCACGAATCTTGAAAATAATTACAATTCTAATGTACGACCCCCCTTTTATAATTCGCAATACAATAACCCGCAAAGTTCTTCACAAAATAATTCGCCTGCTTTTAATGGTAATATCTCGCCTCAGCAAAATAATTCGCCAACCTCTCGCGCTTTTCAGCAACCGCCACAAACAGGTATGGAAAATTTACCTCAAAATTCGCAAAATACCTTAAATTACTTCTCCAATTCGCACGCTCAGAATACAATTTTATCTACCGCTATTATCGAGGTTATGGATTCTCGTGGCATTTTTCAAAAAGCTAGGGTTATTCTTGATTCTGGCTCAGAATGCAGTTACGTCTCTTTGAAGTTTTTCAAAAAACTTTCACTTCCACGCTATAGTTTATCTCTTTCTATTCAAGGATTAGGATCTATGAATGAAGTTACCTCTCAGGGAGGAGTAACTTGTATTATCAAACCGTATAATCAAACGGAACCACGCATGTCAGTCGACGCTGTGATCTTACCCAAGTTGTGTTCGGAAATTCCTAGCACTTATTTAGGTAATATAGATACTTCTGATTTTCAAAATGAACCCCTCGCGGACCCTACGTTCCAAGAACCCGCTAATATTGATTTTCTTTTGGGCGCTGATATTTTTCCCTATATTTTACGCGAAGGGCGCATTGATAATGAAAAAATAAAAATAATAAAATTAAATCGCAATCACATTCAACCGCTTTATTTTGCTCTGTAAATGAAACCGATTCACTATCGCTAGACCACGCTTTAAAACGCTTTTGGGAATTAGAAGAGCTACCTAAAGCAAATTTTTGCTCGCCCTCCGATATTCTTGCCGAGAAAAGCTTTGTTGAGACTCACTGTAGAGACGAAACAGGGCGATACATGGTAGAACTACCTTTCCAAGATAATACGCCTCCGCAATTTGATTTTCATGCAACGCGCTCATTGGCTTTAAGAAGATTTTTTTCGCTTGAAAAACGCTTAATTTTAAATCCTAATATTTATAAAAAATATTCAGATACTATTCAAAAATATATTAACAATGATTATCTTGAAATTATTCCTGACGAAGAAATAAACAAAAACTCTTTTTACTTACCCCATCATTGCGTAGCCAAGGGTGACAATATTCGAATTGTTTTCGACGGATCGTCTCGTCCAAATCAAAATTCACCCTCGCTAAATGACACCCTTCTTACGGGGCCAAAACTTCAAAAATAAGTTTTTGCTCTACTTCTCAGTTTTCGTATTTCTTCTGTGGTCTTTACTTGTGATCTTAAAAGCATGTTTACACAAGTTTTAATTGCCCCTATTCATAGGGATTTTCAAAGAATAATATGGAGATTCACTCCCAACGAGCCCATAAAAGACATGCGTTTTAAACGGGTCACTTTTGGTCTGAGCTCTTCTCCATATCTCGCTAACCGCGTCATTGCTCAATTAGCACAGGATGAAGGAAACAAGTTTCCTCAAGCTCGTGAGGTACTCAAAACCTCAATTTACGTTGATGATTTAATTTGTAATGCAAATAACCTCTCAGAAGCTAGAAATTTACGCGATCAACTTATAGAACTATTGGGAAACGGTGGGTTCGAACTTAGAAAATTTGCAAGCAACAATAAGTCATTTTTACAAGACCTTCCGGAGTCTTACTTGCACTCAAACTCGTTTAATTTCGATTCAGAATCTGAAACAATAAAAATTTTAGGCTTACAATGGATTCCTTGTAAAGATATTTTTACCTATCGCGTAGATCCATTGGAACGAGAATGTACAAAACGCACGATTCTGTCAGAAATTGCAAGATGCTTTGATCCACTAGGATGGCTCTCACCTCTGAGCCTGTTCTCCAAAGATCTATTGCAGCTTCTGTGGAAACAAAAATATGACTGGGACCAGGAAGTTTCCCCCTTTATACGCCAACGTTGGTTAAAATATAAATCTGAGTTAGGCCTTATTCAAAACTTTTCTTTACCGCGACGTTTTATTATTGATAATTTTACAGAATGTCAACTTCACGCTTTCTGTGATTCGTCAGAAAAAGCTTACGCTAGTATAGCGTATTTTCGCGTTTTACAAAATAATAAAATCTGCACTTTTCTCATTGCTGCTAAAGCAAAAATCGCTCCGGTAAAAACAATTTCAATCCCGAGATTAGAGCTAGTAGCCGCTGTTTTACTGGTTGATCTTGTTTCCGCAATTTTAAAAATTCTAGGAGATAAAATTAAAATTTCTAAAATTTTCCCGTGGTCAGATTCCACAATCGCTCTTAGCTGGATTAAAAATCCCCCTTATAGATACAAAACATTTGTCGCCAACCGGGTTGCGAAAATTCAAAATAAACTACCAGCTGCAATATGGCAGCATGTACGCACAAATGATAATCCCGCAGACTGTGCAACAAGAACTTTGTTGCCGTCAGAATTGTTAAATACGCCCCTTTGGTGGTGCGGTCCAGATTGGCTTTCAATGCCTGATGAGCATTGGCCACCAAGCATTTATTCTGAACCATTGGATTCGGACGAAGTTCTTGGTGAAGAAAGGAAAATAACTTTGGTCGCATTTACAGAAAACAAGTTTTTTGATATTCTTTTAAACAAATATTCTTCGCTTTCTAAAATTCAAAGGATAATCGCTATCTGGTATCGTTTTATCTGCTTTAAAAGAAATCTTGCTTATCGTACTGGACCCATAGTCCTGTCAGAACTTAATCTCGCTCTTATTTTTCTGATCAGGCATGTTCAAACAGTCACATTTTCTCAAGAAATCTCAAATATTAATGCGAAAAAACGCATTTCAAAGCCTTTTAGAAAGTTAGACGCTTTTCTTGATAATAAAAATATATTGCGGGTTGGAGGTCGCCTCCGATATTCTGATCTTTCATATGACCAGAAACACCCGATTCTTTTACCACGACAACATAGATTAACTACGCTCCTCATTGAACACTATCATAAATCTTATTTGCACCCAGGTTTGCAAACTTTACAGTTCTTAATTTTTCAAAATTTCTGGATATTATCTCCTAAGCGGGCGATAAGAACCGTTATCGCTAACTGTAAAAATTGTTGGCGACTTAATCCGAAACCTTTTGAACCAAAAATGGGAAACTTACCCAAATTACACATATCTGCTGTCAAAAGTTTTACCGTAGTCGGTTGTGACTATGCGGGTCCAATATCCATATCATTAAGCAGAAAAGTTCGCGGAAATAAAACGCTTAAGGCTTGGATCTGCATATTCGTTTGCTTCTCTACCAAGGCTCTTCATATCGAATTAGTTTCGGATTATTCTAGCGAAGCTTTTCTGTGTGCTTTAAGGCGTTTTATGGCACGTCGAGGAAGGGTCTCAAAAATAATATCAGACCAAGGAACTACGTTTAAGGGTGCAAATAAGGAATTACAGATAATATTTAAACAAGCGGCAGCCGCGGAATCCATTGAGTGGTTTTTTCACCCCCCAGGGGCGCCACACTTTTCTGGATTAGCAGAAAGTGGAGTAAAGGCGGTAAAAACGCATTTGTATCGCGTTATCGGAAGCCAGATTTTAACGTACGAAGAGCTTTATACGGTCTTAGTACAAGTGGAAGCGCTATTAAATTCTAGACCATTGTCTCCTTTATCTAGCGACCCCAATGATTTGTCTGCGATGACACCAAATCATTTTTTGACTCTAGAACCTGTTTGTAGTTTACCCGATCCTGATGTAACCAGTATCAAACTAAACCGCCTCTCTAGATGGCAGATGATCCAAAGATTACATCAGGATTTTTGGGCGCGTTATTCTAAGGAATATTTACATACACTGCAGCAGCGGTCCAAGTGGCTGGAACCCACTTGTCCCGCCCCTGCTATAGGTACTATGGTACACATAAAGTCGGATAATTTACCACCGACAAAATGGTCGCTTGGTAGAATTATTGCCCTTCACCCAGGTGAAGATCAAATCTCACGTGTTGCCACTGTGCGCACTGTCTCAGGAATATTTCAAAGACCTCTGGTAAAGCTATGTCCTTTACCGATGGACTTTGAACCTGAAAACATTTAAAAATTACATCAATGTAATTTTTAGGCGGGCAGAATGTCCAAAATTCACTCGCCTTTGTAAATATACTTTTGGGTATAAGAATTTTGTTTTATTTTAATATTTTTCTCGCGTTTATACGTTCGTATTTGTCTTTAAGAATTTTGGCGAATGCGATTGAAAACTTTATTTTATTTTACTTTCTGAGCATGTTCAATTGCATCTTCGCGGACTCAACCAGTTGAATTTGTACATTGGGGGTGTGCGCGCTTCGATATATGACAATTGCTGTCGAAAAATCACTTCTGTGTGAAAGACGTCACAAACAACACGCTGCAAAAACAGGGGTAAGTGCATCTTCAACTGTTCGTAATTATTTTCAGTTCAGATTTCATAATTAATTAAATTATTCGCAGGTGATTGGTAAACTAATTTTCGCTTTATACCAATCAACTGGCCTATTTATCGTAGATGTCGTTGCGATTTCTATCGGAAATCAATTTTTATCGCTACAAAGTAAATTTTTTATTTGTATTATATTCAAACAGTCCGTGACTTTTACTTTAAATAAATTCAAAAATAAAAATAATAGCACTCGAGCGCTCGAGGTGCTGACTAAATCTTTTTATGTGTCCCTAGAATAATAAATCGCAAACCACGATTTAACCAAAAATGGTCCTGGATATGTTCCAAAAAATTTAGAACTAGGGTCAAAAACGGTAAAAACACTCTTAGCATAGAGTATTTATCAAGTTTTCTTACAAAAAAAAGAAATCAATTTGGTAAAAAAGCGGACAAAATGTTTTTTAGTATAACTTTTGAATTATACTTCCGATTTTAATAAAACCAACCACACTTTGCAGGCAATTGATCATGATTTTTTTTTCCTCCTTTTTAAAATTCAAAAATTTTAAGATAGTATCCATCAACTTGACCCTGCAAAACAGCTCATTTATTCTTATGAATTATTTTAGATTTTATTTTAATTCGTATAAAAACCCCATTTCCGTCGCGTAAGATAAAGTATGAATCGTTAAAATTGGTTCAGTGGTTTCTAAAAAAATATATATTTATTTTAACAGATTGTTCAATTGTTTGTTTGCATTCATTTTATCATAACTTCATTACTATTAAACTTCAATGAGCTTGAGTGATCCTTAAAGATCACTATTGAAATTTGTCACAATCTCGAAATCGCTTTGCTAGTTCTTAAGATTTTATTGTTTGTTCTAACGATTGTTTATAAACTCCA
Source organism: Aspidapion aeneum (assembly GCA_963576565.1). Taxonomy (NCBI): domain Eukaryota; kingdom Metazoa; phylum Arthropoda; class Insecta; order Coleoptera; family Brentidae; genus Aspidapion; species Aspidapion aeneum. The sequence continues at coordinate 70,816,673 of OY755041.1, read as the reverse complement.
TACCATAATTTTTGAGATAACTTTTTGACAGTTCTCAGCTGTTTACCATAACAAATAGCATAGGCCAACGAAAAAAAGTTGTCGAAAGTTGTCTCAAAAATAATGATATAGGGTTTAGTTTGAACCACAGTATACTACATTCGTCTATGGTTTGGACGTTTGCACTTTTGCATTAATTTCAATAGTAATCTTCAAAAAGCAATCGATTCTTCTAATATGTAAAACAATGGTTAAAACAAAACATATTTTTTGGAAACCAATCCCATTTTAATGATCGGCACCTCATGTGAGTGGCAAAGACAGAAATATTCCAAGATTTAAAAAAAAATGAATCCTTCCTAGCCCATTCACAAACTCCAAGCGAACACCACGCTGTATCACCTTTGAAAGCAGTTATTGTAAATATCTGAGAAACGGAAGCTCCTACGAAATTTTTACGAATTGCATAAATTATTGCGAAAAATGTGTTTTACTATATACCGCAAACCGCGTATTGGTACAATACTTCCTTAAGAAGTAAGCATATTTTAAATTTTTAAACTGTCATTAGCATTAATGGATTTCGACCAAAGTCTAACCAGCTGACAAATCTCATAATTGCTCACTGCCCGTTTCCGGGAAAACAAATGATGCGACAATTTTTTTTCTTACACGACAAATTTACGACAATTAATGCATTTATTAGTTTTTGAAAATTTTAATTTTTTCTGGGGTGGTAGTGCTAAGTTGAGACTCAACTTAGCATTACACCCCTTTTTCAGGAAAACGGATGGCGCGATGTTTTTACGACAAATTTACGACAATTATTTCATATATTGGTTTCTGAAAATTTTCATTTTTTAGCTCACACTACTACTATACTATAGTAGTGTCAGCTATGGTGATCCAAATTTTTTCGAAAAAAAAAAGTTGCTCCCATTTCAAAAATTTTTATATATCTTTGCGTTTCAGATGATTTTGAAACTTTTTTGTTGCGCCGTCTGTCTGTCTGTCTGTCTGTCTGTATGTATGTCTGTCTGTCTGGCTGTAACGCGCAACGCGCAAAACTCAAAAACCGCTTGCCCGATTTTAATGAAATTTGGTACGTAGGTTGGGTCTTGGGTCAAGATGGTCCCATTTAAAAATGAACGATATCCACCGAACACAAGCCAAATCAAACGAAAGGCAATTGAGTCTGGAGTTAAACATAATAAATTTTAGTTTAAAAAAAAGGGGTGGGGGTAGATTTCAAAAATTAGAGTTTAATGAAAATATGGCGTGTGTGATATCAAGCGAAAGGTAATTGAGTCTGGAGTTTAAAAAAATATATTTTAGTTTAAAAAAAAAGGGTTCATTCTACCCCCGATTTCAAAAAATTAGAATTTAAGTCAAAACATGGCTTGTGTGGTACCAAACGAAAGGTAATTGAGTCTGGAATTAAATAAAATATATTTAAGTTTTTAGTTATATTAGCTCATACCTACTCTATAACTATTGTACCTAGTGTGAGCTTAGGTGCCCATATATTGGCAGAGTATTTTCTAGGGTGGTAGTGCGAAGTTGAGACTCAACTTAGCATTACCACCCCTTTGTAGGCAAAAGAATGGCGCGAATTTTTTTTTTCTTTCACGACAAATTTACGACAATTAATGCATATATTGCGAATATCCAATTCTTCAGTGGTAATGCTAAGTTTATAGAGGTTCGGTTCACTCTACTTGGATTACGTTAGGTGAATAATATTAGGTAAGTTTTGGAAAAATTGTTTCACCTGTCTTAAATTTAACCGCATGACACTGATCTAAATAAACTGCTCAAAAATTTAAGTGAGCCCTTTTTTTTTGGAAATTTTTAAAATAATTTTTTTCTAAACGAGACGGTCAATTCCCATACAATTTTCTATTTGTTATAGCGTCGATTATCTTTTTATAATTTATAGTTTCCTTGTTGTCCTGCTTTTGACAAGTAGCTTCACACTCACAGGGTGGCTACAACGCAAGTGTAACAAAAGTGCGACAGTTTGCACGGCTCTTATTCCCCGTAACATTTTTTAAAAATAAATTTTAATAAAAGAAAATGACAGTCAGCTAAAGCCAAAACATATTATTTATAATTTTTTTAAGTGTCTCTTTATACTACTACTACTACTACTATGTCGGTTTAGAACGTTTTTCTACGTTGTCCGACGCCTATTCTCCACCTCCTTCGATCCTGACAATCATCTTCTGTCAGATTCTTTTGACTCATTGATCTTTGGATTGACTGTTGGCATTCTAATTTAGGACGTCCTCTTTTTCTGCGCCCTACTGGTTGCCATTCTAGGACCTGCTTTGATAATCTTTCGTCGTTCATCCGTTGTACATGGCCATACCATATCAGTTGCCTTTTAGTGATGTCATCCGTTATGCTTCCCTCGATTCCCATTCTTTCTTTTATGATCTCATTTCTTATGTGATCTAATCTAGATATTCTCATTGATCTTTCTATTGCATCCATTTCGACACTTTCCATTTTTGTCTTGTATTTTTCTGTTACGACAAGTCTCTATTCCATACAACAGCGTGCTTTTTACCATTGTTTCATATATGTTAAATTTTACATTCTTTCTTATCTCTCTGCTCCATAAAATACTGTTAAGACATCCAATAACCTTTTTTGCATTTACTATTCTTTTTTCCAATTCTTTACAGTCTGTTCCTGTCTTATCAAATGTGACACCCAAGTATACATACTCATTGCATGGAGATATTATTTGTCCATTGTCTAGTTCTAACTCACTGGATTCGTTTCCAATACATAAGTACTGTGTCTTGTCCACGTTCACTTTTAGTCCCCACTTTTGGTATTCTTCCGTTAACTTTCTCATCATATACTCCATGTCTTCTTTATCATTAGCTACAATTACTTGGTCGTCAGCAAACTGTAGTGTGTATATAGTAAATCGGTCGTTAAGATGTATTCCCATGCCGTGCAATTTACGTTTCCAGTTTTTTAGAGCTACTGCGATATATATTTTAAATAGGGTTGGAGAGATACAACATCCCTGTCTTAAGCCTTTTGTTACCAGGAATTCTTTTGAAAGTCGATTTCCAATTTTAATTTTAGATTTTGACCCTTTGTATAGTTCTTTTATCGCTTTTATGTATGTATGATAGATATTAGTTTGTTCCAACACCGTCCATAATTTTTCTACTGGAACGGTATCATATGCTTTTTGTAGGTCCACAAAGCTAACACGAGTCTCTATATTTCTGGCGCTTCTTTTCTCAATTACTTGTTCAAGACAAAAAACATTATCACTACAAGATCTGCCTGCACGAAACCCACTTTGCTCTTCTTCTTCTTGTTCATGAAAATCATTCTCTATTAGATCTCTAAGAATCCTACCATACAATCTACTTAGAGTGCTGGTACAATCCAGCTTGTTTCCTTTTTTATGTATTGAGGATATGAATGCAATTGTCCGTTTATGCATTGATTGATAATATATGTGAGATTTTCGAGTAGTCTCTCTGATCCATATTTGAGCATTTCAGCATATATTCCCCCAGGTCCGCTAGCTTTTCCGGATTTAAACTTTTTTATACTATTCTTTATCATTTCTTTTTCGATGATTACTTCCTCTCCATGTACTTCTTTGTCTCTCCTCCATGAGGCTCGGTTCGGTTCGGTTCGGTTCGGTTCGTGAGGCTGCCAGATATTCGGGTCTCGTCTTCTGCAGCAGTCCCTTGTAGTGTTCTGTCCATTGTTCTGGTTTGATGATCTGGATGTTTACTTTTTCTTTTGTTGGGTTTTTTACTGTAGAAATGAATTTCCATACTTCAGAGCTCTGCCTACCTCCTACGTGTGTATTTATATCGTGGCATTTGCGCTCGAACATTTAATTTTTTTCTGTGCGTATCAAACTTCTTAGCTGTCTTCTGGTTTCCCTGTATATTTCTAGGTCTCTTTGCTTTTTTTTACTGAGCCATTTCAAGTATGTGCGTTTTTTCTCTTTGACCATTTCCTGTATTTTCTCCGTCCACCACATCTTCCTGTTATTTCTATTATCTTGGTATCCAACAGCTTCGTTGCTTGCTTCCTTCAAGCTTTTTATTATGTTTGTATATATCTCTTCAAATAAGTGATTTGTGTTTATTAATTTTTGTTCTAATCGGTTCTGATACAATCTTTGAGTATTTTCGATTTCTAGACTTGTTGTATTTTTGATTGCCTTCGATGCACTCTAGGTTTTCATTTTCTTTAATACTTTCGTCCTTATTTGTTTTTCTTAAAGGGAATAATATTTTTGCTTTTACCAGATGGTGGTCAGATCCACAGGTAACACCACGAAGTGCTCGCACATCATACCACTTTAATTGCGAGTGATGTCCACCTATAGCATAATCAATGATTGATTTAAGATTTCTTGTTGGCTGAATCCAGATATATCGATGTATATCCTTATGTTTAAAAAAACCATTATTTATTTTTAGGTTGTGGGTTTCACACAATTGCATCAGTCTTAAGCCATTATCATTTGTTACTTCCTCTCCAAATGGTTCTATTACTTTGCTCTGGGTTTGTCTACCAGTTCGGCTATTAAAATCGCCAAGCATAATTATTTCTCTGGTATTAACAATTTTGGTGATAGTCTCATCCAGTTGGTCATGTTGGTTTTCTAGCTACTCTTTCGTCATCTGATGGTGCGTAGACTGCTATTATGCTTATATTATGTCCAAGCATCTTCATGTTCACTCGAAGTATGTTTTCACTAATGCAATTAACAAGGATACCCCTCTGGCTGCTCTGCTTTTTTTTGGGACTCCAGTGAATATATGGACAAAATTGCCGACACTATTCGTACCTGTTCCTTTCTTTTTTGTCTCTGTGAGTGCAATAATATCGATCTTACAATTGTGCACTTCAGTTGCAATAATGTCCAACTTTTGATTCACTCCCTGTACGTTCCATGTAGCTATATTCATAGTCCTTTGTCTTTGCTTTTTTCGTCTTCGAGAGTTTCCATCCATTGCTCCGAGGCTTTGTTTAGGCTTTTTGGTAATTGCTTTGTTTTACAAGTATTAGAGAACCAGTCTAATGCCTCAACCCCCTACTTGGAGGGCCAGGATTTTTAATCAAGGTTTTTCTCCTCTAGCCTTTGACAAGCCAACGCCATACTGTAAGGCAGCAGCTGTGGTCTTTTATACTATCCCTAAAAGAAAGGGTTGCCACCTATGCTATGATCACCGTACCAAGGTCCATTCTCTCCGCCTTTCATATCGATGTGGTCTTCTCCCGTAACCCTGGGAAAGGGACCCTATACAGGTGCTAACTCTCCGGGTCGGAGAGTACCTGGAATCTACGGAGGGCAGGGGTCGATTCATTTCCCCTGATAGACATCTGGCGAGGTCTACCCGTTACCCCGTTACCCCGTCTCATTATTTTTCCTAGAATTGTACATTTTAAGATTTTTCATTTGAAGTTTCTATCCAGTTTGACTTATAGCCACCAAATTTGCTGCGAGGCAAGCCAGTTGAATTTTTCGAACGATGTATGCCATTGTGCCCTAGATGACCACTGAGCATAATCAGGGGCGTGCCAACACTATTTTTCAAAAATTCTCTTTTTATGACCAAACCTGAGTTTCACCTTCTATAGGTGATCTGATATCAACTGCAGGTGAGTATAAAACACTTGTTATTGAAGTTTGAACATTTATGTCGAGACGGTTTTTTTCATTTTTGTTAAAATATCACTAATGGCGTCTATATGATTTTTTGTGAAAATGCCAGTTACTTCGCAAAGTCCATGGATTCAAAAGAATGTTCTCACACAACTACTATGATTTTGTTGCAACCTCAGTAAGAATCGTAGAGCAGACCTTATGCCGCGTGTGTCATCTAGTTTAGGTTTTAATATCTCGCCTCTGAATGTTTTAAGAGTTCAAAAAATAAAATGTGAAATGCGTCGAAACCAGAAATGTTGGTTGGGCTTGGCGTCACGTCCATTTTAAGGTATCGTACACAAAAATTGGTTGAGAAATAAAAAAGTAACTACCGATGAAAAAAATTTGTGACCTTATTTATGTTTTACAAAACAGTTTTGCTTCCAGATCCCTCATTTCTTGATTTCTGTGAACGATACATCAAAATGCTCGAAAGATGGAGGCTGATAAAATGAGACTACTATAGAATTTATAGGTACTGTTGAATCACTGGAAAATTTAAAAAAGAAATGGAAAAAAATCATATCTCGGAAACTAGAAAAATTGTAAAAACTAAGAAATGACTTTTTTTGGCTTTAGCTGACTGTCATTGTAACAAAAAATTGTACGAGAAAAGGGAGCCGTGAAAACTTTCGCACTTTTGTTACTATATCACATAATGTATGGGAATTGACCGTTTTATTTGGAAATAAATTTATTGTAAAAATTTCCAAAAAATGGAGTGGCTCACTTTAATTTTTGAGCAGTTTATATAAATTGAATTGCAAAGCAACAAATAGTTTACTGCTTATTACATTCTGAATGAGAGAGATTAAGTAAAGGATATGATTACATAGTCATATTGGCAGAGCTTCGAGCAATGCTTAAATCCTTCCAATATAGTAAATCAACGAAGCCATTTAATAAGCTTGATCTTTGTTTGTTAATACCCCTGGGTTAGGGTTGTTCTATAAGTCAAGGAGATTTAGCCGTTGAAATATGGATTTTAGTTGGAAAACCCAGTTGTATTTAGTTTCTGTTGCTTTAATAAGTTCAATTTGTGTAAATAAACAAATGTTGGGCAGCCTCCCGTTTGTCATTATCAGGAGTTTTAAATGCCAATAAAGAGCCATTTGAATGTATCTTAAAAACTATGCATTTCCGGATCAATATTTATATAAATTTTTACTCTTAAAATCACTATAAGAGGTACACTCTAATTGATAAATACAGTGAAGTTCGCATGTATCGAACCCGTTTTTAATAAACACTCGCTTATAGCAAACCCCGTTCCAAAATAAAATTTACTTGGGTATACAATAGTCTATATGTCTTCATAAAGTAAACCTTGGATATTCGGACTTTACTGTAATGTAAATTTTCCTAGATTTGAAATTTTTTTAACTGTTTGGCAAATTTCTTGCCCATGTCGAATTAAAGAATTTAAGTAAAGGGGTATTGGGCGTGTTAACTATTTATCCCTCTTCTTGCTTATGTGTCGAAGACGCATGGCGCCACAATTTTGAAAATCCCATCATGCTCCAATAGCCCGTACGGAACTACTACAACAAAATTAGTTTGGTACTTACACTAATTCGCGTTATCCCTAGAAACAGATGAATATAGTATGAAACACATAGGAGGAAGTGAACGATTTCAGTTAACCTTGCTAAATTCGTTTTTATCATGGGCGCACCCAGGGGGGGGGGCCCGGGGCCCAGGCCCCCCCTTAGATTTTTTACATATTTTCTACATATTTCATGATAAAACAGAAAAAATAGCTTCAACTTTGACATAATCGCCCCCCCCAAGCAGCGGTAGTTCGTCACGTTCCGCGAAAAACAAGACCTTTTTTTTTTGGTTGCAAGATTGTTGAGCTGTCGGATCGCTCCAACACACGATTACTTTTTTTTGTTTTTGTTTTTTTTTTTTGGTTGCACGATTTTTGCGAGGCGCCCGTTGTTTTAGCTGTCGGGCTCCCTCCAAGACACATTCCTGGGTGCGCCACTGTTTCTATACTACACAAAATTAGTAATCTGTTAAATATGGCTAGTAGGTATGAACCAAAAAGACAAGGAAGTTTGGGGAGAGATTGTTTCGTTTGCTTGATTTTGTTCAATAAGAGTTGTGTTGCCATTTTTAAAATTGTCTGCCTAAAACTTACAGTTGTAACCGAGGGGTGGCTCGATCACCGATTTTCGTACACCAAAAGAAAATACCTACGGTATAATACCTATGGTATTTCCTGGTATATCCCAGTATTTCCTTAAATTTAAATGGTATTTCCAAGCGTTTCCCGGTATTTCCTAGTATATTTCCCAGTACTTTCCAAATATTTCCTGGTATTTCCCCTAACGTGTACACCAAAAGGAAATACCACAGACTACAAAAAACCAATTTTTTTGAAGTCTGTGGGAAATACCGAGCCACCCCTCGGTTGCGACATATATGAATCCGGGTGTACCTACTCCTTTTAATTTGGATACTCATTTAAATAACACCGTTTATATGTTCAGTCGCTGGTACTACACTGTCTAAGAATTTGTACTTCACACAGTATATAGTTGCTATACTTTGTGCTATCTTACTTCAACTTTCTCGCGGACAATCCTCTGGATCTTGCGTTTTTTGATTTCCAGGAAGCTAATTCTTGAATTGCCTTCGTTTGCAATTTCATGGGAATGCTCACTTCATTTGGGAGAGTGTTCGTCTGTTTGTATTGTTGAACTCCCTTGTGTTCTTGTGCTATAAGACAGGAGAATGGCGCTGCAATCGTAGGGAAGATAAGAGAAACTTACGCAGAAAGCAAAACGTTTTATTTGACAAATTCCGTTTATATTTCAATGTTGGTTTGTATCGTTGTTTGATAGAGGATTTCTTTATTCTTTTTTTTCGGTTTTTGTTTTATAACGATAGTTGTGATGGGTCCTTCAGGTATGGGTTTTAATATTTTGGTTATCATTTCCCATATTTGTTGACGAGTTTTATACTTAAAATCCGAGAATTTTAATTTTGGACTCTTTTGCAAAAAATCATTTAGCATTTTTTTTAATTGAGTTTAATGGAGCACATCTATTTACGGTATTTATTTTAATTAGTTTTAAAACCGAAATGCAAAAAAAAAACCAAACGGGCTTACCCCTAGATGCACGCTGACAAGGTTTAGCTATTTCGTTCTCCCTCTTTGTTATTTTGTATGTGAGCAACAAGGACTTAAGCGCGATTAGGTGACTAACCAAGTGGTTACGGTGCATCTAGAACTTAAAATTACTGAAAATGTATGGTTATGTTCCTTATCGTTACAAAATACACAGAGTCTAAAATGGTTAGTTCAGAAAGTAGGCCATTTGTACGAAGTAAATCTGGCAACTGTACACCTAGTCAGGGAAGGTTCAAGAATACGAGGAAGATTCATCGAGAAAACACGATGTGATGGGATCAGACCCGGGAATGACCACATCTCTCGAGAGAACGTTCATTCCTATACAATTCACGAAGTGGCCTCCAGTCAGATATTATTCTATGAAGAACAAAGTCATCTTAATTTTTTGCCTTTAATTATGAACTTTATAAGCCAATGGATGTTTTTTTTTTAGTATTGTACCGTGCATATTCTTCTAAGAATGTTCCGCTGAATTTTTTAAATTATCTTTTTAAGCGTTTTCATCTCTTGCAACCAGTTAATGTAACAACTGGTGGCATCCAGTTTTTAAGAAGATGACTTTATATTATTTTGGATCACCTTAACTTTTATTGAGCAACATTATAGCCTCTATTTCTCCGGGTAACTCTAATTTTACTCAATTAGTAAGTAAATTTCATTAACTGGAAAGCCAAGATAAATAAAAGGCAAAACTTCCTCAAATTCATTATCCTGCTCCGCTGCAAAAGCCTAAGATAAAGATAATTTTAATTTCATGTCCTTTTGATCGTACTATCGTGAATGTATGTGTAATGTGCTCTCATTAAAATTTCTGAGATTAGATTCGTATGGTAGTAGCTCTCTCTCTCTCTGCTACACGAGTTCTGAGTTTTAGTACTGTCGTAGATGGATTGGTAATAGATCACAAATTTTTAGTAATCGGGTGTTTGCCTCCAGTTTTAGTAGGAGGATAGGTGTGAAGTCATATATCCAAGACGGCGGCTTTTTTATGTTTCACAAACTTTGGCATACAACTTTTTATAAATTAGTTTTAGAGAAAAACTGTTTTTACGTATTTTGTTTGCAATAGAACACCAGGTAAGAAGGTTCATATTTGAAAAACTAACAAAGATATTACTCTTCTAAAAGTTACTAAAAAATAACAACTTTTTTAACTCAAAACTAAACAAAACGTCGCCTGGTGTTTGCCACAAATTTGATTTGGAACGCCTGTGTATATGTGATATGATATATGATATCCAACATTGCAATTTTCTCCATGTTTTTTTTACAAACTTTTGCTTTTAACTTTTGCCATACCAACTTTATAGGAAAATTGTATAATATGTGATTTGTTTGCTATTTAACAACAATTGAGTTATCGTTTTAGTAAGCTTTATATCTCAAAAGCTATAAAATATGTTGTTATTTTTTTAAATATTAAAAAAATTATAACAATTTAAGCAAAAATATTTTTGGTGATGGATCACCCAATGTTAAGTTACCAAATGTTTATCTGAAATTTGAGTAGGAGGTCCTATATGATGCCATAAATCCAAAATGGTGGCATTTACAAACTGACTTATAACTATTGCTAAACTAGTATTACCACAAAGTACTTTGTGGTATTACAAAAAAACTGCAAATAACGTTTTTTTTTGCAAAAGAACAGCAATGAATTTAGTAAAGAAATAACCTTTATATGTTATAAACTAGCAAAGATATATATTTTTTTCAATTCAGATCCTTGTAAGTTGTTAGCATTTAAAATAATTCTGTAAAACTAATTAAGCGAAAGTTATAAGCCAAAGTTTATGAAAAAATACGAAAAAAGCCGCCACCTTGTTTTAATGACGTCACACAGGCCCTTATACTCAAATTGGAGGCAAACAACCAGCGACTTAACATTTAGTGATCCATCACCAATCGATCGAAGGTAGTATGAAACTTTTTTGCTTAATATAGAATTTTCACAATTGTTTCATAACCCATACAATTTTTCTTTAAAGTTGATGTGGCGAAAGTTAAAAGCAAAAATTTGTTTAAAAAACTTGGAAAAAATCGCAGTCTTGGACTTATGACGTCACACAGGCGCTCTTGCTCAAATTTAAGGCAAACACACTGCGAGTTAATATTAAGTGATTCATATCCAATCGATTTGTCTCAAACGTCTTTCTTCAAATTTTTTTTGGGTACAAAAAAGTTACTATTTTTTGTAATTTAAAAAAAAGTATATCTTGTTAGCTCTCGCTAAATTTTGCGGTTGTTTTTAAATTTTAAAACCACACAATTGGATGAAAGACAGAGTACATTTTTCGTGCATTGACATGCGCACCAAGAATCAGAGAGATCCTTTCTACCGCCTCGAGAAAAATGCCGTGTTAATTACTTTCTCCAACTATTATAAATTTCTACACTTGAAAGTGCTCGATTTTGGTGTACTGAAGCATAGAACTAGAAACTTCAGCCCTTCAGCTACGTGGCACCACGGATTGGATCCAGACAGGGGCCCCTGGAACGTGGAGAAATTGGCTGCAAACTGGTGAGTGCTTTGTTTCTGATTTCCGTTGTGTGGGTACCAGCAATTAACCTATGGACCTTTAATTATTTTGTGATTTCATATCAATTAATTTATGTTTGTTCGCGCTTTCATTTAATAAAATATATACAGTCCATTGCAGTTATCGTTTTTCTAGCAGCGGGCATACATAAAGTGTTCCTCCGAACCGAATAAATAAATTTACTCTATACGACGGTATTTTAAGGCAGCCATTTTCACATTTTCGCCGAAATCACACGGCCTTGAATTTTGCCAATCGTATTGAATCGTAGTTTTTCGTTTTCGGCGCAACTCACCTGTTTTCGGTCCGCTGCTATGGTAACGCAGGGTTTACCGCGTGGTCACTTCAGTAAACAAAAATCGAGAATCAATCAAGACAAACAAACAACATTTCTGTGATTAGATTTGTTCCATACCATTTCAAAATTAAAACATTTTTCATCAATTGCGATAAATTAATGCATATTTTCGACAATTCGTCATTTTTCTATTTCAGAAGCATTAATTTAGCGTTAATTGTATATTTACCGACAATTTCGTCATTTCAAAGGTAAAATCATGTCTATCAGAAAAGCCGTGCGAAAACGCAAGGGTTTTTTATCTGCGATCACCGAGTGTTATGTGTTTTCACAAACCGCGGCAACGGACGCAAAAGCGAGAAACGAGTTTCAAGTGAGGTATTCCGATTTGGATGAAACCTTCGATAAATGCATGTTGGCACATAATGATATCATTATGCTGATAGACGACTCGGACGACGAGGAGTTTAAAACGCAAGATGCGATTCTTTCAGAAGCTCGTAAATATTTTTATGCGTGTAAGGGGGTTTACTCTGAAATATTTCCGGTTAAGGCCCCATCCTTTTTGCGATCATATGTTTGTCAAAACGAATCTGAAACTCCAAAACTCAAAGAGTTAGGTATTCCCATATTTCGAGGTGATAAAAAATTATGGCCAAGCTTTTTCGATCTTTTTAATAACATTATAGATCAAAATAAAAGTCTAAGTAACGTCCGAAAACTTCAATATTTATTTTCATATCTCGAGGATGAGCCTTTAAAATTAATATCAGGGATTAGCTTATCTAATCAAAATTATAAAATTGCTTACGACAAATTAGTCAATATCAAAACAAGCGAGACCTCGCAAATGATGCTTTGAGCACAATTATGAACTCTACATTAAAAAACGAGTCAGCTAAAGAATTGCGTAATTTAATTGACACCTTTTCAGAATCCCTAGAAATTTTAAAATCACTTAGCTTTGACGTTGACAGTTGGGACTTTATTATTTTTTTCATTCTGTTAGAAAAATTGGATATTCCGACGCGTTCAAATTTCGAAAAGAGTCACGCCAATACTAATACCGAAATTCCCACTTTTCAGTCACTTTTTCAATTTCTAGAAAAAAGATGTAAAGTTTTGGAATCACTTCCTCAATCAACAACACCCAAAAAGGTGTCTACCTATCAAAAATCAAATTCTATGCCAAATCAGTTTGGGCAAAAGCCTACCTATAAATCATCCAATTCGCCTTTTATAGGACTGGCTGGCACCTCAACTAATTCAAGTACGGGAATAAAATGTTTCCGGTGTAATCAAGGTCACGTGCTTTCGAAATGTCAAACATTTCTTGACCTCTCGCCTATCGAGCGCCCATCTTTCGTCAAGCAGAAAAAATTATGTCTAGCGTGTTTTCATCCCTCGCATGGGGTAGACACGTGCAAATCAAAATATTCATGCAGGACTTGCAATAGTAAAAGGCACCACACTTTAACTCATATCTTAGAAACTAATAAAGAGTCTGGAAGCCAAGATACTAGTCCTGTCATTCACACACCACCTGTCAATAAACTCCATGTGTCATTAAATACCTCAGGACCTTCAGGTACCTTTCTTTTATGCACCGCCATAATAGATGTTATAACCGGTTGTGGAAATTTTCAACCTGTAAGGGCACTGCTTGATTCTGGATCACAGACAGGATTCATCAGTGAAAAGTGTATTCAGCATCTTAATCTTCCTAGGCGAAGTTACACCACTGAAATATTCGGATTAAATCAAATGTCTTCTCTTACTTCCAAAGGGCTCGTTCAATGTCACATTAAGCCACAAGGACAGGTCACTCCTTTACTTAATTTCGAAGCAATTCAAGCAAGTCGTTTCACAACTATGTTCCAATATGCCTACATTCACTTTGAACGATAATCAGTGGAAACACTTGGAAAACCTTAAACTTGCCGACCCATCTTATTTCAAATCTAGACCTGTGGACCTAGTTATTGGTTGCGAGCTATTCGCACAGATATTCAAGGAGGGCAGGGTTCTTGGACAAATAGGGCAACCTTCAGCCCTTGAAACCATCTTTGGCTGGGTCGTCATGGGAAAAGTTGACGAAGTAGGTAGTCTTACGGAACGAACCAGTTGTTATTTAACGAGTCATTCACCTCCTTTGGAGGTCATTATCCCTAGGTTTTGGGAAATCGAACATTTGCCTAAAAATCAAATCTTATCAAAGGAAGAAAAACAAGCGGAATCAATTTTTACTGCAAGTGTCGTACGGCAACCGAGCGGTAGATTCATGGTAGATCTTCCGTTTAAAGATAAAATAAACCCTGACCTAGGAAATACTTATCCGCAAGCTTATCGTAGATTTTCACTTCTAGAAAATAGATTACTCAAAAATCCTGATCTGTACACTGCCTATTCAAGTTTCATGCAAGACTATATCGATTCTAATCACATGAGTCTCGTTTTATCTAATCAACCATAAGTCGACGTATCATGTTTTTTGGCACATCATTGCGTACTAAAGCCGGAAAGCTTAAGTAGAAAATTAAGGGTAGTCTGGGATTGTTCGGCAGTCACCCCAAAGAATATTAGTCTCAATGACACGTTGTTATCTGGACCGAAACTTCAAAAGGATATTGCTTCTCTACTCCTTACGTTTCGTCTTTATCCTATTGCCTACATTGCTGATATTAAACAGATGTTCCGTCAAGTCCTTATCACCGTCCTTAACAAAGGATATTGTGGAGGTTTTCTCCACAGGACCCACTTTCAGTGTGGGAACTTTCTACTGTCACTTTTGGCATGACATGCTCACCATTTCTAGCCATTACATGAGTACATTAAATGAGAAAAGGAACGTTTTCCTATGATTAGTACTGTTCTAAAAACGTCAATTTACATCGACGATATCTTGGGAACTAACCCTTCGCTTTCTGAAGCCCTTTCCCTACAGATTGAACTCAATGATTTGTTAAAGTCGGGAGGATTTGAACTTAAAAAATGGGCAAGCAATTGTTCTGAGTTATTGGCAACATTGCCAGAATCCGATCGTCAAATGCCTCTCTCTTTTGACAAGGAGGAACCACACTTTATCAAAGTTTTAGGACTTCAATGTCATCCAAAAAACGACATTTTTTCTAATCAATACCGAATGAAGGACAAACCCCCAAATAAACGATCTATTTTGTCTATCATAGGAACAATCTTCGATTCCTTAGGTTTTCTTTGTCCCTTGTTGCTACAAGCAATATTTATTTTGCAAAAGTTGTGGATATCGAAAATAGTCTGGGACGAAAAACCAGATTCTTCTATCATCGACTCTTGGAACAAACTTCGTTCTGAATTCCCGCTTCTTTCCAATTTTCAATTACCCCGACAAATCAAACTGTCTAAAACTAATACCTGTCAAATCGTCGGCTTCTGTGACGCTTCAATTCGAGGCTACGCAGGCGTCGTATATTTTCGTGTAGAAGAGGAAAACAATATATCTGTTTCGCTCATATCTGCAAAATCTAGGGTCGCGCCTATAAAGTCACAAACTTTGGCTAGGCTAGAACTCCTAGGCGCATTTCTGTTAAGCGAATTAATTGATTTCGTCTTATCTAGCTATGAAGGAAAAATAGCTTTTACAAATATCGTTACTTTCTGCGATTCGCAAGTCGTATTGCACTGGCTTTCATTCCCTCCTAATTGCTGGCAAACCTTTGTTGGAAATCGAGTCAGTAGGATCCAAGAAATCATTCTTCAAACTCATGGCGCTACATTCCTTCTGCTTTAAATGCAGCCGATATTGTGTCACGAGAGGCCACCCGTTCACAGCTCATTTCACATGACATGTGGTGGAACGCACCGTCGTTTTTGTGGTCTCCCGAAAACGAATGGCCCGATTTTCATAAATCAAAAATGCCGATTGATTTCGGAGATATTAATCTGGAGGAAAAGCCAGTCTGTTGCAATGCGATAATTGACGTTAACTTCTTAGATCAGCTTCTTATCAAATATTCATCTATATTAAAAATTCAACGTATCATTTGTTATGTCCTTCGAATAGTTAACCTTTTTCAAAACCATTCCTACCAAAAACCCATTAATCCACCGGACCATAAAATTATTTTTGAAAATATTGTTTTTCCTACCACCGGTGAGATGCAAAGTGCGTTATACCTTCTTATCAAACGCGTTCAAGGTTCTTGCTTTTCTGAGCTTTTTTCCGCGTTATCTAAGGATAAACCAATACCGAAACCTTTTCGAAAACTTTCACTTTTTCTTGATGAAAATAATATCATTAGAGTCGGTGGCAGATTACAAAAATCTGATCTTTTGTCTTATTCTGCAAAACACCTTGTCTTACTTTCGAGTAACCATCGTTTAACTACTCTTCTTATCGAGTCCACTCATCGACAATACCTGGGTTTAAAACATTACATAATCTGCTTTTACAGCAATTTTGGATATTATCTGTCAGACGGGCAATTCAAAGAACCATATCCAAGTGCTTGCAATGTTTTAGAATCAACCCTAAACCCTATAGACCGCCCATAATGAGTTCACTTCCCGCTCATCGAATCAATCAACTTAAACCTTTTTCGAGTGTAGCTATCGACTTTTGTGGACCTTTCTTTGTGATTCCTCATCGTTACCGTGGTTGTAAAGCTTTCAAATCGTATGTCTGTGTGTTTGTCTGTACGGCCACACATTGCGTGCATTTGGAATTAACCATGGAACTGTCCACAGAAGGGTTTGTAGGTGCATTCCATCGATTCATTTCCAGACGTGGAAGCGTGACGCAATGCTGGTCAGATCAGGGCAGTAATTTTATAGGGTTTCGTAACCAATTACTTGATTACGCAAGAAGTGCGGCCACCAGACTTTCTATTCGTTGGCATCTGGGACCCCCTCTCAGTCCACATTTCAATGGCCTGGCAGAAGCTGGCGTCAAAAGTTTTAAAACTCACTTTGTTCGAGTTGTCGGCGACCAGAAGTTGTCCATCATGGAAATGTCCACCCTTACATGTCGCATAGAAGCTGCACTTAATAGTCGTCCTTTATCTCCTGCCTCTTCAGACCCACACGATCTTCAACCTCTTACCCCTGGTCATTTTTTGACCCTTGAACCCCTTAATTCAGAAATTCCGGAGTCCTGATTCGTCCCCAAATATCAAATTAAATGATTTGGTTAACATATCGAGTGATCACACCCAATCACCTTTGAAATGGCCAGTCGGTCGGGTTATCGAATTGCATCCCGGCGGAGATAGTCAAGTGCGTGTAGCGACGGTACGAACGGCTACCGGTGTTTACATGCCGCCAGTTGTAAAACTGTGCCTCTTGCCGAATTAAAACTAATTTTCATTTTTCTACCTATTGAAGTCAATTATTACAATAGGTAATTCTTTATTATTTTATTTTGAATTTTGTTTTTTTGTTTTGCCTTTTTCGGATTTTCGTTATCTCTTAATAAACTTACGATACTTATCTGTTTTCCATTCATTCATATTTATCGGTGGATCATTTTTTCTTATATCTATATCTGTCCGGCTGATATTCTAACATTGTGTGTTTTGGAGGGAAGTTATGTTAGCTCCCGCTAAATTTCGTGGTTGTTTTTAAATTTTAAAACCACATAATTGGATGAAGGACAGAGTACATTTTTCGCGCATTGACATGCGCACCAAGAATCAGAGAGATCCTTTCTACCGCCTCGAGAAAAATGGCGTGTTAATTACTTTCTCCAACTATTACAAATTTCTACACTTGAAAGTCCTCGATTTTGGTGTACTGTGTATTTAAGCATAGAACTAGAAACGTTAGCCCTTCAGCTACGTGGTGCCATTTTTGGATCCAGACAGGGGCCCCTGGAACGTGGAGAAATTGGCTGCAAACTGGTGAGTGCTTTGTTTCTGATTTCCGTTGTGTGGGTACCAGCAATTAACCATGGACCTTTAATTATTTCGTGATTTCGTATCAATATAATTATGTTTGTTCGCGCTTTCATTTAATAAATTATATACAGTCCACTGCAGTTATCGTTTTTCTAACTGCGGGCAAACATATATTTGTTAGTTTTTAAGCTAATTTCTTCACTATATTAATTGGTATTCTCTTGCAATCAAAAACCGTCTTGAAAGTTTTTTGTCAAACTAATTTGCCGAAAGTTATAAGCCACAATTTGTAAAAAAAAAACATTAAAAAAAGCCACCACCTTGAATATATAACGTCACACAGGCCGGCCCTCCCACTAAAATTGAAGGCAAACACCCGGTGACAATTGTGTGATTTATTACCAATCGATTTAAGGCACAACTATCCCACTTGACACCATTTTTCACTATAAGCCTCTTACCTAAAATAACAACTTACTCAACATTCGTAGACTTTAAAAAAGTACAAACCACAGTTTGCAATTAGTCTCAGAGTGCTTTTTTATGTGTGTTCTTTAAACTTGGGGTGTTAGTATCTATTTTTAATGCTTTAAATTTATTTCCAGATTATTTTTTTAATATTGCGAGATAACCTGCGATGTCAAGATTACATATCCTAAGATTCTTCTGAGCACCTCTTCCTTGTATTCCTGTTAGGTTATAGGTATCAGCTGAGCCCACAATCTTCAAACTTGATGTTGCGATAGAGTTTTGATCTTTTAATGAGTATACAATCAAGTTCTTATACCACGTTTAAACGGAAGAAATTACATTGAGTCTTACTGCTGCACACTACTTAGGGCCCAAGGTTTATGATCAGTCGTATAAAGCTTTTTACTCAATCCAAACGTCTTTTTATGGAAACGGTCCTTTGCATAAAACGGGCATAAAATCATCGGCATAAAGTCAAAGTTAATAGATGAGACGATTTATTTTTAAAACCATTTAAAAGCGGTTTATTTCAGTCCTAGACAACTCAAGGCGTCGCACAGTCGCGGTCGGTGGTCAGCTTGTCGGTTCTGGACGATCGAAAATATTTTATGGTTACATTTTTAACAAATTGATACTAAAAATTAAAAAATGTCATTAAACGATAAAAAAATATGATTTTAAAACACTACGCATTCTGAAAAAAGTTACAGTCGTTTTTTTTTTCTCCCTTAAACGATTTAGCTTCAAAACTTTATATTTTAACCGGTTGTGCATTTGTGGTATTGTTTTTATATATATAACCGGTGTATTATTCCATACGTCAAATAAAATAATCTCCATGTTAACGCTGACCAAAAATTATAAATAATAGGGCTGCAAGTGACTGCGGCTGAATGTAGCGCAAATACAACCCTTATAGTCTATGAACAAATCAAGTTTCGTGCGCAATTCGTAATAACTTTCTGCCGATAAGCTAGCTTTGTTAAGAGCATCCCATATATCAGGTTTTGATTTGTTGTCATTCTGGTAAATGCGTTTTTTGAAAGATATGGCGGATTCAAAATGGCGGAAAGGCGTATCTTTAAAAAATTGTAACTTTTTTATTTCTTATCCGATTTTCATGGAACAAAGTTTATAATACTTGCTTTGTAATATACTTAGAAATGTATTGGTCAGAAAATAGATAGTTTTTTGTATTTGTCAAAAAAATAAAAAAAAATGTAAAATTTTTTTATTGTTTTTAATTTATTTATAAAACTATAGGAGCTCGAAAAAAAAAGTTTATATAAAAAAGATATCTATTTTGATTCTTTATTCAAATCTGGTTCAAATGTTCCAATGCGTTAATTAGTTTTTAAGTTATTTCCAAATAACTGAAAAAAAATAGGGGTCTTTGGGGTATTTTTAAAAATTATGCTTTAAATGAAAAACATAAGAACTTTTTGAAAGTAACTTAAATTTGTTTAAAATACCTAGCAGATCAGGTTTTGACTTATTGTTATTGTGATAATCGCTCTTTTTTTTTTAAATATGGCGGATTCAATATGGCGGACAAGCATATTTAAAAACAAATTGTATCTTTTTTATTTTGTATCCGATTTGAAATGTATTAAAAACGAACTTTTTAAAAAATGTATTTTTTTTAATATTCGAAAAAAAAACTCGGGTGAAACAAGTGACAAAAATGATTTTATTTATTTTATTTTTTAATTGACCCCCATACGGACGTCGCTGAAGGGTTTGTCATTAATTAAACCCCACTGACTAACACATTGTTAAAAGGAAAATTTGTTTTCCTACAATAAAGTATAAGACACAAATTGGAAAAAACTTGTAACAGAATTAATTTTTTTGGTGATTTGTAAAAATCGATTTAAGTTGCACAGGCCTGTGAAGTTTTAATCTGAAGATAAATCTTACATTATTATACATGTTTAAAAGGAAAATGAAATGAACCGAACCGAATCGAACCTATGTAGTTTCTTTAATTTTTTTATATTTTCTTAATAAACAATTTAAAGCACTGCAAAAAGACTAACCGTGTGGGAAAATTACGCATAATTCTACACAAATGTAAAATTGTTAGTTGGGACCTAAGACGGAAATTTAGGGGCTTGTCTGCATTTTCGCGTACCGTGACGAAAATTGACACAAAGATAGCCGACACCTAGAGGTGCCATTTTAGAAGTGGTGCTCCGATGAAACCCAGTGCAGGGCCAAGATACAGGGGCGTACTTGAGGTTGGACAGGGAAAATTGATAAATTAAAGATAAAACTACTTTGGCGTACAATTTTTGTTTCTTTATAAAATTCTGTTTTATAAAATATAAATTCAAAAAATTTGTAAAAAAAGGTTGGAAATAAGTTCTTCTTGAGGGGGAGAGGGAGTAAAAGGTAGGAGGACAAATTGTTAAAATCTTATTTCGTCTAAAGTGGTCATGTGGGGTATCGAGTTCTAGGTAGTTTAGTATTCTAAACCAAAATAAATATCAATTGTGTCAATACGTAAAACTGTTCACATGATATATCAAAAACTGACATCTTAGTCTGCCAGGGATTAATAAAAATACCTGACCGAGCCTTAATAAAATTTAATAACTTTTTTTAAGTAAAAGTAGAATCAAATTACTAGAATTTTTTGAGATTGGTTGTCAGAAGTGATAATTAAATAGATATTTGATAGATACAATTAAAATTACTGTATTTTATTAATAACTTTTTACTTAAAAAGAGAAAGTCATAAGACAGCTTTTATTTATATAAATACCCCTAGTGGCATTGAATTATACTGATGGCTTGATGCTCGGAGTAGTTGTTTCTGTTGGTTTCACAAAACTTATGCTCTACACGGAGCTATCGCCTACATTCACCTAAGGATGGCTCAAAAGGTTGAAACCGGTCCGGTCG
This sequence comes from Aspidapion aeneum, assembly GCA_963576565.1. Taxonomy (NCBI): domain Eukaryota; kingdom Metazoa; phylum Arthropoda; class Insecta; order Coleoptera; family Brentidae; genus Aspidapion; species Aspidapion aeneum. Next base: position 70,795,756 of record OY755041.1, on the reverse strand, counting down.
TGGATTGGCATGGATCACTTGTTCCTGATTATCAGGACGTGTTCCAGACGGGGATCACTCGTATCCCTGTGATCGACGTTGGAGTTAGTGAAAACCAAACAGTTTTAACAAGTTCCCAACGAAAGCATCAAGCCATCAGTATAATTCAGTGCAGTGCCGTCACAGGTCACTTGTCCTGTCTACGAAATTTACGGTTTTAAAAATGATGATGTGTAAGGATGGACTTACTATACGACAAGCGACTATATCGTACAACCCCTTCATGAGTGGCCTTTACACTTGTACAGGTTTAAAAATACTTTCTTTTGAATTTTCCTTGACTTGCCCAATCTCTTGTTTAGGTTTTATATAAATGTTTTTATGACCTATTATTTTCTATTATTACGCAACATACCTTATGACTTGTATAATTTACAGGGTGCTAAAAAGAGGTTTTATAAAGCTATTTGAAACACTTTTCAAAAGAAAAGTAACTTAAATAGTATAGGGTCCGCACGAAATCTTAAGACTGAAAGTTGAATAATTGATCTAGTGTTTTATCCACCCAAGGTAAACAAAAAAATACAGGCCACGACCCTGAAAAAATCAGCTGTTCTCCGGGGGCTGACTTTTACATTGGGTCTTATGGAAGGTCAGACGTATTTTTATGATATTTTCAAAATGGCACTATAGATTTCCGCGATCTTTCAGTGAAATATTCTCAGACACCATCCTTATATTCCACCAAACTGTTGTAAGGATGCATGATTAAAAGGTTAAAATCTTCAAGATTTAGCATTCCTTATTTTGCCTACCGCATGCCAACTGTTATATTTGACATGTATTTGTTTGTCACATTCGCTTCTGTTTTAAATTTAATTTTAGTGTGTTAATGGAGCGGCTCTGAAAAATTAAGGATTACCATACATACAAATTGTTCTGCAAGAATATAGTAAAAACAATCTCAACACCGGCTTTATTTTCAAAAGAATCAAATATTCATGAACTGTGTCGTGACGTGACCATTAAAAAAAATCAGCCTCCGATTTGACGTCAACAAAGTGGAGGATCGTGGCTCGTCCGTTTTGATAGCCCTGATCCACCTAAAGGTCTCCAGCCACCGCGACTATAATCAGGAAGATAATTATCCATATCATAGCCTAACCGGAATTTGAAATATATGGAACATTTTATTGCTGACTTTGGTAGTCAAAGGGCTCTAATTTAAGAATCCGGTTGATGCCACTCCGGCACCCTTTTACATTGGGTAGTAAGAAAAAAAAGTATTTATAAAACATTGACTGGGTGCAGACAATTGCTATTATGGTTCCATAAAACATAGTAAAAGCTCAGACCTCTCTCATCAGCAACATTGTGAAAAAGGTGCGGAAATCTTGGATTTTCGACTATTGTTTCCTTTATCAGTTTTTTACTCAAAAATTAGTAACTTTTTAGGAAAATGTTTTGAGAATATATTTATAGCCCATGAAAAGGCCTATCAAATCAAATATCTCCAAGCTTACTATGTGATAACCTTCCAGACATACGTATCCTTAAACATCCCCAACTCTCAAATTTAATCAAAATAAATACGCAACATTTATATATTTAAACAATTTTCTCAAAAAAATAGGCTTTTAGTTTTCCGGAATTTTTCTTGAAGACTATTATTAGGTTCATATTTTTATCTTTATATTTACTTACTTTTCTTAGCCCACGCGCAAGATTACTCTAGTGGGCAAAACCGTATTTATTGTATTGTATGTTTTAATAGTGTTTCCAAAATGTATATATTTTACTACAATAAATGTTACAAAATAATATTAATAAAAAAAAAGGAAGAAAATAATAAAACACTCTTTTTGTAGACATTGAAATTTCCATGCAGACATCACTTAGTGCACTGTAGATTTTGAGTAACGCTTTATTGGCGTCCGTATATTAAAATCATATTTTAAAAAATATATGTGTTATATATGTTTATTGCGGTTCTCGCAAAAAGTTAGGATTTCAGGAAAATCTATTCATAATACTTTATTTAAGAGCATAAAATTTTCTGTCGAGTGAAGTATAACTTATTAAGTTACCGTAAGAAATATAATAATTTTTAATGACGGCAAGTTGTTTTTTTTGTTTTATAATATTACGAAAACGCAATTTTTTTGCGGACGCCTCGGAAATATTAGTTACAATTTTAAACCAAGCATGTTACACATCATTTAAAGGAAAAATTTATGTTCTGTAATGAAGCTTATCCGATTTTTGCCACAACTATCTTCATATTCGAGAAAATTAATAATTTTTTTTAACTATTCGAGAATTTCTTTAAAACACCCTTATGTATGGACATCACTGTACCGATAAGGGTTAAGTTAAACCCACCAAGTTACATACTTATAAAAAGAAAATTTTATTCTCTAAAAGACCTTAATTACCTAAAATGAAAAAATAAAAATTGTACGGACGGCACTGAAATGTTAATCCTAATTCTGACCCAAGCCTGTTACACATCGTTACAAATAAAATTTAATTGTCTCGAACACAGAGTAAATAGACATTTTTCAAATAGCTTTATTTTCAAGAAAATTGAAAGAAATATACAATAATTAATATTTCGTAGTAAATTTAATCCCACCAAGTAATACTTTTATATTATTATATATAAACTTTGTTTTCTTAATAAAATGTTTTTCTAAAGTGCTGAGTTTTTACAAAAATTGCAAAAAGTAGATAATAATAACGCATTTTTTTTTATTTTTTAAAATTATATCAGTTTAGGGACACTACTGAAATGTGAGCAGTAACCTTGCGTAAATTTTGTTATGCATCATTGGAAAGTGACTTTTATCGTCTAATTATTTTCTTAATTTACATTAGAAAGATATGAGGTCTCCCCTGACTTTTACCACTTAATTGCTTTATTATATCCCAAGTTTTTTTTATTATTTCAATTTTTTAATTTATATTATTTTTTAATGTTTTATATTATTCCCTGGTTTTTTTCATTTTTTATCTGAAAACATTTTATCTCTGAGAACGTTACAGAGTTGTGTTTTATTATTTTTTTTGGTTTTAATAATTACGGGCTTAGAAGAATAGCAAAGGTTAAAAAAAGTACATAAACTCTTCAAAAAAATAAATCAGACATTACATCTAAATCATCATCATCATGGTTTAAATTTAAGTATTTAAAGTGAGAATCAAAGTAATAATTAAATTCATTAAATTCCTCTTTAGTAAAAATGCGGCGTTGTTCAGGTACGTTATCGTCGCTGGTGTTTTTATGTGATCTATCACCAAGAAAGTAAATCTATCTGTGATGGTCTGAAAAAATATAAGTTCGGCCCGAAATATAGTAGTCAATTGGTTGACATTATGTTTAATCTCAACTTTTTCTTGGATACATTTCCAGATCCAATACCTAAAAGCATTTCGGATCCGTTGTTATACCAGATGCTAGCGTCATTTAGGACATTGGTCCTGTTGTGTGACCAGTCCTCCCCCTCCGGGAGGATAATGTTGTATAGCTTTCTACTGTACACCGTGTTGGGCATGACGTCGGATGTAATTCCTAGAGTTGCGTTCAAATCTAGTCCCCTAATTAAAAATTCCGCAAATAAATAAAATAAACAAAATTATAAAAATGGTATTTGAAGTTAAAAACAGTATGTGGTATCCATACAATCGCTTATCTCGATTCAGATTTTCAAGGACATTTTAGTTATTATTGTTCTATAAAGAACTCAATTATTTAGGTCCCGGAACTTATGTCTCACGTCTCATCACCCTTATCTAAAATGACGCGCAACCGACGCGTTCAGCTATTATAAAAATAATAGATATCACTCCAAAAAACGCAATGAAGGAGTAACTGTTTAAAAAAATACAGTGCTGACGTAAATAATATACCCAGGTTTTAATTTTTCTGCCGATAATAGATTACAGTCAACCTGATTAATGAAAAAAAAACAATAAAATCATTAATTAATGTTATTATAAATAATTTTTGCCTAAATTAAGATGACATATCCAAGAGCTTAAAGAATTTCAACAAGGCTTGATGAAAATTAAAAGTATATCAATTATAAAATGAGTCACTTGCAACACTCTCATTTAATTTTTTTGTAGTGTGTGAGACATCTAACAAAATTAAAATTTACCAAAAACGTTTAAAAAGTCAATATAAAAAAAAGTTTTTATTCAAATTCGAAATTTCTCTTCGTGTTCGTAGGTAGTTTAGAAGTTGCATGATTACTTTCGCCCCGTTCTCCGCTAGTAAAGCTTTATTCGATCTTCTTTTATAGAAATAAATCAAAAAAATTGCTCTATGAACAAAATCAATGATTTGGGTAACTCACTTGCTTTCAAATAAATTTTGGCAAATAATTGTTTTAGGGAGTCTCGCGAAAATATAGTAAATTTAAATTGTTGAAATGTTTTTTAAGGAAATATAATAAATAAAAACGTAAATATCAAAATTAACAAACAAAAAAATCGTAATTTAATTTAAATTATTTGTAGAAATATAGAGTCAGAGACCACCTAAATATTTTCTGAACTATTCAAGATAACTGAACCATATTTGGCAGTGATAAATAACATCAAGAGATCTATTTTATGGAAGAGCGGGTATGTTGCACCTACATTAGGAATAGGGGCGGTCCACTTAATTTTTTTAAATTAAAACACCTCGTTTTAAATGTATTTGAAAAATCAACATTTTCACATAACCTTCGATTGTTTACGTTAAATCTGTCAAAAGCTATGGATTGTCAAACCTAATTTTATTAGTTTTTTCAAAATTAACAAGTTTGTTATTTTCAAACAAGAATCCTATTTAGTGACATCTTGTTTATAAGGTCTTTAAAAAACCAACATTTTGGCTTAACGGCCCCTTGTCATACTTATTATTTTACTATTTTTTACAAGTTTTGTCTGTCGATAACTTTTTCGAAAGATCTTTCAAAAACTAACAAGTTGACGTAAATGTCATTCGTTTACGTCAAACCGAGCGTCAAACATGTTTTCTACATTTTTGACTTACTTCAGTTTGAAGTGTTTTAAGATGCCACGATCAAATGAATATAAAGTTGAAATTCTTTTTTATGGGACACAGGTCTGTCGGTAAATGCACTGTTAAAAAGTCGTTTAGTTTATAATAACGTCAGCTTTATCTTCATTTGATCTTGACATTTTAAACAATCCAAACTGAAGTTTGTCAATAATTTAGAAAAAATGTTTGACGTAAACAAGTGACAGTTACTTCAACTTGTTAGTTTTTGAAAGACCTTTCGAGCAAAACTTGTAAAGTTTGGCCAAAATAGTAAAATAATAAGTATGACAGTCGACAGATTTTGATACGTTTGACATAGATAAGAGGCAGTTATGCCAAAATGTTGGTTTTTGTTTAAAAACAACAAACTTGGTAATTTTGACAACAGCTAAAAAATTAGATTTGGCAGTCCAAAGCTTTTGACAGATTTGACGTAGGCAATCGACAGTTAAGTCAAAATGTTTTTCAAAGACATTTAAAACGAGATGTCACTCGATAGGGGTTTGATTTTAAAAATTTTAAGTTAACCGCCGCCACCCCCTAATGTAGGCGCAACACACCCGTCCTTTCATAAAATACATCTCTTAATGTTATCTATCACTGCCAAATATGGTTCAGTTGTTTTACATGTGTTTAAAACCTAACCTAACCCAACTATAACCCTATCCTATTCTACCTTATATTTACTTAGCTCTAGCTACCTCAATTTTCTTATGTTATGTTGTTCGATTACTACAGTTTTTTGCTTTTGCATTTCCAGTAAACAATGTTCTAACAAGTTTTGTTTCTATAATTTATATTTTTAGGTCATGACATCCCAAGGGGACTAAATGTTACCGCATAGTCGGTAAATTTAGGGTGAGTTAGAAAAATTTATCGAAATAGATGGGAGTTTATTTATATAGTCCCAGTATAAACAAATAATATATAGAAGAGCAAGATTGGACCATCCATTGCGCTTATGTAGTGTTCTTTGCATTGTTTGAAACCAAGATCAGACACGCCTAAACTGGCATTATAAAGACCTACCAGAAAGAGACCATAAGGAGCTCATATCTTTTCGTAAAAACGCTGCCAAAAACTTCCTTATTGCAAAAAGATGGATGACCTAAAAAATAGGTCCTTTTTCTTTGAATCAAACAAATATAAAAACTGCCTAAAAACAAACAAAAAAAAAATCTAAGGTAGGATCTTGAATCCAATCCCATATGAAAAATGTATCCTCGACCAGCAACAAAAAGTGTCTTCATTCTTAAAATCTTGCTCATCGCTAGGGACCATTTCTGCCCTTTTTTAGGAGCCTACCAGGCATTAGCACGGTTGCCCGGTCACACTGATTTGAGAATCAGTAGTATTAGATGTGACATTTGACGTGGCGTCAGTAATTTTTTTAAATTTATTGATGATCCTATTTTCCAAAGCGTTATTTTAAAAAATATCTTCAAAGTATCTAATCTAATCTGACCTGCTAGTATATGGGCAACATTGATTTTTGTTTACTAGAATTTGATGCTATATAATAAACAGTCCAGTTCTTTAATAAACCCTTGCATTACATATTTATTTAAACCTGTACATACTGACAATAATTCATGTCCATCCAGCGGCGTAGCGTGGGGGGGGGGGCACGGGGGGTTCGTCGCCCCCCACCCCCGCCCGGAGGGTAGTGGCGCCCCATAGGTGGCCGAAGCGCCCTTAGCTTTATTAAGTCGCGCCGGTAACGGCCAATTGAGTGGGTGCCAAAGGAAACTAACGACATGAAGACCTTGTTTTTTTTTTTTTTGTTTTTTGGTCGCAAGATTTGTGAGAGGCGCCTTTTTGACCTTTTTGTTTTTTTTTGTCACAAGATTTTTCATCAGTTTTCAGAGGCACCCTTTTTAGCTGTCGCCCCCCCCCCCCCCCGCCCTTTGGGGCACGCTACGCCGCTGTGTCCATCAAAAAATAAATTTCCATCTCATTGCATGACAGTAAAGAGCAACGCCAGTGTGACGTTTTTGGGAAACTTGTTATATTAAATGAAAATAAAAACCACTTTGTTGGTGAATATGAAAAATATTTTAAGATATAGTAGAATTTTTAAACAGTTCAAGCTGTGTTGAAAAATAAATATTCCATGTTTGTGCTTGATACGCACACGAATGAGTTTTAGATTGCACCAATAACTTGTTGAAAACAACTGAATGGTTGCGTTCGGTGTATAAGTATAAGTTTTTAGGATCGTAGAAATTCTAAGCAGCTAAAATTGCAATACAATATCATGTTTTATGTCTGTGCTTGATACACACCCGCAAGCAAGAACAGTACACTCAAAATGATGTTTAATTTTTTATCTTTTTTTTACGGTTATGCGCACTCGCAAGGAGATCCCTATCACGCTCGAGAAGCGGCAAGTGCGCGGAAATGTTAGTGTATGTTGGTTTTGAAACGGTTCAGGTTGTGTATTCCATAGCGATGCTGTTCTTCAGAGATATGAATTCTGATATAATGAGGTTCTTGGTGCCTCTATTTTGACAGTAAATTGATGGTTACCGTCTGTTTGACGTGTTCGCCTACTAGGTGCTACTCCCGGGGGATCATACGTTCAATCATTAACTAAAAGTGTCTGATATGATTTATGACATAAGTCGCAGTCTAGCGAACGTACCTTTTATTAGGTTGTTCAATATTGGTATTAGAGAATTATTGAAATACGGCCAGGCTATAATAGTGCCAGGCACTATTTTGACACTTTTACAATGAAAACTGACAGTTAGTCCTTCAAAATTGACATACCAAAGTCGAATTTAAAACTTTCGTCGTTTATTTTCCAAATATAGCGGAAGGCACTATTTATTCCGGTTCATATAGTAAACAAAGGCCGTATGTTGAAAGATCACAGCTGATATTATAATGTGGACTCAACAAAAGTCCACAAAATAGGATTGCTTATCCAACTAAAAGTTTTAACCATGTTCACGCCAAATCTCCTCGCTATTTTTGAAGTAACGTCAATTGCAGACCTCGAAATTTGGCAAATATACCTCTTATTACATTGATTAATACTATTGGTGCTTTGCTCATTTAACTAAAACTATCAGCCATGTAGAAGCAAAATCCCCTCTCTATCAAAAGTCCACAAAATAGGATTACTTATCCAACTAAAAGTTTCAACCATGTGCACGCCAAATCTCCTTCATATTTTTGAAGTGACGTCAATTTTAGATCTCGAAAATTGGCAAACATTACGTTGATTAATACTATTGGTGCTTTGCTCATTTATCTAAAACTATCAGTCATGTAGAAGCAAAATCCCCTCTCTATTTGTGACGTGACGTCAGTCATAGACTTTAAGAACTTGCGAACGTACATTTTGTTATATTAAGCAATTCTGTTGGGTGGACTGTTATGGCCTGAAAGGGTTGTAGATTGCACCATGAGTCGTTTTGGCTACTAAGTTGCTCCAGCTCATTTGCCTAAAGACTATTTTATGCATGACTCTACATCATGCTTTGTCTCATCCAGGATTAGTAAGCTTTTACTAAAAAGTCTATTGAGACAAGCGCACCTGTCAATGAAAGTACTTGAGTCTTTGTACCTGTATTTTGACAAGGCTCTTTGCTTCCTCATTAATATTCTGCTTTTACCATACCCATATCGGTGTATTCTTGAACTTCCAGCTAGTGGCTTTAAGAATATTTTGAACTCCTAAACCAGCTATGACACAAACTTAAAAGCCTTAATGGCCATATAGCTGTAACAAGTATGAACATTTAGTTTCGTGTGAGGCCAATGTTTATGCACTCTTAACCTGCCACATAGATATTTCTCATGGTCGTATGGACACAGGGGAGAAAAAGGAAAAATATCCAAGGCCACAACAACGGTGATTATTCGTATTTACCACTGTATTTGCTGCGCTTAAAATAAGGTGAGAATTTTGCCCAGAGTCGGATAGCTTATCGTTGGAACCAAGGGCGTATCCAGGGCGAGACAAGAGGGTAGCGGTGCCCCCTTTCTTACCAGATTTTTTAAAATCAGATAACGAAATTCAAATAGAATATGAATTGCCATGATAAAAAGGCCATGGAATTTATAAACATTTCCCTCTCCTTCTGTTTTTGGCTCCATACAATATCACTTGCATCCGTCTATATATAAGAGCTTCAGAAATGTTTGGGTTTAGATATATTTTGTTCATTAAGAGGTTTTGTTTTATGTCTTTTTATATATATTTATGTTTAATATCCATGTATATATATTATATAATATTTTTTCGTTTCCCATTAAAATCAAAAAGAAAAGCGTACCACCCGTGAACTATTTAGTATGCTTACCAGTGGCTTGTGGAGGCCGTTCTGCAGGTAATTCCAACTGTTCGAATGTAGGTTCTAATGTTGTTAAGGTATCATCGTCTACCCAAATATAGGGTGATCTAAAACAAAAGAGTGATATTAGCACAAACATGGGCTCACTTAATTAAAAACTATATTTTTGTAGTTATTTGGTTTTCTGTATATCAATTAAGAAGCTAAGTACGCGAATACGGCTCCTTAAAGAGGATTGAGATAGAGCCAAGTTCTCCAATACAAATTTCAAAACGAAAGGTTCTTACTAGTTTGGAAATGTTTTTAAAACTTGACTATTAAAACTTCAAATGACTCTTAGACACAGTGCAAAACTGAACATAAAGAAGTTTGGCTGTAATAGCAAAGTTAAAAAAAATCAAAATTAGTAAGAACCTTTCATTTTGAAATTTGTATTGGAGAACTTGGCTTTACTTTTATCTCAATTCTATTCAATTCTATTAACCAGTTTTTGTTATATGATGGGTTATTCTAAAAAATATATTTGCAATATCTTTGATTTGCCGGGAATATATTATGTCCGATTACACCATATAAGTTAGGCCAACGTATAATTGATCAAGACCGATAAAGAGCTCAATTAACACTTATAAACTTCTCCTTACCGATGCCTTTTTCTTTGAAGTTCTATACTTTTTTCTGAACTTTTGTGATACAGGTTAAACATAGTTGCTGAACACCTTAGCTTAAGTTTGCTGTTGTTAAACCAGTTCTTGGTCACCTTGATTTTAACTGTAGAATGAGCCCTAAAAACAAAAAACAATTAGTACGTGGCGGCTTTTAAATGGATATAACTGGAGAGGTTGGAGGGATATTGTCACGAAGGGCGCGTAACATAAAGTTAAACCAATATTTCCCGAATAATTAAAAAGGAACTTAATAAATTACTAGATGTATTAACTTTTGGGACAACCTATAAGTCGATATAAATCGATTGACGTCAATAACTATTATTGCAATTCTGGACAAATAGTTTATAAATTCGCGGGCAATGCATATTTTCGGGGCTTTTTTGGTGACAGAGATTCGGGACCACTAAATACCGCGGGGCGAGGCGTCGCCTCGCGGAACTAAAGTTTCGGCTTTTTTCCTTATACTGAACGTTAAACCGGGTGAGTGCGGGCGGTCACATCGAGTGACGTAGCCGACTGACGACAATTTGGGCGTGAACTGGGGTTCCTAGATAACCAGCCGGCCGCAAATTCTGTTGCTTCCAGGTAAGTCCGGGTGTCGCCCCCGTAGCCAACTCCCCATTTACCGTAACCAACTCACCACCCTTTATTCGTGACATGGTGGAGGCAAGCCGAGTTTAAAATACAAAGGGACGCAGGGATTAAAATTTGTAAGGGAAAAAAGTCAATTAGAAAGTGGTTTTTTTTTTAGTTTTCTTAAATACACGTAGTCCAAAATTATTTTTTTTCGCAATTCAACAACTAGCGGGGATTAAAGAGAAAAAGAGCAAGGTAGTTGGCCAAGGGCACCATCCTAGTGACTAATAATTTGTGTTTGTGCCGCCCAAATAGCTTTAAAAAATAAAATAAAAAATATTACGGGTGCTCGTAAAGCCACATAATAAAAACAAGCAGTGACAAACAAATAACAGACGGATTTTTTTGCTTACTTGACAGAACCGGGTTGTTAGGCGCGCGTATGCGAAGTTCTATTCTTACATTTGTATACAGAGTGATCGAAATTACTTTCGGCCTGATAACTTTCGAAAGGAGGACCACAGGCGAGAGAAAATTTTGACCGTGTATATTTAAATTGAGAGTGGGATAGGGCTCATTCTTACTGCAGCGAAAAGAGAGCGTACCAAAGTTTGTCAGGAATCAGAATACTAAAACGAAACTGAATCCTGGGGACGAGGCGGTATCTTTTCGCAGTAAGAAGGGTGGGTTGTTCGTATGCCGCGAAGGAAACCAGGGAAGAGAGTTAGGGAAGCGAAAAGACAAAGACGCGAGACGTTACAAAAATCGATCCCGCATTTTTTTGAGGACGGGATACCGATCAAACTCAATACCGAAGGGAGGCCCGTAACGCCAGATATTTCTTGGCAAGAGATCGAATTGGGTAATCCAACCGCGGGGGAAAATTCACAAAAGGCACAGACCAAAAACCAAGTGTATCCGAGAGACGAATTTTTAGGGCAACTTGAGAAAGAATATATAGAGCTATTTGGGCCAGGATAACGAAACATCCAATAACCCTGACCAGGGCACCGTGAAGATATTTTGTTCTCATTACAAAAACCACGCTGGTTAGGCAAAAAACTTGATAAAAATAGTCGCGTTGATTACAGGGTAGATTAGAGGTCCATCTGACGTCAGACGTAGGTAGAATAGCAATATAGTTCAAAGTTTTTTTTAAGTTAACAAAATTGGTAAAGCCCGGGGCTTATTAGGCTGAACGCACGAAGACTGTCAAAAATTGGCAGCCAGGATAAGTACGGTGACAAAAAGTGGTAGTCAGACCGGAAAAAAAGAGCAATAAATCGAATATACTCTACGTAAGAGAGGTAGTCATACAGGTTAGGTTAAAAACACAGAAGTTCAATTGAGCCATTATTAAACCAGCGATAGGGAAAAATTAAGAAAAGAGACGACAAAAGCGTAAACAGCGTATTTTTTGGTGAATAAAAAAATATAATAATAATATTTTTCGAAAAAATCTAAACCCCACGACGCTACTGACTTTATAAAATAGGAAAAGAAAGTTAAACATGTTAAACAAAGTACCAAAGGAAATACGCAACCGATTGCATAAATAATATTAGTAGGTAATTGTTAAAACGGAAAAAAGCGATCTGGTTACAATAACGTTACGAATTCAAAAAATCAAAGCTGTACTATCTTTAAAGGTTATCGACCCAGATGAAAGGGCCATCGCTTTAAAAAGCTACCGTTGAAAAAGAAATTTAATATTTTAGTCTTTTATTAATATAAAAATTCCAAAAAAGTTGTTTTTCTTTGACTTCTCTCTTAGTCAGCCATTGGCAGAAAATATTGGAGTTGGGGAGTTTACGCACAAAGCACACGAGCCTAGAAAGATTAATTATTTTTGTCTCTAATCAACATAAAAAGTTTAGATATTTATCTTTTCTTTGGTTTTTTAAGTCAGGCAATGGAAGAAAATATTGGAGTTGGGGAGTTTTACGCACAAAGCACACGAGCCTAGAAAAATTAATTATTTTTTTCTTTAATCAACAGAAAAAGTTTAGATATGTATCCTTTCTTTGGTTTTTTAAGTCAGGCAATTGAAGAGAATATTGGAGTTGGGGAGTTTTACGCACAAAGCGTACGAGCCTAGAGCAAAGTTAATTATTTTTTTCTTTAATCAACAGAAAAAGTTTAGATATTAATTTCTTCTTTGTTTTTTTCTTGGTCAGTCAATTGAAGAGAATATTGGAGTTGGGGAGTTTTACGCACAAAGCGTACGAGCCTAGAGCAAAGTTAATTATTTTTTTCTTTAATCAACAGAAAAAGTTTAGATATTAATTTTTTCTTTGTTTTTTTTCTTGGTCAGTCAATTGAAGAAAATATGGGAGTTGGGGAAGTTTTACGCATGAAGCACATGAACATAGAGCAAAATTGATTATTTTTGTCTTTAATCAACAGAAAAAGTCTAGATATTGTTTTTTTCTTTTTTGTTTTTTTTTTCTTAATCAATCAACTAGGGAGAATACCGAAATTGAGGAGTTCTAGCACAGATAACACAAACAAAAAGTATATTTTAGTCCTAAATCAATATAAAAAATAAATAAAAATTGTTCAGCGAGGTCTAAAATAAATTAAAAACTAGACAGAGGTAGACCCTCGAAACGACAAAAATAAAATAGCTGTCAAAAGAATTGGTAACACGAAAAAATCAGTAGCGTCTAAGGTAGTAAACGTAGTAAATTATTTGTTTTGTTAAAACCGTGCAAATACCCAGGTCAGGGCGCAATATAACATATTTTCGCTTTTTGGGAAATTTTTAGGAAATAAACTAGAACTTATAAGGGTAATTTTTCTTTTTGGTAATAAAAAAGCCGAAAGATATTATAGGTCACGGGATTATATGTAAGGTTAAATAGTTTTGTTTTTGAGAGGCACCTAAAAGTAGAGTGTATAAAAATTATTATAAGTAATAAACACCTTTTGAGCACCAGCAAGTTAATAGGACAAACCTCTAGTAGGTCGTAAATTGGCAAGAAACTAAAAATTTGTGGTTCTTAAGGAAAATATTTCAACAAAGTAAAAGACTTAAAATGAGATTTTGCAAAAAGTGTCCCAAAATAACGAAAAATTAAAAATAATTGCTAGGGAAATTTGGGTTACACAAAAAGAAAAATTCAGTAGCGACCAAGGCGAGATTCACCAGGCCAAAGGACTAACACAATGTGGGATAATTTTTTTTCAGGAAGCGTGAAAGATAAGTTAATGCATCCTTAATTTTGCGGAAAAAATTAACTCAAAGACACATAGATAGGCTGAATATAGCGCTACTAACAGCTGATTAATAAACTGACAAGATAACAATTTTTGTTATTAAAAAGTCAAAAATTAGTTTTTTTATGCGAATTAAGAAAAAAAGTGTTGCTTGTTACAAATAATTGTTGCCCACAGCTGTTACAAAGATTGAGTAATGAGTCTTTACAGCGAGTTGAGCTGGAAAAAAAGCCCTTTTAGACATTGAAAAGTTACAGCTGATGGGGCTAAAAAGTAAAAACATACATGTGTTTTTTCAAACCAATTGAACCTACAGGTACATATTTAAAGTAGTTGCAGTGTATGCGTTTTGTGTGGATCTTGGTTAGCCATATAGTATCTATCGAGATATCTGAAACTCATCATAAAGTAGTTTTATATGCTAAAATAAATTCTGTTGTTTCCAGGTAAAAGGCGGGCAATATTTTAGAAGAAGCAAATACCCACATAGGTAATTGATAAAAAGTAGGAAATTAAGACCTTAAGGAAAGTAAGGACTACGGACAAAAATAATACACTGAAAAGAAGAAAGGCTGAGGTAAAAAAACGCAAAAGTAGTTCTAAAGGAAATTAGGGTCTCAGGAAGTAAAGAAAAGTAAATTTGAAGAAAAAGGGATAAAGTAGGCCTATGGGGCAGAACAGACGTGTAGGACGTCGTGACGTAAATGTGAACTCCGAAGGAAACTGGAGTTTAACGATTAAATAGGAAGAGAGAGAAGGATAATTTAGAGGAGTCCTGAAGGAAATTAGGGTCTCAGGAAGCGAAATTAAAGAAGATAAAGTAGGCCTATGGGGCAGAACAGACGCCTAGGACGCCGTGACGTAAACGTGAACTCCGAAGGAAACTGGAGTTTAACGATTAAATAGGAAGAGAGAGAAGGATAATTTAGAGGAGTCCTGAAGGAAATTAGGGTCTCAGGACTCCAAATTAAAGAAGAAAAAAGAAGGCCTATGGGGCAGAACAGACGTGTAGGACGTCGTGACGTAAACGTGAACTCCGAAGGAAAATGGAGTTTAACGATTAAACAGGAAAAGAGAAGGATAATTTAGAGGAGTCCTGAAGGATATTATGGTCTCAGGAAGCGAAATTAAAGAAGAAAAGGGAGGCCTATGGGGCAGAACTGACGTCTAGGACGTCGTGACGTAAACGTGAACTCCGAAGGAAAATGGAGTTTAACGATTAAACAGGAAGAGAGAAGGATAATTTAGAGGAGTCCTGAAGGACATTAGGGTCTCAGGAACCGAAATTAAAGAAGAAAAGGGAGGCCTATGGGGCAGAACAGACGTGTAGGACGTCGGGACGTAAACGTGAACTCCGAAGGAAAATGGAGTTTAACGACTAAATAGGAAGAAGAAAGATAATTTAGAGGAGTCCTGAAGGACAGACGTGTTGACTAAAACACGAAATCCGGAGAAAAAGGGATGTTATGTATTTAATAATGGGAGTAAGAAGAATTTAGAAGAAAAAGAGCCAATGCTGCAGAAGGTATAAAGGAGTTCTAAAGGATATTAGGAACTTGAAAAGCAACGCTGACGAGAACGCAAACTAGGCTAATAAGGCGGAGAAAGCAAACGGAGTGTTGCAGAAAAAAGAGTCCTGAGGGAAAAACGGGACTTAAGAAGAAGAGAGGTAGACGAGAAACGGGGAGAACTCGGCCCGACAAAGCAAATAGTAAGCTACAAGGAGCCCAAAAGGAGCGTTTCCAAGCAACTGAAAAAATTTAGGAGGAAAGAAGGAATTCCCGAGGAAAAATCGGGACGCTTATTGCAAAAAATTGAGTTGAAGCAGTGGCAAAAGTTTCGCCGCAGCGAGCCAAAGATATTTTAAATACAGAAGATTTTAAAATAATACAGGTCCCAAAGTCTGGGATCAATAAACAAGAACACAGTGGTGTTCTACCATAAGAGGTCAAAAGTCATTTGGACCAATGGAGGCCTTAGGTGGTGTCAAAAAATACTAGGTACACGCATCCAGAAGGGAAGTGGACGAAATAAAGGGAATAGCAAAAGCTAGAGAATGGGCACCACCGAAAAAAGGGTTAAGGCAAGATGCAAAGATACAGGAAGGGACACATTTATCCTGAAAGAAGAAAGCAGGCGTCCGGTGAGATGCCAGAATTGCCGCCGAGGCACCTGTACAGCAGGTAATGTAAGGAGTAACTCCACGAAATATAGTCTACGGCAGGCAGTAGCGGAACTTTGGATGGGAGGAGAAACTAACAGAGCTAGTATGTTAGTTTCCGTATGACAGTTGTTCCCCAAGTCTTGCAGAAAAAAAATTCAATTGAGTAGAATCGGTCAAATAGTTTTTGAGTTGTATGAAATACAGACATACTGACAAGACTACAAATAAGTGGTTTTAAATTTAATTATACGCGTAGCAGTCGTTTGTCGCATTGCATTTAGCATTATGTTTACTTAAATAAAATTATTAAAGTATATAATAACTGGCAGGTCACAAACGAAAACCCTTAGGCTTGCAATTTTTTTTATTATAATGAATTTGATACAATCAGCAAATGCATGGGTAAACGCCACACATATTGTTTATGTCAATTCTAAGAAAAAATACATGACCTACACAACAAAGGTTTATTTAGTCAAAATAAAGTTAAAAAACAGTTATGAATAAAAAACAATTGCTAATTTTTTTTTACAGCATTCTTAATTACTGATATTATTGACGGGGTCGGTTACTGCCCATATTGAACCGATGTGAATGAGTCTAATAGGGTGGCTGACAAAAGAAAGTGAGATAGAAAAAATAAAAACATGTTCAGGTAGTTTTTAAGGAAAATACATTTGCACGCGGTGGGCGTTTATTATAAACTTAAGAACTTTAATTTCTATTATTTATCCGTGCTTGAATTTAGAAAGAGATGTATAAACTATTAAGTAAGTAGGTATTTTAGATAAATATTGATGAAATAAATTGAAGAAGAGTTTTTTAAAATAAAAGGAAAAAGGTTGTCGCCGTAATGAAGTGGTAGAAAGAAATACTTGCTAGATAAGAATAATAATAATTAAATAGGTTTTGGAGAGAGTAAATAGGAAAAAAAAATCTAACTACTAATAGTACGCTAATTAAGCAGTTTTTCAGGATCAGTAAATAAAGTAATTAAATGATGCATATTTGGTCGGATAAAAAGATTTAGGAAAAGTCATCTAAATATAAGTTAAAACTATTCTGAAAAAAGATACTAGAAACCATTATGAAATGTAAAAGTTTGATTATTATACGGTAAAGTACCCAACAAATATTGTTATTGTGAACATAGTAAGAAAGTTGGTTTGAGGAAGAAGAAATAAGAAAGGCGAAATGGGCCATCGGGAAGTAAATCGATGCAAACGGCGAGAAAGAAGAAGAAGTATAGAGGGGTGTCCACCAAAAAAGGTGACACCTAAAGGACTTTCTAATTGAAATTGGAACTGAGAAGAGATCGTAATCTTTTCTCGGGTAGGAGTTCTGCTTAATCGAGTGCACCGAAATGGCAACCCGTGATCTCTTGTTATGAGTTTGACTTGGTTAAAAGAAATGCGTTTTTTAAGAAGAGTACTGTGTTATTAGAAGGCCAAAGGGTCTTTGTGAGAGTGATTCATCGCAATAGGCGCTAGAGACACAGAGGTTGTAACCGTAAGTTGTGGATGCTCGCCAAAAAGGGGGTACTCCAAGTGCTGATAAATTGAAGTAGTAGGAAGGCTGAAATGGTATGCGTTACCAAAATTGGGTACTACGTGATTCTTCTGTAATGAGTCTGACTCTTAAAAATTAACCATTTCTTGTAAGTGAACTCAACACACATTGAGATTGAGATTATAAAAGTCCGGGAAAAATAATCGAGAGACACTAGGTTAACTGTAATGAATTCAGTTTGATGGATGCAATGCATGTGTTATGTCTTAAAGGATAGAACAAGTAAAGAGAGTGATGCAGTATTGAAGGTGGCGAAGAGGCCAAGGTTATTGGCGTGGAAATGTGAGAAAGGCGCCTAGAGAATTCAAATTAAAAAGGTTGAGGGTACTTACCTAGTTAGAAAAAAGAGAGAGAGAAAAAAGAAATTAAACAAAATTTTTATCTGATTAATATTTAAGTAGGGTTGTTCAAAACAATGTTTGTTAAAAGACTGATCCTGAAAAGTGAAATACGTGTCTGGTTAGTATTATAGGTGATATTTAAGCAGTAAAGAATAAGATAGAAGGGTAAAATACAATAAGAAGAATAAGTTAGGCAATAGGAAAGAAGAGGTAAGATGTCCGGATATCTAACGAAAAGAATAGAGATAAGACATAGAAATAGAGGTAGGTAGAGAGATACGTTATTTTAGTGGTCGGAGATGTTGAAAGGGAGTAAGTAGATTTCAATATGGGACGCCATATTTGAGAAAACACATTAACAAACAGAAAACAACCCAAACCACCGAAATGACATTTTTCTTTTATTTTTCAGATACATTCGACGAAACGAAGAGTAAAAAAGCAATGGTCTGAAAAATAATAGAAATTAAATAGATACTAAAAATAATAAATAATGATAATAAAAATGTAGGATATTTCGAAAAATTTTGCTTAAGTAGGAATAAGAATAAAATTTATGAAAACATAACCTAACGATAAGAATAAAAATAAAACTTTATAAAATCAAATTTAAGGTTCTAAATATAATTAGAGTAAAAAGAAAAAAGGGCGACCAACAAAACAAAATGGTCAACCTAAACAGCCGCAGCTCGATCGAAGGTGGTAGACTGAAGACGAGGTAGGCTACACAAAAAAATAATATAGGCAAAAAACATTACGGCAATTGTGGGCAGAACAGTAGGGCATAAGCAGAAAATATAGTAGAACATAAATCATGATAGAAATATAATAGAAAAAACTAGGCTAGACAAGGGTAACCAGTTAGGGAGTACGAGTTACTGTAAGAAAGATACAGAACAAAGACATACCAACAGACAAACAATACAGACGGCAAATCCAAACTAGGAGCCACGGGCCCGAAACATGGCGTACAAGTAGCACTAGTGCAGGTACTAGCGTTTAGAGGAACGTGGTAAAACCAGCAATCTAAGACGGGATCACAAAATCTTGACATTGCATTGCAGCATTAAGTTACAAACAAAATCGCAAATTTAACAAAAAACCTGAGACGACGTAGACTTATGAGAAAATTTTGATGAAATTTTTTTTAAAAATATCACTGGGATAAAACAAAAAAAATATGTTTTTTTTTAAATAAAAGAAACAAAACGGGGTAAAGAGAAAAAGGGGACAAAAAAAATGAAAACGAGAAAAAAAAAGGAGACAAAGCGCACACGAAAGATGACGCTTTCCTTAACTTTTACTTCTTGCCAGACAGGGGGGTAAAACAGTATGCCAAGCATACAAGGGTAGAACCTCCCACATGTTGTCCTTAGGATTAGATAAAAAATAACTTGTTATTGGGTTTTTTAAGATCGAATAAAGGGGGGACCCTGAATGTATGAAGTTGGGTATTTGGAGGACAGTACAGAAGTGGAGCGTGGCCAAGCGTAAGGTGGCAGAAGATTTTCTTTCGTGTACAGCCAATTAGTACACAGAAAGGAAGGGAAGAAAACAAAATACCCCACGACGGGGAAATGCGTCAAATAAACTAGACAAAGCAGGCATGACAGAAATAAAGGACAGGAAGGGAAATCAAACCCAACCTGTCAAAAATGGGATAGAATATAACAGAAAACGCGAGTGGCACGAGGGCCGAAACTCGCGCATTAGATTTGGTCTACTTACATAAGAAAGTCGAAAACCCGAGGGTCAAGACAATTAAAAGAGACGAAAATTAAGAAATTAAGACAGCAGTAGTTAATTCTACAACATTAAGTTTTCTCTTGGCAAAGACAACGAATTAGGCTTTGGCAAAAAGAAAACAGAGATACCAGATCGATAAGAATGAACATGGAAACAAAAACCAGCAATATGATGATAGCCATCAAGACTACGGCAAATAAGATTAATAAAGATGAGAGGAGTAGCCACAGAGCGAAGAAAGACTTAAAAGGAAAAATCGACGGAACAATGGTAGAAAGCCGACCATGACCATCGAAAACGAATGACAAGAAGAGAGCAAGCCCCTGGATAAAGGGTAACGAAAACAACAGGCAAACCCTTGAGGGGAGTCCGAGCCCTTTCAGCCCAAGGCCGAAGGTAGTAAACCTTGGTATGGAAGGGACAAATAACACCACATATAGATTAGGGTGACCAGAATCGTAAAAGCAAATAAACAAATATAATATAGAGTAGATAGCCAACTAAAGACAAGTACGGTACAGAATAGATATGGACAGAGTTTTCACGAAAGGTGCTACGAAGCACAACAATCATGCGAATATCATCCATAAGAAATCCAAAAACTAAGACAGTAAGAGAGATGAGAAATGGGTAGAATATTTTTTTTCTTCACTCAACGAATCTGAGTGGAAGAAAACAAAGTTATAGAAGACAAGTACGGGACAGAATAGACATGGGCAGAGATTACATGAAAGATGCTACAAAGCACAACAATCATGCGAATATCATCCATAAGAAGTTCCAAACTAAGACAGTAGGAGGAATGAGAAATGGATAGAATATATTTTCTTCTCTCAACGAATCTGAGTGGAAGAAAAATAAAGTTATAGAAGACAAGTACGGGACAGAATGAGATGCAAATAGTAAGAAGAGCCCAAATACCTAACTGAGATACGAGAAGCGGGTGACTTAATTTACGCGAGGGGTAGTGTATACAATATCTTAAGGTATAGGGCATTTAATTAAGTTAACGTGTAAACAACAACATGTGGGAGAGGTAGAAAAAATAAGTATAGAAATTTATAAGTCAAAAATGAAATGTAAAAAGTAAGGTAATAATAGTTCAAATTTTTAAGTAGTAGACTAAGGTGACCAAAAATTTTTTTTTTTCATATTTAAGAATTGTTGGCTAA
Organism: Aspidapion aeneum; assembly: GCA_963576565.1. Taxonomy (NCBI): domain Eukaryota; kingdom Metazoa; phylum Arthropoda; class Insecta; order Coleoptera; family Brentidae; genus Aspidapion; species Aspidapion aeneum. Next base: position 70,774,962 of record OY755041.1, on the reverse strand, counting down.
AAGGAGGCAACATCCACGGCCAACGATGGAGGCAAAATCGGGGGCGATTTTTAAGTAAAGGGGGGGATGTCACGAAGGGCGCGTAACATAAAGTTAAACCAATATTTCCCGAATAATTAAAAAGGAACTTAATAAATTACTAGATGTATTAACTTTTGGGACAACCTATAAGTCGATATAAATCGATTGACGTCAATAACTATTATTGCAATTCGGGACAAATAGTTTATAAATTCGCGGGCAATGCATATTTTCGGGGCTTTTTTGGTGACAGAGATTCGGGACCACTAACTACCGCGGGGCGAGGCGTCGCCTCGCGGAACTAAAGTTTCGGCTTTTTTCCTTATACTGAACGTTAAACCGGGTGAGTGCGGGCGGTCACATCGAGTGACGTAGCCGACTGTCGACAATTTGGGCGTGAACTGGGGTTCCTAGATAACCAGCCGGCCGCAAATTCTGTTGCTTCCAGGTAAGTCCGGGTGTCGCCCCCTTAGCCAACTCCCCAACATTTGCTGTATTATTTATTCGGTTCTTAGTTTTATAATACACCTTTTAACTCCATACAGGTGTTATTTAATCTGCATTCCTTAGTTTTTAAACAAAGATCTCTGTCGGCTCGAATCGAAATAACTCCATCATGAACTTATTGTATTATTTTTAGATACAGGAAGTGAGAGACCTACAGGGTGATATCGAAATTAGAAGCGTAATTTTCTAAAAAACACATTTTTAAAAAACAATGTGGTCAAGAGCTTTCGTTAGCAAAAAATTATTTGAAACACGTTACGCAATCATACCATTATCAGATTTTATCACCTTCAGGTCTAGGAATTGAGCTACATGGTGATATAGAAATTATTAGTGTGTGTAAATTTTCTAAAAATCACATTTTTAAAAAGCAAGGTTGTCCGGAGCTTTTGTTAGCAAAGTGTAGTTAGGAATACGTTAAACAATCATACCATTAACTGACTGTGTCACCGTTAGGTCCAGGAAGTGAGGTACAGAGTGATATCGAAATTAGTAATAAAATTTCGTAAAAATCACGTTTTTAAAAAACAACGTTGTCAGGAGCGTTTGTTAGCAAAAAATAGTTAGGAACACGTTAAGCAATCATACCACTTACTAAATTTTATTTACTTCCAGTAGGTAAGCTGCTGGTGATATCTAAATAGCAGTAAAGATTTTGAAAAATCACGTTTTTAAAAAACAAGGGAGGTGAGCTACAGGGTGAAATAAATATTGACTTATATTTACGTGAAAAACTTTTACTATTTATTTGACAAATTTACAAGTTAATATGATAAAATTTTGACATTAAAACTTATTAGTTAATATAACCAAATCAACCTAAGCCCCTAACTAACCTTGGTCAAAATAAAAGTTTACAAATACGCATAAGAAATCCAAAAATCCCTACATTTATTTACGTAACAGCATCTTGGTTTGTTGTTCTTTTACAAATTCACAAGTTAGTTTGAAAAAATCATAATATAATACATATCAAGTGTAACCAAACCGAACCAAACCCATATAAATAAGGTTGGTCAATATAAAAATGTACAATAATTATTTACAGAAAAACCTGCCTGCCTTCGTTGTTAATTCACAAATTTACATGCTTATTTGACAAAAATTTTTCATCTAAAATATACAATTAATAAAATCAAGCCGAACCAGTTGGTCAATATAAAAATTAACAAATACAAATAGTAAATCAAAAATTTTTTACAAATATTTTACATTTGTTTGATTTGTTAATTAACAAATTTACAAGATATTTTCGAATCTTGGCCCTAAAATATATATTTAATGTAACAAACCGAAAGCCTTCACTAGGCTTGCCTAATGTAAACATTTACAAACATACACGATAAATATAAAAATCTGCACATTTATTTACAGGAAAAAACTGTCTTCGTTGTTTTTTCACAAATTTGCATGTTTTTTAGGCAACAATTTGACACCCAAGTTATCTATTTAACATAACCAAACCGAGCCAAATCAAATCCTTATAATTATTAAGCTTGATCAATATAAAAATGTACAAATACACATAATAAATATTACATTTATTTACGTTGACAAACAACAACCTGCACACAAATATTTTTGTCCCGTAAGTCGTTCTTAGTTTTATTTAATTACTTGTATATAGACTTCTTCCAAAGTAAAGCGACTCAATATTTTGCATTTCTTTCAAAAAATCTGTTAATACATGTACCGCTACATAGCTATTTGGTTGGCTTGATAAAGAGATATATTTCTTTACTTCTTTAGCTATTTTTACTGAAAACTCGAAATCAACAAAAGCAGTAGTTTCATTTACATAAATATTTTTTTGTATCGCTTAGGCTTTTAATTGTTTGTACAATAGTTATTTACCTAACAAGTGCGGAAAGAGGTACTTTTCCGCACGCGACGGCACTTGCACAAACGACGCGCAAGAATTAGGTACAATGTTTTTCCTACGAGTGTTTTTGTCCATCTTCTTTATCAAAAAACATGTCTTAATTCGCAAAGATTTTATAATAATGCTAGAAAATGATACGTAAGATAGAATAGTTACATATATCATTTAATGTTTCCTAAATATCTTCATTTTTAACAAAACAAAAATCGTACGGAAAAGAAATTTTTCAGCACTAGTGCGGAAAAGTTACTTTTCCGTACGTTTTTTTAACTTTTATTTTTACTTGATTTTTTTATGCACGGAAAAATAATAAAACAGGATTTTTTTTGTTATGATATATTAAAAAGAAACTTTATGTAAAGAACATTTAATTAACAATAACGAAAAAGTTAACGATGGTAGATATTGAAATTGAAAGTGCACTTTCTGTTTGTTGCATGCTTCAATATACATCAGATGCCGCAACATCTTGAATAACGTCGTTTCTTATTGGAATTTGATTGGTTGGTGTTTGGCCCACTACAGAAATGCCTTGATCAGTTTGCTGCTTAGAATTACTACTGTAGTGAATGGAGGAAGGTATATTGGTCTATACAGGCTGTAACACATTACAGGATTCTTCATTCGGTGTTTCTGGTAGCATCGTTACAGCAGCACTTCTTGAAAATTAAACTTGTGTGTAGGAGGACGGGTTTTCATTTGAAAACGATTGTGGACGGGAAGGTTCTTGCAATATGGACGTACGGAAAAAAATCGTGAGGAAAGTAAAAATGATGCGAAAAAGTAAAATTGTGCGGAAAAGTAATTAACGTAATATTCTTTAAATAGATCGCTCAAGAAACCCTAACTTATAAGTTCTTGTTTTGTAAACAATAAGGTGAGGCCAAAAGTTATTTTTAAAAATATGATTTATAAAAAAATTTACTACTACTGGTGTGGTTTGTTTACATATTCCTAACTATTTTTTGCTCACCAAGACTCCTGATAAAGTTGATTTTTAAAATTGTGATTTTTACAAAAGTGTTTTACTAATTTTGATATCACCCTGTACCTTACTCCAAGGACCTAAAGGTAATACAGTCAGTTAATGTTATGATTTTTTAACGTGTTCCTAAGCATTTTTTGATAACGAAAGCTCTTGACAACATTGTTTTCTAAAAATGTGATTTTTAGAAAAATACACTAGTAATTTCGATATCACCCAGTAGCTCACTTGCTGGCTCTAAAGGTAATACAATAAGTTAGTGATATGATTTTTTAAGGTATTTCTAACTTTTGTTTGCTAAGTAAAACTCCTGACAAAGTTGTTTTTAACAATGTAAATTGTACAACTATTTTTGATATCACCCTGTAACTCACCCCCTGAACCTAAATTTGAAATAATCCGTTAATACATAGTTTAACTTTTTGGGCTATTTTCAACTTTTTATTGTTAAGTAGAGAACTAGAATTTCTAAACAAATCTATAATAGATTTTAAGGTCACCCTGTAGCAGACCTGAACCTAACCTTTATAACCTGGGTTTGGCAGAGTTTTTTTCTATCTCTTCTCATACCTGATCATAAGAAATATTAGACAAACATTATTTTTAATTATATGATAATAATAATAACAAGTTTGATATTTATATATTCAAAGGTTATTTTTTGGGTCACGGGTTGCAATAAATCCGAAAATTATTTTTTTTTGAAAACTTATCAACTTTAATAGTTTTCTTTCCTAAAATTCATTTGATTTCGTTAAAATAATACTACGGATGATTTTGTGGTCGGCTGTACTGAGCCATTCGGTTTGGTTCGCTTTGCATGTTATGTTCGTGTTATTTGAATCCAACTTTAACGAAGTAAGAAAAACGTCTCATAGTTTTGTTATTGTTTTTTTCCGGAAAAATACAATTTTTTAAGAACCTGTGCATCATCAATAATCCCGGAAAAATATTGAATTATCAGCAATCGAGTTTAAAGGTAGGTTTTAGATTATATTTTTCCTCATTTTTCGGTTTTTGACGCTGTACAAAAAACTGAAATTTACGATGTTGCCATGATTTAGGGCTATAATTTGAGGCGTCAAATTTTTTCAGATTGTTTCAAATTATTTCAAGTTTTAAAGAATTGCCCCCATGCTAGCAATATCGTCGAGATGTCTATCTTTGTGTGTGTCTGTATATGTGTAAACCGCTTAACCCATTTTCATTAAAATTTTAGGTAAAATAGAGTTCGACACTCTTACGAGCTGATTAGATTTTGGTCAAAATCCAATGATGCTAATGACTGACAAACTTTAAAACAATCTAACTTTTTACCGGAGCACCCTATCATTACAGTGTTTTTGGAATATAGTAGACTATATTTTGCTCAATAATTTGTGTTATATTAAAAACTTCGTAGGAGCTTTAATTTCTAAGATATTTAGAAAAAATTATTTTTAAGGGTAATATATTATCATGGCTTCACTTGAAGTGATAACAGGCTAGCTAGGAAGGTGTCAGATCCGTCATGAATCCATTTATCCCAGTCTTACTAAATCAAAATATAACTCATCCAAATGATTATTTCTAATTCATAAAATAGCCAGTGTCAGTCCGCGGTTAGAAAAACGATAAATGCAATGGACTGTAAATATTTTAATTAATGTAGCGCGAACAAACATAAATATATTGATATGTGTTAGCCCACGGATAGAAAAACGTTAAAGGCAATGAATGGACTGTAAATATTATTAATTAATGATATCGCGAGCAAACATAAATATATTGATATGATTTTACGAAATAATCAAAATGTCCATAGGTAAAATGGTTGAAACCACACAACGGTAATCAAAGACAAGCACTCACCTCCTTTGCAATCAAGTTCTCCTCGTTCCCAGGGGCCCCCGAATGGATCTAATGATGTCACCACGTAGCTGAAGGGTTGAAGTTTCCAGTTCTATGCTTCAGTACACAAAAATCGAGCACTTTCAGGTGTAGATATTTAAAATAGTTGGAGAACGAAATTAACACGCCTTTTCTCTTGGCGATTGACAATGATCTCCCCGGTTGTTGGTGCGCATGTCCAAATACGCTGAATGCGCTTTGCCTTTCATATAGTTGTGTGTTTTTAAAAATATATATAAACAACCGCGAAATTTAGCGGGAGCTAACATAACTGCCCTCCAAAACACACAAATTTAGAATCTCAACCGGACAGATATAGATATAAGAAAAAGAATCGACCGATAAATATAAATGAATGAAAATAGATAAGTATCGTAAGTTTATTTAGAGATAACGAAATCCCGAAAAAAGGCAAAACAAACAAACAAAAAATTCAAAAAAAAAAAATTAAAAATAAAAAACCTATTGTAATACCCGGTAAAAGGTAGAAAATTAAAATTACTTTTAATTTGGCAAGAGGCACAGTTTTACAACTGGCCGCTTATAAACACCGGTAACCGTTTTTACCGTCGCAACACGCACCTGACCGTCCCCGCCGGGATGCAGTTCGATGACCCGACCGACCGGCCATTTCAAAGGCGTTTGAATGTGATCACTTGTTATGATAACCAAATCATTTAATTTGATATTTGGGGACAAATCAGCCCACTTGTGTCGCTGTTGTAGCGTATGCAAATACTCTATAGAATACCGTTTCCAAAAATCATTATGTAGTTTTTGGATTAGTTGCCATCTCGAGAGCCGATTTAGGGGAACCTCGGACAAATCTGACTCCGGAATTTCAGAGTTAAGGGGTTCAAGTGTCAAAAAATGCCCAGGGGTAAGAGGTTGAAGATCGTGTGGGTCTGAAGAGGCAGGAGATAAAGGGCGACTATTAAGTACGGCTTCTATGCGACAGGTAAGGGTGGACATCTTCATGATAGACAACTTCTGGTCGCCGACAACTCGAACAAAGTGAGTTTTAAAACTTTTGACGCCAGCTTCTGCCAGGCCATTGAAATGTGGACTGAGAGGAGGTCCCAGATGCCAACGAATAGAAAGTCTGGTGGCAGCACTTCTTGCGTAATCCAGTAATTGGTTACGAAACCCTATAAAATTACTGCCTTGATCTGACCAGCATTGCGTCACGCTTCCGCGTCTAGAAATGAATCGATGGAATGCACCTACGAACCCTTCGGTGGACAGTTCCATGGTTAATTCCAAATGCACGCAATGTGTGGCCGTACAGACAAACACACAGACATACGATTTGAAAGCTCTACAACCACGGTAACGATGAGGAATCACAAAGAAAGGTCCACAAAAGTCGATAGCTACACTCGAAAAAGGTTTAAGCTGATTGATTCGATGAGCGGGAAGTGAACTCATTATGGGCGGTCTATAGGGTTTAGGGTTGATTCTAAAACATTGCAAGCACTTGGATATGGTTCTTTGAATTGCCCGTCTGGCAGATAATATCCAAAATTGCTGTAAAAGCAGATTATGTAATGTTTTAAACCCAGGATGAAGATATTGTCGATGAGCGGACTCGATAAGAAGTGTAGTTAAACGATGGTCACTCGAAAGTAAGACGGGGTGTTTTGCAGAATAAGACAAAAGGTCAGATTTTTGTAATCTGCCACCGACTCTAATGATATTATTCTCATCAAGAAAAGGTGAAAGTTTTCGCAAAGGTTTCGGTATTGGTTTATCCTTAGATAACGCAGAAAAAAGCTCAGAAAAACAAGAACCTTGAACGCGTTTGATAAGAAGGTGTAACGCACTTTGCATCTCACCGGTGGTAGGAAAAACAATATTCTCAAAAATAACTTTTTGGTCCGGCGGCTTAGTGGGTTTTTGATAGGAATGGGTTTGAAAAAAGTTAACTATTCGAAGGACATAACAAATGATACGTTGAATTTTTGATATAGATGAATATTTGATAAGAAGCTGATCTAAGAAGTTGACATCAATTATCGCATTGCAACAGACTTTTGGCTTTTCCTCCAGATTAATATCTCCGAAATCAATCGGCATTTTTGATTTATGAAAATCGGGCCATTCGTTTTCGGGAGACCACAAAAACGACGGTGCGTTCCACCACATGTCATGTGACATGAGCTGTGAAGGGGTGGCCCCTCGTGACGCAATATCGGCTGCATTCAAAGCAGAAGGAATGTAGCGCCACGAGTTTGAGGGAATGATTTCTTGGATTCTACTGACGCGATTTCCAACAAAGGTTTGCCAGCGATTAGGAGGGGATGAAAGCCAGTGCAATACGACTTGCGAATCGCAGAAAGTAACGATATTTGTAAAAGTTATTTTTCCTTCATAGCTAGATAAAACGAAGTCAATTAATTCGCTTAAAAGAAATGCGCCTAGGAGTTCTAGCCTAGCCAAAGTTTGTGACTTTATAGGCGCGACCCTAGATTTTGCAGATATGAGAGAAACAGATATATTGTTCTCCTCTTCTACACGAAAATATACGACGCCTGCGTAGCCTCGAATTGAAGCGTCACAGAAGCCAATGATTTGACAGGTATTGGTTTTTGACAGTTTGATTTGTCGGGGTAATTGAAAATTGGAAAGAAGCGGGAATTCAGAACGAAGTTTGTTCCAAGAGTCGATGATAGAAGAATCTGGTTCTTCGTCCCAGCCTACTTTCGATATCCACAACTGTTGCAAAATAAATTTTGCTTGTAGCAACAAGGGACAAAGAAAACCTAAAGGGTCGAAGATTGTTCCTATGATAGATAAAATAGAACGTTTGGTTGGGGGTTTGTCCTTCATTCGGCATTGATAAGAAAAAATGTCGTTTTTTGGATGCCATTGAAGTCCTAAAACTTTGATAAAGTGGGGTTCCTCCTTGTCGAAAGAGAGAGGCATTTGACGATCGGACTCTGGCAATGTTGCCAATAACTCAGGACAATTGCTTGCCCATTTTTTAAGTTCAAATCCTCCCGACTTCAACAAATCATTGAGTTCTGTTTGAAGGGAGAGAGCTTCAGAAAGCGAAGGGCTAGTTCCCAAGATATCGTCGATATAGATTGACGTTTTTAGAACAGTACTAGCCATAGGAAAACGTTCCTTTTCTCTCTCTGCCAGCTCATTTAAGGTACGCATGGCTAGAAAAGGTGAGCATGTCATGCCAAAAGTGACAGTAGAAAGTTCCCACACTGAAAGTGGGTCCTGTGGAGAAAACCTCCACAATATCCTTTGATAAGGACGGTGATAAGGACTGATAAGGACTTGACGGAACATCTGTTTGATATCAGCAATGTAGGCAATAGGATTAAGACGAAATGTAAGGAGTAAAGAAGCAATATCTTTTTGAAGTTTCGGTCCAGATAACAATGTGTCATTGAGACTAATATTTTTTGGGGTGACTGCTGAACAATCCCAGACCACCCTTAATTTTGTACTCAAGCTTTCCGGCTTTAAAACGCAATGATGTGCTAAAAAACACGATACGTCGACCTTTGGTTGACTAGATAAAACCAAACTCATATGATTAGAATCGATATAGTCTTGCATGAAATTTGAATAGGCAGTGTACAGATCAGGATTTTTGATTAATCTATTTTCTAGAAGTAAAAATCTACGATAAGCTTGCGGATAAGTATTTCCTAGGTCAGGGTTTATTTTATCTTTAAACGGAAGATCTACCATGAATCTACCGCTCGGTTGCCGTAATACACTAGCAGTAAAAATTGATTCTGCTTGTTTTTCTTCCTTTGATAAGATTTGTTTTTTAGGCAAATGTTCGATTTCCCAAAACCTAGGGAGAATGACCTCTAAAGGAGGTGAATGACTCGTTAAAAAACAACTGGTTCGTTCCGTAAGACTACCTACTTCGTCAACCTTTCCCATGACGACCCAGCCAAAGATAGTTTCAAGGGCTGAAGGCTGCCCTACCTGTCCAAGAACCCTGCCCTCCTTGAAAATCTGTGCGAATAGCTCGCAACCAATAACCAGGTCCACAGGTCTAGATTTGAAATAAGGTGGGTCGGCAAGTTTAAGGTTTCCCAAGTGTTTCCACTGATTATCGTTCAAGGAGAATGTAGGCATATTGGAACATAGTTGTGGAACAACAATTGCTTCGAAATTAAGTAAAGGAGTGACTTGTCCTTGTGGCTTAATGTGACATTGAACGAGCCCTTTGGAAGTAAAAGAAGACATCTGATTTAATCCGAATATTTCAGTGGTGTAACTTCGCCTAGGAAGATTAAGACGCTGAATACACTTTTCACTGATGAATCCAGTCTGTGATCCAGAATCAAGCAGTGCCCTTACAGGTTGAAAATTTCCGCAACCGTCCATAACATCTATTATGGCGGTGCATAAAAGAAAGGTACCTGAAGGTCCTGAGGCATTTAATGACACATGAAGATTATTGACAGGTGGTGTGTGAATGACAGGACTAGTATCTTGGCTTCCAGACGCTTGATTAGTTTCTAAGATATGAGTTAAAGTGTGGTGCCTTTTACTATTGCAAGTCCTGCATGAATATTTTGATTTGCACGTATCTACATCATGCAAGGGATGAAAACACGCTAGACATAATTTTTTCTGTTTTACGAAAGATAGGCGATCGATAGGTGAGAGATCAAGAAATGTTTGACATTTCGAAAGCACGTGACCTTGATTACACCGGAAACATTTTATTCCCGTACTCGAATTAGTTGAGGTGCCAGCCAGTCCTATAAAAGGCGAGTTGGATGATTTATAGGTAGGCTTTTGCCCAAACTGATTTCGCATAGAATTTGAATTTTGATAGGTAGGCTTTTGCCCAGACTGATTTTGCATAGAATTTGATTTTTGATAGATAGGCACCTTTTTGGGTGCTGTTGATTGAGGAAGTGATTCCAAAACTTTACATCTTTTTTCTAGAAATTGAAAAAGTGACTGAAAAGTGGGAATTTCGGTATTAGTATTGGCGTGACTCATTTCGAAATTTGAACGCGTTGGAATATCCAATTTTTCTAATAAAATGAAAAAAATAATAAAGTCCCAACTGTCAACGTCAAAGCTAAGTGATTTTAAAATTTCTAGGGATTCAGAAAAGGTGTCAATTAAATTACGCAATTCTTTAGCTGACTCGTTTTTTAAGGTGGAGTTCATAATTGAGCTCAAAGCATCATTTGCGAGGTCTCGCTTGTTTTGATATCTATTGACTAATTTGTCGTAAGCAATTTTATAATTTTGATCAGATAAGCTAATCCCTGATATCAATTTTAAAGGCTCATCCTCGAGATATGAAAATAAATATTGAAGTTTTCGAACGTTACTTAGACTTTGATTTTGATCTATAATGTTATTAAAAAGATCGAAAAAGCTTGGCCATAATTTTTTATCACCTCGAAATATGGGAATACCTAACTCTTTGAGTTTTGGAGTTTCGTATTCGTTTTGTCGAACATATGATCCCGAAAAAGATGGGGCCTCAACCGGAAATATTTTAGAGTAAACCCCCTTACACGCATAAAAATATTTACGAGCTTCTGAAAGGATCGCATCCTGCGTTTTAAATTCCTCATCGTCCGAGTCGTCTAGCAACATAATGACGTCATTATGTGCCAGCATGCATTTATCGAAGGTTTCATCCAAATCGGCATACCTCACTTGAAACTCGTTTCTCGCTCTTTCATCTTTTTCCGCAGTCTGCGACAACACATAACACTCGGTGATCGCAGATAAAAAACCCTTGCGTTTTTGTACGGCTTTTTTGACAGACATGATTTTACCTTTGAAATGACGAAATTGTCGGTAAATATACAATTAACGCTAAATTAATGCTTCTGAAATAGAAAAATGACGAATTGTCGAAAATATGCACTAATCTATCGCCAATTGATAAAAATTGTTTTAAATATCGAAATGATATGATACACCACTGAACTTTTGTTTTGTTTTGTTTTGACTCCTACTCGTTTTGTTTACACCACGCGGAGTAGACCCGTTACCATGGCAGCGGACCAAAAACACGTACTGCGCCGGCCGACTTTCTCTACTCGGCGTTTCAACGACGGCCTTGAACTGCCCTGTTATTATTCGACTTGCAAATAATTAATAATACCGTCGTATGGATTTATTATTTAAAAATAATTCGGCTCGAACGGAACACTTTTATGTTAGCCCACGGATAGAAAAACGTTAAAGGCAATGAATGGACTGTAAATATTATTAATTAATGATATCGCGAGCAAACATAAATATATTGATATGATTTTACGAAATAATCAAAATGTCCATAGGTAAAATGGTTGAAACCACACAACGGTAATCAAAGACAAGCACTCACCTCCTTTGCAATCAAGTTCTCCTCGTTCCCAGGGGCCCCCGAATGGATCTAATGATGTCACCACGTAGCTGAAGGGTTGAAGTTTCCAGTTCTATGCTTCAGTACACAAAAATCGAGCACTTTCAGGTGTAGATATTTAAAATAGTTGGAGAACGAAATTAACACGCCTTTTCTCTTGGCGATTGACAATGATCTCCCCGGTTGTTGGTGCGCATGTCCAAATACGCTGAATGCGCTTTGCCTTTCATACAGTTGTGTGTTTTTAAAAATATATATAAACAACCGCGAAATTTAGCGGGAGCTAACAGATATGAAATTACGAAATAATCAAACGTCCATAGGTAAAATATTAGTGCCACACAACGGTAATCAGATACAAATGCACTCACCAGTTTGCAGCCACTTTCTCCACGTTCTAAGGGGCCCCTGAATGGATCTAATGATGTCACCACGTAGCTGAAGGGCTGAAGTTTCTAGTTCTATGCTTCAGTACACAAAAATCGAGCACTTTCAGGTGTAGATATTTGAAATAGTTGGAGAACGAAATTAACACGCCATTTTCTCGAGGCGGTCGACAAGGATCTCTCTGGTTGTTGGTGCGCATGTCCAAATACGCGAAATGCGCTTTGTCCTTCATACAATTGTGTGTTTTTAAAAATATATATAAACAACCGCGAAATTTAGCAGGAGCTAACATAACTGCCCTCCAAAACACACAATTTTAGAATCTCAACCGGACAGATATAAATATAAGAAAAAGAATCGACCGATAAATATAAATGAATGAAAACAGATAAGTTCGTAAGTTTATTTAGAGCTAACGAAATCCCGAAAAAAGGCAAAACAAACAAAAATTCAAAAAAATAAAAATAAAGAAAACCTATTGTAATACCCGGTAAAAGGTAGAAAAACTAAAATTACTTTTAATTTGGCAAGAGGCACAGTTTTACAACTGGCCGCTTATAAACACCGGTAACCGTTTGTACCGTCGCAACACGCACCTGACCGTCCCCGCCGGGATGCAGTTCGATGGCACGACCGACCGGCCATTTCAAAGGCGATTGAATGTGATCACTTGTTAAGATAACCAAATCATTTAATTTGATATTTGGGGACGAATCAGTCCACTTGTGTCGCTGTTGTAGCGTATGCCAATACTCTATAGAATACCGTTTAAAACTTTTGACGCCAGCTTCTGCCAGGCCATTGAAATGTGGACTGAGAGGAGGTCCCAGATGCCAACGAATAGAAAGTCTGGTGGCAGCACTTCTTGCGTAATCCAGTAATTGGTTACGAAACCCTATAAAATTACTGCCTTGATCTGACCAGCATTGCGTCACGCTTCCGCGTCTGGAAATGAATCGATGGAATGCACCTACGAACCCTTCGGTGGACAGTTCCATGGTTAATTCCAAATGCACGCAATGTGTGGCCGTACAGACAAACACACAGACATACGATTTGAAAGCTTTACAACCACGGTAACGATGAGGAAGCACAAAGAAAGGTCCACAAAAGTCGATAGCTACACTCGAAAAAGGTTTAAGTTTATTGATTCGATGAGCGGGAAGTGAACTCATTATGGGCGGTCTATAGGGTTTAGGGTTGATTCTAAAACATTGCAAGCACTTGGATATGGTTCTTTGAATTGCCCGTCTGGCAGATAATATCCAATATTGCTGTAAAAGCAGATTATGTAATGTTTTAAACCCAGGATGAAGATATTGTCGATGAGCGGACTCGATAAGAAGAGTAGTTAAACGATGGTCACAGTAAGACGGGGTGTTTTGCAGAATAAGACAAAAGGTCAGATTTTTGTAATCTGCCACCGACTCTAATGATATTATTCTCATCAAGAAAAGGTGAAAGTTTTCGCAAAGGTTTCGATATTGGTTTATCCTTAGATAACGCGGTAAAAAGCTCAGAAAAACAAGAACCTTGAACGCGTTTGATAAGAAGGGGTAACGCACTTTGCATCTCACCGGTGGTAGGAAAAACAATATTCTCAAAAATAACTTTTTGGTCCGGCGGCTTAGTGGGTTTTTGATAGAAATGGTTTTGAAAAAGGTTAACTATTCGAAGGACATAACAAATGATACGTTGAATTTTTGATATAGATGAATATTTGATAAGAAGCTGATCTAAGAAGTTGACATCAATTATCGCATTGCAACAGACCTTTGGCTTTTCCTCCAGATTAATATCTCCGAAATCAATCGGCATTTTTGATTTATGAAAATCGGGCCATTCGTTTTCGGGAGACCACAAAAACGACGGTGCGTTCCACCACATGTCATGTGACATGAGCTGTGAAGGGGTGGCCCCTCGTGACGCAATATCGGCTGCATTTAAAGCAAAAGGAATGTAGCGCCATGAGTTTGAGGGAATGATTTCTTGGATTCTACTGACTCGATTTCCAACAAAGGTTTGCCAGCGATTAGGAGGGGATGAAAGCCAGTGCAATACGACTTGCGAATCGCAGAAAGTAACGATATTTGTAAAAGTTATTTTTCCTTCATAGCTAGATAAAACGAAGTCAATTAATTCGCTTAAAAGAAATGCGCCTAGGAGTTCTAGCCTAGCCAAAGTGTGTGACTTTATAGGCGCGACCCTAGATTTTGCAGATATGAGAGAAACAGATATATTGTTTTCCTCTTCTACACGAAAATATACAACGCCTGCGTAGCCTCGAATTGAAGCGTCACAGAAACCGATGATTTGACAGGTATTGGATTTTGACAGTGTGATTTCTCGGGGTAATTGAAAATTGGAAAGAAGCGGGAATTCAGAACGAAGTTTGTTCCAAAAGTCGATGATAGAAGAATCTGGTTCTTCGTCCCAGCCTATTTTCGATATCCACAACTGTTGCAAAATAAATTTTGCTTGTAGCAACAAGGGACAAAGAAAACCTAAGGGATCGAAGATTGTCCCTATGATAGATAAAATAGAACGTTTGGTTGGGGGTTTGTCCTTCATTCGGCATTGATAAGAAAAAATGTCGTTTTTTGGATGCCATTGAAGTCCTAAAACTTTGATAAAGTGGGGTTCCTCCTTGTCGAAAGAGAGAGGCATTTGACGATCGGACTCTGGCAATGTTGCCAATAACTCAGGACAATTGCTTCCCCATTTTTTAAGTTCAAATCCTCCCGACTTCAACAAATCATTGAGTTCTGTTTGAAGGGAGAGAGCTTCAGAAAGCGAAGGGCTAGTTCCCAAGATATCGTCGATATAGATTGACGTTTTTAGAACAGTACTAGCCATAGGAAAACGTTCCTTTTCTCTCTCTGCCAGCTCATTTAAGGTACGCATGGCTAGAAAAGGTGAGCATGTCATGCCAAAAGTGACAGTAGAGAGCTCCCACACTGAAAGTGGGTCATGTGGAGAAAACCTCCACAATATCCTTTGATAAGGACGGTGATAAGGATTGATAAGGACTTGACGGAACAGCTGTTTGATATCAGCAATGTAGGCAATAGGATTAAGACGAAACGTAAGGAGTAAAGAAGCAATATCCTTTTGAAGTTTCGGTCCAGATAACAATGTGTAATTGAGACTAATATTTTTTGGGGTGACTGCCGAACAATCCCAGACTACCCTTAATTTTGTTCTTAAGCTTTCCGGCTTTAGTACGCAATGATGTTCTAAAAAACACGATACGTCGACATTTGGTTGACTAGATAAAACTAAACTCATATGATTAGAATCGATATAGTCTTGCATGAAGCTTGAATAGGCAGTGTACAGATCAGGATTTTTGATTAATCTATTTTCTAGAAGTAAAAATCTACGATAAGCTTGCGGATAAGTATTTCCTAGGTCAGGGTTTATTTTATCTTTAAACGGAAGATCTACCATGAATCTACCGCTCGGTTGCCGTACTACACTAGCAGTAAAAATTGATTCTGCCTGTTTTTCTTCCTTTGATAAGATTTGTTTTTTAGGCAAATGTTCGATTTCCCAAAACCTAGGGAGAATGACATCTAAAGGAGGTGAATGACTCGTTAAAAAACAACTGGTTCGTTCCGTAAGACTACCTACTTCGTCAACCTTTCCCATGACGACCCAGCCAAAGATAGTTTCAAGGGCTGAAGGCTGCCCTACCTGTCCAAGAACCCTGCCCTCCTTGAATATCTGTGCGAATAGCAACCAATAACCAGGTCCACAGGTCTAGATTTGAAATAAGATGGGTCGGCAAGTTTAAGGTTTTCCAAGTGTTTCCACTGATTATCGTTCAAAGAGAATGTAGGCATATTGGAACATAGTTGTGGAACAACAATTGCTTCGAAATTAAGTAAAGGAGTGACTTGTCCTTGTGGCTTAATGTGACATTGAACGAGCCCTTTGGAAGTAAAAGAAGACATCTGATTTAATCCGAATATTTCAGTGGTGTAACTTCGCCTAGGAAGATTAAGACGCTGAATACACTTTTCACTGATGAATCCTGTCTGTGATCCAGAATCAAGCAGTGCCCTTACAGGTTGAAAATTTCCGCTACCGTCCATAACATCTATTATGGCGGTGCATAAAAGAAAGGTATCTGAAGGTCCTGAGGCATTTAATGACACATGAAGATTATTGACAGGTGGTGTGTGAATGACAGGACTAGTATCTTGGCTTCCAGACTCTTGAATAGTTTCTAAGATATGAGTTAAAGTGTGGTGCCTTTTACTATTGCAAGTCCTGCATGAATATTTTGATTTGCACGTATCTACACCATGCAAGGGATGAAAACACGCTAGACATAATTTTTTCTGCTTGACGAAAGATAGGCGATCGATAGGTGAGAGATCAAGAAATGTTTGACATTTCGAAAGCACGTGACCTTGATTACACCGGAAACATTTTATTCCCGTACCTGAACTAGTTGAGGTGCCAGCCAGTCCTATAAAAGGCGAATTCGATGATTTATAGGTAGGCTTTTGCCCAAACTGATTTCGCATAGAATTTGAATTTTGATAGGTAGGCTTTTGTCCAGACTGATTTTGCATAGAATTTGATTTTTGATAGATAGGCACCTTTTTGGGTGCTGTTGATTGAGGAAGTGATTCCAAAACTTTACATCTTTTTTCTAGAAATTGTGAAAAGTGACTGAAAAGTGGGAATTTCGGTATTAGTATTGGCGTGACTCATTTCGAAATTTGAACGCGTCGGAATATCTAATTTTTCTAACAAAATGAAAAAAATAATAAAGTCCCAACTGTCAACGTCAAAGCTAAGTGATTTTAAAATTTCTAGGGATTCAGAAAAGGTGTCAATTAAATTACGCAATTCTTTAGCTGACTCGTTTTTTAAGGTGGAGTTCATAATTGAGCTTAAAGCATCATTTGCGAGATCTCGCTTGTTTTGATATCTATTGACTAATTTGTCATAAGCAATTTTATAATTTTGATCAGATAAGCTAATCCCTGATATCAATTTTAAAGGCTCATCCTCGAGATATGAAAATAAATATTGAAGTTTTCGGACGTTACCTAGACTTTGATTTTGATCTATAATGTTATTAAAAAGATCGAAAAAGCTTGGCCATAATTTTTTATCACCTCGAAATATGGGAATACCTAACTCTTTGAGTTTTGGAGTTTCAAATTCGTTTTGTCGAACATATGATCCCGAAAGGGTTGGGGCCTCAACCGGAAATATTTTAGAGTAAACCCCCTTACACGCATAAAAATATTTACGAGCTTCTGAAAGGATCGCATCCTGTGTTTTAAACACTTCGTCGTCCGAGTCGTCTATCAACATAATGACGTCATTATGTGCCAGCATGCATTTATCGAAGGTTTCATCCAAATCGGAATACCTCACTTAAAACTCGTTTCTCGCTTTTTTATCCTTTTCCGCGGTCTATGACAACACATAACACTCGGTGATCGCAGATAAAAAACCCTTGCGTTTTTGCGTGGCTTTTTTGACAGACATGATTTTACCTTTGAAATGACGAAATTGTCGGTAAATATACAATTAACGCTAAATTAATGCTTCTGAAATAGAAAAATGACGAATTGTCGAAATTATGCACTAATTTATCGCAATTGATGAAAATTGTTTTAAATATCGAAATGATATGAAACACCCTAACACATAAATGAGAAATGTTTTTGTTTGTTTTGTTTTGTGGTTCATTCGCTTGGTTTACTGAATGACCACGCGATACACACGTGCTTGTTTATACCACGCGGACTTTCTCTCGTTTCAATACGATGCGAAAAAATTCAAGGCCGCCTTGTTTTTGGCTTGCAAATAATTATTAATACCGTCGTATGGATTTATTATTTAAAAATAATTCGGCTCGAAAAGGACCACTCATGTCAGTCCGCGGTTAGAAAAACGATAAATGCAATGGACTGTAAATATTTTAATTAATGTAGCGCGAACAAACATAAATATATTGATATGAAATTACGAAATAATCAAACGTCCATAGGTAAAATATTAGTGCCACACAACGGTAATCAGATACAAATGCACTCACCAGTTTTGCAGCCACTTTCTCCACGTTCTAAGGGGCCCCTGATTGGATCTAATGATGTCACCACGTAGCTGAAGGGCTGAAGTTTCTAGTTCTATGCTTCAGTACACAAAAATCGAGCACTTTCAGGTGTAGATATTTGAAATAGTTGGAGAACGAAATTAACACGCCATTTTCTCGAGGCGGTCGACAAGGATCTCTCTGGTTGTTGGTGCGCATGTCCAAATACGCAAAATGTGCTTTGTCCTTCATACAATTGTGTGTTTTTAAAAATATATATAAACAACCGCGAAATTTAGCGGGAGCTAACTGCCAGCGCATTACGATTTTTTATGAATTTTTTAAGCTCAAAGTGTTTGTCTATACATATTGCTTAAGTTAGTATTATTTATGTTGGCTGGTAATGAGATGTTCGTATTTTAGTTAGCCCTTCGTCAGTCGGTAACAGTGGCGTATATAACGGGGGGCCTTGGGGGGGCGCCTCTCCCCGAAGCTAAGGTTTTTATAAATATTTTGAGGTCTCGCCCCCCCCCCCACCGAAACTCTTTGGGCCCCCCGAAACATTTTTCTATATACGCCACTGGTCGGTAATAAAAAATATTGTTTCTTTTAACGCATGCAACTTTTTCGTTTTTTTATCACACCACTCGCCGTGCTGCAGTTGGGTGAAAGGATTTGTGATCAAATACCAATTGCAAATTATGCAAAGACCTAAAACTATAAACAACAAGTGAAATTAAAGATAGAAAAATCAGAAAAAATTTAGGTCCTTTGGTATTTGATAATTATATTGGCAATCGCCCATTTTGTGATCAGAAATTTTAACACACGAAAAGGTGATCTCATGCTTTCAGACGTTGATTCTTTACGTCTAAATTGAGTTATCATACCTTTGACAGTGGAAAAGAAGAATTTAGAGAGATCAGTTGGATGATTTGGTCGAGTTAATACCCTGAGAGTTTCTCGTTCTTGTATTGAGACACTGCAGCCTGCATAGATGGAAGTTTTCCGAAAATTTATGTATGGCTTCGGTAGTTCAGTGGTTAGAATATTTGCCTAGATAGCAAGAGATCCCGGCTTCAATCCCCGGCCGAAGCAGAAAACTTTTTTCTTATTTTTCTTTCTTTAATTTCACTTGTTGTCTAAAGATTTGTGATGTTTAACAAAACATTTTTAAAATAACAATATTTGAGGAGACAGTAATAGTAATTGTACGGAACAATTGATTGCATTGGAAATTTTAAGAAACTGGTTTGATGTAATGTTATGTAATAACTTTGTTGGAGCATGTGATAATAAGGACTTGAAATTGAAATAAAGCCATGCAATAATAGTGTCAAGGCATATTTTGACAGTTTTGCATTGTAAGATGACAGCCTAATCTTTTAACATAAGGAATTTGTTTACTATACGAACCGAAATAAATACTGTCGGTTTTATTTATAGAAAAATAAATGACTTAGTTTTAAATTCGACTTTGGTATGTCAACTTTGAAATATCAACTGTCAGCCTACAATGTAAATCTGTCAAAATGCTGCCTAACACTATTATTGCATGGTTTTATTCCAATAAGTCTATAATATAATACCTTTTTTACTCAAATAAATCTTGCGTTAAAAATGCACAGCAAAAAAGCAAAAAATATATAAAAATGTTGTAAATTTGGTTATGACTTGAACAAATTTAAAGTGGATAAGGCAATACATATTCATTTCCAAAACATTATGCTAAAATCGTTAAAACGTAACATAAGCTAAGTAGCTTTACGCTTGTAATAATATTTCATTACTGATAGAGGCTTTTTATTATGTCTTCCTAATAAACTGTTTATTGCTTCTGCCTTTTTAAGACGTAAAAATTTCTCATTTTATGTCCCCCTTTAAAATGGCGTTGCGTGTAGTTGCGTTGCGTAATAAAAAGAATGTTTAAGTCATTAGCAAGGGCGCACCCAAGAGGGAAGGCTTGGGGTACGGCTCCTCCCAACCCTAAGATTTTTTTAGATATTTTCCACATATTTCATAAATGCCAGCCCAAAGACATATTTCTAGGTGCCTTTATTCTGCGCGGGCACACCAGAGCTCTGTTATGCCGTTATCTTTGTTAGAGTGCTTTTGGTCAGGTTTATGCCAGTCTATTACTACTACTACTATGTCGGTTTAGAACGTTTTTCTACGTTGTCCGACGCCTATTCTCCACCTCCTTCGATCCTGACAATCATCCTCTGTCAGATTCTTTTGACTCACTGATCTTTGGATTGACTGTTGCTATTCTAGTTTAGGACGCCCTCTTTTTCTGCGCGCTATTGGTTGCCATTCTAGGACCTGCTTTGGTAATCTTTCGTCGTTCATCCGTTATACATGGCCGCACCATATCAGTTGCCTTTTAGTGATGTCATCCGTTATGCTTCCCTCGATTCCCATTCTTTCTTATATGATCTCATTTCTTATGTGATATATTCTAGATATTCTCAATGATCTTCTTATTGCATCCATTTCGACATTTTCCATTTTTGTTTTGTATGTTTTTATTCTACGCGGACGCAGTTGCGCTCTGTCATGCTGTTATCTTTATTGATGGTAACCAGTTACGCTAATTAGAGCCGAATAACGATTACCAGAGCGCTGCTGCGCTCACGCACAATAAAGGTAAGAATGACGGATTGGCAAAAAACCTGATCAAAAGCACTTTATTTATATTTTAAAAAATCCTAAATTGAGAGACCATATACGATTTTTTTTGTTAAATTAAGACTGTATACTGCAAATTTCTGTACTTTATTTGTTCCATTGCTATAAAAAGTCTTGCCATCTATTAAAAAATAACCGAACTACTACTAACAGCATGGTAGAACCCTGGTGCGCCTGCGCTGAATAAAGGTAAGAGTAAGAGACTGGCACAAACCTGACCAAAAGCACTTTATTATTAACTTAAATCGAGTTATTAAAATGTCGTCATGGATCTTCAATGCTTTTATGGGTCACCACATCATTATTACGAAAAAAAAGTTCTGGATCATGTTTCTAATTCCTCATTTACCCATTTTTAAATTTAGTGCTTATTTTAAATGTGTTTATTTTAATAAGGAATATATAGGAAAGATTTGTGCTAAAAATATGAGAAAATAGGGCAGTAAGTATTTTCATTTAAACATTTGCTTAAACTTACTTTAAGTTAAAAAAATCGGCAAAAGATCTAGGTTTTTGAGAAAAATAAACACGATCAAAATGGTTTTAAACTTAAATCACTTTGGACTACATATAACAATTTTTTCATAAATTTGCCGACATCTTAGAAACTAGAGGCAGTCCAAGACTTTTATAACAAGGGAGGGGCGATAAATTTTGTAAACTTAAATGGTTAGATCAAAAAATTAATTTTTTGCTCAGGTGTGTAATACACCAAAATGTGCCTGTTTGATTTGATGTTTTCTGGAAACTTTAAAATCCGTGACGTGTAGGTAATTTTTTGTCTTGTATGGATCTTGTCTATATATTAAAATAATTCGATCTTGTTAATTTAGGTCCGAAAAGTACAGGTGTAACACTGAGCGATTATATAATTTTTATTTGCATGTTTTTTAAAGTGATCAAATTTTAACTAAAATTCACAGCTGATTTTGACAATCAATCATACCAACAGTTTTTTTAAACTCATTTTAATTTGCTGCGGTCAGACGTCAGATAACATATTAATGGTTTTAAAATTGTAGTTTTTGAAAATAAATTCTTAATTAAGGTCAAATAACTTTTTTTTTTAAATCCCTGATTTCAATTTAGATGAAAGCGGGTATAGTGTTGCCATATTATTGATAAAAATTTATATAAAGTTACTTTATCCTGTCTCTTTTTTTGTAAATGTCCCCCCTTCCAAAATAAAAAAGTTAATTGTAGGAACATAGAATTAAATGTTTTAAATTGTAGTACAGACTACCTATGGAATTAGAGCGGAACTAAAAGAGGTCATCAGCTCACAACAGAACTGTACACATTTTACAATAGGACCCGACAAGACTCAACAGGACATGACATAGCCCAACAGGACTCAACGAGACAAGTGTCAGGAACCAACAGGATACGACAAAACTTAAAAGGACACACGACCCAGTAAGACATGACACGACTCAACAAGATACGATAGGACCCAATAGGATTCAACTTTTTAAGAGAAATTGAAAAAAATTTGGAGGGCAATGAAATATTTTTGTTTTTCGGTTACTAGTTTTGTAAAAGGAAGACTAAAAAAAAATTGGTAATGAACTTTCCTTTATGTTTTTGTCATCAGCTTTTTTTCGATGCAATAAAATTATTTTTTGTCTAAAGAGTCATCACTTTACTTAATGATATCAAATCAAATCACTTTATTTTCCAAATAACTGTTAAAAATTACAGTATGGGTTTCGTCATAACTGGGTATGTATAAGCTTAAACTACTTAAAAACTTGTTGTTGCAAGAGAGTTTAACAAAAGCAAAAAATGATTAAAATGTATTTAAAAAACAGCATAGCACAACCAAGTTTTATTTAATGTATCACTAGAGATCTTTGGTGTTAGGAACAATTAATCTAAAATAGCAAGCTGAAAATGGTTACTTATTTTTTCTTTTTTTCATCTCCAATACTGCAGAAACGATTTCTGTACAAATATAAAAATTGAACACACAATATGGCCTTAAAATTTAAAGTCAGACTAAGCAGTTAGAAAGAATCACTCAGATACTCTGCGACCGAATAGTAGTTCAACGATAAACCAGCTCCCTTTTTTCAAATAACTTTGGTTTCTCTACATTTTTTATTTTGTTGGGTAAATGATTATTCATACGATTACTAGCATAGCTAATAGTTTTTTCATACCTAGATGTTTTATGTGTTCAACTCCTAACTCATTTCTATTTCGTATATTTTATGTACTAATACTCGCATTTGTTTGGAAATTGGTTAGATTTGCCTTCATATACAAACAAAGCTTAAGTATATAGATAAAGTAGACTATTAAAATATTCTTATCAACAAAAGTGCTTTTACAGGATTCGCATTTTTTTACGTTAAATAATAGGCAAACAAGTCTTTTTTGAGATACTAAGAAGCTCTCGGTTTCTGTACAGCCCCTCAAATTACTACTTGATAAGACATTACGGAGTATGCCATGGCATAGTAAACCTGCATAAACACGACATGTCCCAAGTCCTCTTTTAGTGTTAATAAAGCAAAGTACACTTTATTCATCTTCTAGACAACCATCCCAATTTGCATCTCCCAGGTTAACAACGAGTCCAACAGGACAACCAGATATTTGAAGTCCCCAGTTTTACTAAATAGCAAACACCCGGCTTACATCTGGAGCCAGGTTACTTTTAGTAAAATAAATACGTTGTGTTTTGTCTGGATTAAACATTAGTTTTTTTTCACACCATTTTGAAATTTCCTCAGTAAATATAAAAATTTTCCTCCCTAGCTCATCAAAGGTGTTCGCAGATACATCTGCTCCGACATCATCTGCATAAGTTATGTGTTGTGGTAGATCGTTCATAAAAATCACAAACACCAGACGGCCCAATGTGGATCCCTGTGTTACCCCTGTGGCTAGTAATATACGCACACACGTACGGGTTAAAAAATTAAAAACTGATTTACGCGTATAACTACTTAAATATTTTTTTCGCTGCTTTGGATTTAATCTTTAAGCAGAAAGGCAGTAATAGAATTACCCATCTTCGCCTCAGAAGTTTTAACTTTTTGTTTTTATTCCCTTTCAAAAGCTTTTTGTATCCGCCGAAACTTTTTGGATAATTTTGCTTTCGGAGCTTAACTTTAATAAATGGCTGGGAAAACAAGCATTTGCACTTAAAAGTAAATTAACAATAATTGTACGACTTAAGGGCGTATCCAGTTCAAAATATAAGGATGCAGGTAGCCTTCTTAACTTAAGGGGGGGAATTCATAATTAGTTTGAATTTCCTTGCCCAATGTTAAAAAATCAAATAAGAAAGGGGGGCCGCTTCCTTCGTTGCCCCCCTGAATACACCCTTGGTACGGATTATAACTTGGAATATTCCCATAACCTATGTATCCAGACAAGGGAAGCATTGCTTTCAACAATTATTAAATTAAATTGTATTTATGTTTGCGAAATCAAACTAATTGAAACCATTTTACTACAAGCAGATATACAGGGTGTTCCAAGTTAAGTGTTCATCATTGTCCACTTCTTTTATTATTAAAGATAGAAAAAATTTTAAATTGGCAAACTAGAAGAATTTTTGATGCTTTTATAATTAAATTTAAATAAAAATAGAGCACCTCTTTTTGGAGTTCTCGAGTTTTTTCAAAAAACATTAAAAATACTCTGCCAATATATGGGCCCCTAAGCTCACACTAGGTACTATAGTTATAGTGTACGTGCCAGCTAATAAAACTAACAACTGAAATATATCTTAATCAACTCCAGACTAAATTACCTTTTGTTTGATACCACACAAGCCATGTATTGACTTAAACTCAGATTTTTGAAATCTACCCCCACCCTTTTTGAAGAAAAAAACTAAAATGTATTTTTTTTTAACTCCATACTCAATTACCTTTCGTTTGATATCACACACGCCATATTTTTACGTAAACTCTAATTTTTGAAATCTTCCCCCACCCTTTTATTTGGCTTGTGTTCGGTGGATTTTGTTCATTTTTAAACGGGACCATCTCGACCCAAGACCCAGCCAAGGTACCAAATTTCATTAAAATCGGCCAAGCGGTTTTTGAGTTATGCGGGTTGGTCGTTACAGACAGACATACAGACAGACATACAGACATACCGACAGACAGACAGACAGACAGACAGACAGACAGACGGCGCGACAAAAAAGTTTCAAAATCATCTTGAACGCAAAGATATATAAAAATTTTTGAAATCCAAGGTGTCCAAAGCAACTTTTTTTTTCTCGAAAAAATTAGGATCACCATAGCTCACACTACTATAGTATAGTATATGTGTGAGCTAAAAATTTTTATTGAACATTTCTTTTAGGTCTAAAAATAACGAAGATAAATTCAAAATTACGTATTGAAATTTTATTTGGTAGAAAGAAGTCTAAGCATAATTTTGAATTTGAAATATCTTTGTCATTTTTAACTTTAGAAAAAAAATTTAAAAGATTATTTTTGTTTAGAATTGAAAGGCCTATCAGAAAAATTTTTAAAATCCAAGGTGTTCAATTAAAATTTGTTATATGTTTTTTGAAAAAACCCAAAAACGCGATGTTCGATTTTGTTTTAATTTAAGCTACTTAAAGAGCGTTAAAAATTCTACTAGTTTCGGTTCCGAATTCCGAATTTTATACATGGGCGCACCCAGGGGGAAAGGGCCGGGGCCCGGGCACCCCAAGCCTTGATTTTGTTACATATTTTCGACATATTTCAGAAAAAAAAACAAAAAATAGCTTCAAATTCGACATCATGAGTATATGATGAGAAAGTAAACAGAAGAATACCAAAAGTGGGGATTACCAGTGAACGTGGACAAGACACAGTACTTATGTATTGGAAACGAATCCAGTTAGTTAGTACTAGAAAATGGACAAACAATATCTCCATGCAATGATTATGTATACTTGGGTGTCACATTTGATAAGACAGAAATAGACTGTAAAGAATTGGAAAGAAGAATAGTAAAAGCAAAAAAGGTTATTGGATGTCTTAACAGTATTTTATGGAGCAGAGAGATAAAACAGAATGTAAAATTTAACATATATGAAACAATGGTGAAAAGCACGCTGTTGTATGGAATAGAGACTTGTCGCGTAACAGAAAAATACAAAACAAAAATGGAAAGTGTCGAAATGGATGCAATAAGAAGATTAATGAGAATATCTAGAATAGATCACATAAGAAATGAAATCATAAAAGAAATAATGGGAATCGAGGGAAGCATAACGGCTGTCATCACTAAAAGGAAACTGATATGGTACAACCCTTGTACAACGGATGAACGACGAAAGATTACTAAAGCAGGTCCTAGAATGGCAACCAATAGGGCGCAGAAAAAGAGGGCGTCCTAAACTAGAATGGCAACAGTCAATCCAAAGATCAATGAGTCAAAAAAAAAAAGGAGGTGGAGAATAGGCGTTGGACAACGTAGAAATACTCTGCCAATATATGGGCCCCTAAGCTCACACTAGGTACTATAGTTATAGTTTACGTGTGAGCTAATATAACTAAAAACTGAAATATATTTTATTCAACTCCAGACTAAATTACCTTCTGTTTGATACCACACAAGCCATGTTTTGACTTAAACTCAAATTTTTAAAATCTACCCCCACCCTTAAAAAAAGCAAAAACTAAAATGTATTTTGTTAAACTCCGGACTCAATTACCTTTCGTTTGATATCACACACGCCATATTTTCACTTAAACTCGAATTTTTGAAATATACCCCCATCCTTTTTTTTTAAATAAATTAAAATGTATTTTGTTTAACTCCAGACTCAATTACCTTTCGTTTGATATCACACACGCCATATTTTCATATAAACTCTAATTTTTGAAATATACCCCCACCCTTTTATTTGGTTTGTGTTCGGTGAATTTTGTTCATTTTTAAATGGGACCATCTCGACCCAAGACCCAGCCTAGGTACCAAATTTCATTAAAATCGGCCGAGCGGTTTTTGAATTATGCGCGTTGGTCGTTACAGACATACAGACAGACAGACATACAGACAGACAGACAGACAGACAGACAGACAGACGGCGCAACAAAAAAGTTTCAAAATAATCTGAAATTATTTTTCTTCCTCACAAAGTCGTCTTGTAATCGATACATAGGTATATTTTTTCACAAAAACATTGTGCCAAAAGAACCAAAATCTAGCCTTATCCTTTGCAGTAAAGTTTTGCAAAATCGTTTTTATTTATCTATTTATTATTTAATCGTTATTATTTATCATTTTACAGTTTTCATTAAAAACAAAACAGGTCTCTTAATTTATTTACTTACAAAACACAAAAAGACACCTTCACTTTAATCACAACAATGCCCATTTGTAGGTATTGTCAATTGCTATAACTATGCCAGACGGGTAATATTAAGGTAAGCATCTTGTCTTTAAGCAGCTCTTAACGAACAGTAAAGTCACAAAAAAAGGTGACTTAATTTTAACAAAACTAAGAAAAGAATAAGTCTGCCCAACGAAATTTTATTAAATAAGGTTTTCTCTAGGCTAAAAAACAGAAAAAAAAAGTCGTTGCGATTAGCCCTATGACTGTGATATTAAAGTGGCCCTTAAATTTTTGTTGTGGTTAATTTTAATTTTTGTACCAATTTTAATAATCATTTTTAATAGCCATCAAGCTGATATGCCCTTCAACTTGTCCGAGAAAGGGTTGGCAATTGCTATTATAGTGAACTGCCTCGGACGTGCATAACTAAATTGATTTTACTGGCGAAGCGAACAATGAACCAAACCATTATGTACTGATTTTTCGCGTTTTGCTTAGTGACCAGGGGGAATGGGACAATCGGCCGCTGCCTACCACACGCGACTAATTTGCCCCCAGGCCAACTGGTGCCGGCGCCGACCCGATTCGCCGCCGGGACAACTCGCTGTCGATCCGATTTGCCGCTGGATCAACTCGCCGCCGTCTGCCGTAGTTCCAGTACAAGTATTTAGAATTTCAGTAAACTAAGAAATTTACAAAAATGACAGACTTTCTTATGTATAAATGGATAATTTAAAGTTTTGGGGAGCTTAAGGTCGCTGATTTTTTACTTAAACTTAAACAATAATTAAAATTGAGAGCTCAAAATGATGAATTTTTCCATTTATAAACCGATATACCTATTTTTGGCACTTTGGAGTGGGTAAGGCCGGTGAATTTGATAATTAACTTAAATTTGAATAAAATTAAACTAACGGAAATTTCTATATATGAGCCAACATGTATTAATTTTGAAATTTTAGGGCGACTACTATCAGTGGCGTATAAAAGGGAGGGCTGGGGGGCCCGAGTCCCCCCCGAAGCTAAGATATTTTCTACATATTTTATGAATACAAACATAAAATAGCATAAAATACGGCCTTATGGGGTCTTGCCACCCCCCCCCCCCCAAAATGTCTCGGGCGACCCCTAAACTTTTTTCTATATACGTCACTGACTATTATGATTTTATCATTTTATACATATCGGTTTATACATGTAAAGTCCATCATTTTGAATCCGCCGATTTGATTTTTTAAGGTTTAATTCAAATATCATAATTAGCGACCTTTAACACTTCAAAATGCCAAATTAAATACATACAGGGTGTTCCAACTAAAAGGTAACAGACGTGTTTTTTGGTATTTTTCGTGTGAATTTGGAGAAACGCTCGGACACGTCGATTTTGTTTGCGAGGGGGACACCTTTTGGCTATCTTGAAATTTTTGTAGCGCGCACCATCTTCGAGGGGTTTACTTTACCTCTATATTTTGAATACGGAAAGTGGGTCTAGTGATACCTTATTTTAAAGTTCTCTTGAATATCTTTACAACCGTGTAAAAATTTCGAAAATCCATAAATTAGTTTTTGAGATATTTGCTTTCAAATTTTCAAATTTTACATGGAATGATAAATTAAATACTCTGCCAATATATGGGCCCCTAAGCTCACACTAGGTACTATAGTTATAGTGTACGTGTGAGCTAATATAATTAAAAACTAAAATATATTTTATTCAACTCCAGAATAAATTACCTTTTGTTTGATACCACACAAGTCATGTTTTGACTTAAACTCAAATTTTTGAAATCTACCCCCACCCTTAAAAAAAAACAAAAACTAAAATGTATTTTGTTAAAGTCCGGACTCAATTACCTTTCGTTTGATATCACACACGCCATATTTTCACTTAAACTCTAATTTTTAAAATATACCCCCAGCCTTTTTTTTTAAATAAATTAAAATGTATTTTGTTTAAATGCAGACTCAATTATCTTTCGTTTAATATCACACACGTCATATTTTCACATAAACTCTAATTTTTGAAATCTACCCCCACCCTTTTATTTGGTTTGTCTACGGTGTATTTTGTTCATTTTTAAATGGGACCATCTCGACCCAAGACCCAGCCTAGGTACCAAATTTCATTAAAATCGGCCAAGGGGTTTTTGAGTTATGCGCGTTGGTCGTTGGACAGACAGACAGACAGACAGACAGACAGACAGACAGACAGACAGACAGACAGACAGACAGACAGACAGACAGACAGACAGACAGACAGACAGACAGACAGACAGACAGACAGACAGACAGACAGACAGACAGACAGACAGACAGACAGACAGACAGACAGACAGACAGACAGACAGACAGACAGACAGACAGACAGACAGACAGACAGACAGACAGACAGACAGACAGACAGACAGACAGACAGACAGACAGACAGACAGACAGACAGACAGACAGACAGACAGACAGACAGACAGACAGACAGACAGACAGACAGACAGACAGACAGACAGACAGACAGACAGACAGACAGACAGACAGACAGACAGACAGACAGACAGACAGACAGACAGACAGACAGACAGACAGACAGACAGACAGACAGACAGACAGACAGACAGACAGACAGACAGACAGACAGACAGACAGACAGACAGACAGACAGACAGACAGACAGACAGACAGACAGACAGACAGACAGACAGACAGACAGACAGACAGACAGACAGACAGACAGACAGACAGACAGACAGACAGACAGACAGACAGACAGACAGACAGACAGACAGACAGACAGACAGACAGACAGACAGACAGACAGACAGACAGACAGACAGACAGACAGACAGACAGACAGACAGACAGACAGACAGACAGACAGACAGACAGACAGACAGACAGACAGACAGACAGACAGACAGACAGACAGACAGACAGACAGACAGACAGACAGACAGACAGACAGACAGACAGACAGACAGACAGACAGACAGACAGACAGACAGACAGACAGACAGACAGACAGACAGACAGACAGACAGACAGACAGACAGACAGACAGACAGACAGACAGACAGACAGACAGACAGACAGACAGACAGACAGACAGACAGACAGACAGACAGACAGACAGACAGACAGACAGACAGACAGACAGACAGACAGACAGACAGACAGACAGACAGACAGACAGACAGACAGACAGACAGACAGACAGACAGACAGACAGACAGACAGACAGACAGACAGACAGACAGACAGACAGACAGACAGACAGACAGACAGACAGACAGACAGACAGACAGACAGACAGACAGACAGACAGACAGACAGACAGACAGACAGACAGACAGACAGACAGACAGACAGACAGACAGACAGACAGACAGACAGACAGACAGACAGACAGACAGACAGACAGACAGACAGACAGACAGACAGACAGACAGACAGACAGACAGACAGACAGACAGACAGACAGACAGACAGACAGACAGACAGACAGACAGACAGACAGACAGACAGACAGACAGACAGACAGACAGACAGACAGACAGACAGACAGACAGACAGACAGACAGACAGACAGACAGACAGACAGACAGACAGACAGACAGACAGACAGACAGACAGACAGACAGACAGACAGACAGACAGACAGACAGACAGACAGACAGACAGACAGACAGACAGACAGACAGACAGACAGACAGACAGACAGACAGACAGACAGACAGACAGACAGACAGACAGACAGACAGACAGACAGACAGACAGACAGACAGACAGACAGACAGACAGACAGACAGACAGACAGACAGACAGACAGACAGACAGACAGACAGACAGACAGACAGACAGACAGACAGACAGACAGACAGACAGACAGACAGACAGACAGACAGACAGACAGACAGACAGACAGACAGACAGACAGACAGACAGACAGACAGACAGACAGACAGACAGACAGACAGACAGACAGACAGACAGACAGACAGACAGACAGACAGACAGACAGACAGACAGACAGACAGACAGACAGACAGACAGACAGACAGACAGACAGACAGACAGACAGACAGACAGACAGACAGACAGACAGACAGACAGACAGACAGACAGACAGACAGACAGACAGACAGACAGACAGACAGACAGACAGACAGACAGACAGACAGACAGACAGACAGACAGACAGACAGACAGACAGACAGACAGACAGACAGACAGACAGACAGACAGACAGACAGACAGACAGACAGACAGACAGACAGACAGACAGACAGACAGACAGACAGACAGACAGACAGACAGACAGACAGACAGACAGACAGACAGACAGACAGACAGACAGACAGACAGACAGACAGACAGACAGACAGACAGACAGACAGACAGACAGACAGACAGACAGACAGACAGACAGACAGACAGACAGACAGACAGACAGACAGACAGACAGACAGACAGACAGACAGACAGACAGACAGACAGACAGACAGACAGACAGACAGACAGACAGACAGACAGACAGACAGACAGACAGACAGACAGACAGACAGACAGACAGACAGACAGACAGACAGACAGACAGACAGACAGACAGACAGACAGACAGACAGACAGACAGACAGACAGACAGACAGACAGACAGACAGACAGACAGACAGACAGACAGACAGACAGACAGACAGACAGACAGACAGACAGACAGACAGACAGACAGACAGACAGACAGACAGACAGACAGACAGACAGACAGACAGACAGACAGACAGACAGACAGACAGACAGACAGACAGACAGACAGACAGACAGACAGACAGACAGACAGACAGACAGACAGACAGACAGACAGACAGACAGACAGACAGACAGACAGACAGACAGACAGACAGACAGACAGACAGACAGACAGACAGACAGACAGACAGACAGACAGACAGACAGACAGACAGACAGACAGACAGACAGACAGACAGACAGACAGACAGACAGACAGACAGACAGACAGACAGACAGACAGACAGACAGACAGACAGACAGACAGACAGACAGACAGACAGACAGACAGACAGACAGACAGACAGACAGACAGACAGACAGACAGACAGACAGACAGACAGACAGACAGACAGACAGACAGACAGACAGACAGACAGACAGACAGACAGACAGACAGACAGACAGACAGACAGACAGACAGACAGACAGACAGACAGACAGACAGACAGACAGACAGACAGACAGACAGACAGACAGACAGACAGACAGACAGACAGACAGACAGACAGACAGACAGACAGACAGACAGACAGACAGACAGACAGACAGACAGACAGACAGACAGACAGACAGACAGACAGACAGACAGACAGACAGACAGACAGACAGAGAGGAGGAGGTAGTGGCAACGTCGAACATGTCGGACGACGAAAAAATTGCTGAGAATTTAAAGTGCAAATATTGTAAGAAAACAATTCAAAAAATCAGTGCAAGATGTGTTACGTGTAGTTCCAGCTACCACACGTCATGTGCCTTAAGAATCGCCGGCTTGGTAGCCGTTGGTAAGAATAATAGTGTAAAATGCTGTGTCAGCACTGAAAGTGAGGTTAAGGACCTTCATAGCCAACTATTGATAAATAATAATGAATCTATATTATTGGAACTGCAGAAATGCAAAAATGATGTTTTAGAAGGACTCAAAGAAAAAGAAAAGATTTTTTGTGAGAAAATTCAATCTTTGGAACAAATTATAAAGACATCAAGAAAATCTAAAAAAAATGCCCTTAAATCCGACAACACTGTGTGGTCTAGCCGCCATGTCAACAACAGCTGATCAAACAAATAATCAAGAAGTTAGCAACGCCACAAGAAATGACAACCAAACAGCTGATCTTCTAAACAAAAATGAAGTTAGCTGCACAAGAAACAGACTGGCCAGTAGGTCAAATGCACATCCTAACCTCACTGTTAACCATCAACAACAGCAACACAACAAATCGACAAACAATGGGCAAATTCAAAGAAATGGAGCAAATTCAGTCACCCTGAGTCAAGTAAACACAGCTCTGGAACAAGTAATGGCCACGACTGCATACCAAGAAGTGCCTCAACTAAAAGAATCACCGTTTATTCCCGTAAAGCGTAGAGTGCGGGCATCTAGAGGATCTGCAAAAAATGAAAACAACCTCCTGCCTGCCGTTGAAAGTAAGATGTGGTTGTACATTGGAAGGGCAGCAACCACTGTCAATGCCGAGACAGTTGAGTCCTATATAAAGAACAAAATAACTATTGACAATTATAATGACCTTACCATAGAGCAACTGAGAACCATAGGGAGCACAAACTCCTTTAAGTTTGGTGTCACCCATAAGATTTATGATGTCATAAATAAATGTGAGTTTTGGCCTGCTGGAGTCATCTTTAGGTGCTTTAATTTTAAGAAACAACAAATCAGTAGGTCGGCTCCAAATTTCCAGCCACCAGCCGTCAATCAGGCAGCAATCTAAAGGTATACTATCAAAATGTCAATGGTTTGAGGACAAAACTACAAGAATTTTCTGTGTCTGTAAATACTGAAAACTATGATGTTATAATGATAACTGAATCATCGCTGCACGCAGATATCCATGATAACGAGCTCAATATCATGAACTACAACATCTATCGTGCAAATCGAAATATCAACACTAATACTGCTACTGTAAAAGGTGGAGTCCTGATTGCAGTAAAAAAAAACTTACCATCATACAAAATTGAATCTAAATATGATAATCTGGAAAGTGTATTTGTTCATGTAACAACTGGGAAAACCACCATCCTATTTGGTTGTACTTATCTATCACCAAACTCAAGTGAAGACCACTATAAAACTTATGTGGATTCTGTTGAGGAGATTTACCAAAGTCATAGCTTTTCAATGTCTTTTTTGAGCGGTGACTTTAATCTACCAAATTTAAGTTGGATTAATGATGATTTTGGATGTCAGCCAAATGGTCAGACTACAAGAAAAGCGGAACTTATTTCTGATTTATTTGCAACTTTGAATTTTAGACAATTAAACTCAGTTCCTAACTGTGTAGGCAATTTTTTAAATTTAATTTTTACTAATTGTGATAATTCTAATGTGTCTATTGTAGATGTACCTATTTTAAAATGTGATAAATTTCATCCTGCTTTAATGCTTAATGTAAAATGTGATGTAAAATGTGAAAATATTTGTTTTTTAAACTATGACTACTTTTATAAAGATTTTAAACACGCAGATTATAGGATAGTTAACGAATTATTAAGTATTTATGACTGGGATAAGATTCTAAATGTACCTGATATAAATAAGGCAACTGATTTATTTTATAGTATTTTATATTTTATTATAGAATCCACCATTCCTACAAAACGTAGCAAAAGTAGAGTGTTCCCTCAATGGTACTCAAATGAGTTAAAGCAAACAATAATTAACAAGAAAATAGCTCACAAAAAGTATAAAATTTCACAATCTACAGACGATTATTTAACTTTTTCTAATTTACGTAAAGAATGCAAAGCTCTCCTGGTCACTTGTCACAAAGATTATATTGCTGAACTAGAAAATACTGTCACCAATAAAAAAGCTTTTTGGAACTATGTTAACAACAAAAGAAAAAATCATGACATTCCTAATTTAATACAATTTAATGATCAAATGTCCAATGACCCAAAACAAATCACCAACTACTTCAAAGAATGTTTTTCCTCAGTATATAATGGATCTGACAGAACATTGACGGAAACACCCTGCTTTGAGAGAGATGGGGATATAAATGACTGTCATATAACTCCTTCTGACATTCTCAAATGCATAGAAAATCTTAATTTAAAGCTCTCAACAGGTCCTGATAATATTTCACCAATTTTAATATATAACTGTCGATTTATTCTTTGTAATTTACTACATAAAATCTACACACAATCAATATCAACTGGAATTTTCCCAGAAAAATGGAAAGAATCATTTGTAAGACCAATTTTTAAAAGTGGAAATAGATCACATGTTGAAAATTATCGACCAATTTGCCATATTAACATTTTTGCTAAGATGTTCGAGTCCATAGTAGCATCTAAAATAAGTCCTCTATGAAAAAATACTATTATCAATCAACAACACGGTTTTATTAGTGGCAAGTCAACTATCACAAATCTAACAGTTTTGACAAATTACCTGTTGGAAGCCTTGGAAAAGCGGCGTCAGATAGACGTCGTCTACACTGACTTTTCCGAGGCTTTTGACAGAGTAAATATAAAAATACTTATTCAGAAACTGTCTGCTTTAGGCATCCACGGGAAATTGCTTTCCTGGATTGAAGGTTTTTTGTCAAATCGGAGACAAGTTGTTAAAGTTCACAACAGCCTTTCAGAAACCATAGAAGTGTCCTCTGGCGTCCCGCAAGGAGGACATCTTTCTTCAATTTTTTTCAATTGTTTCCTGAATGATATTTTAAAATGTTTTAAATATTGTGAAGTTCTATTTTACTGTGATGACCTGAAGATTTTTAAAGAAATAACAAGTATTGATGATTGTATTTTAATTCAACAGGACTTAGACAGATTTTTTAAATATTGTGTAGAAAATAATCTAGATTTAAATATTGAAAAATGCAAAATTATGAGATTTTACCGAATATCTAAGCCAAATTTGTTTGACTATAAAATTAATGACTGCCAATTGGAAACTGTTGAGAAAATAAAAGATTTGGGAGTTATTTTGGACACTTCATTGTCATTTAAAGAACATCTTGATTTTATAACAAACAAATCTCTTAAAATGTTGGGTTTTGTAAAACGTAGCCTATCAGATTTAAATAATGTATATTGTTTTAAAAGTGTTTATTGTTCAATTATTAGATCTGTACTAGAATATGCATCTAATATTTGGTCTCCGTTCTATGAAACTCATATGCAGCAGCTTGAGAAAGTCCAGAATAAGTTTTTGCGTTTTATTGCATATAAATTAAATATACCTGTAATGGACATAAATTATGACGAAATTCGAAAATTATTGAATTTACCAATGCTTCATCTAAGAAGAAACTTTTTAGATGTAATTTATCTATATAAAATTATCAAT